>OX578143.1:87632744-88095244 GCA_951213105.1 Amaurobius ferox | reverse complement strand
TAGGAATTAATTCTAGGTTAGACGGGTAAAAATCAATATTAATGGGATAGGAATCATCAATGATAATACAAATTAAGTCGTCAACATATCTATATATAATATATGAATTAGAGTTAAAATGACATTCATAATAATAAAGATATAAGTTAGCGAGTATACTACTACTACAGCCACCTTGTGGTACACCAGATGTTTGTAAATAAATGTTATCACCTTGGATAATATAATTGTTGTATAACACAAAGTGCAAGAGCATAGGAAAATTTTTTACATTAAAAGCATCATGATTGGAAGATATATAGTCATGATAAAGAGAGATAATAACTTTATGTAAATCTTTAATGACAATATTATTAAATAGGTCTTTAAAATCAAAGGTTTGGAAACCAAGAATTTGTGGTAACTTGCTAAGGTGATTAACTAAATCAAAACTATTGTTCAAAATGAAATATCCTGAATTCCTGAATTTAAGAGATTCATTAATTCGATTTAAACAGTTAAGCAAGTACTTACTAGCTGTAGTGGTAAAGGTATTATGTCCACAAGTGACTGTTCTAAAACTGAGAGGTGATTTGTGGAATTTAGGAACCAAAGTAACATAAGGAAATTTAAAAAACTTACAATTAATATTTAATTGTGTATATAATTTTAGCATTTTAGTTTTGATTTGGATAGACTGATTATTAATGGGTTTAAAAATTTGATTATCTTTTAAGTAATTCTGTAACAGAGAAACATAATATTTTTTACAAATGATGGCATAATTATTAGAAGCTTTATCTACATAAGTTATGACAAAATGTTGTTGTAGTTCTTTGATAGCAGATAGGAGTTGTTTATAAGGATACCTAGGCTTCGTTAATTTAGTGTTTATAATAACATTTTTAAGTAGATGTAAGGTCGTATACTTCCATAGATTGAATGCTTCAATAGGAATAGAATGTGAACAAGCAAGTTGATATATGAATTTATCAAAATCAAATGATAGAGACTGAAGAAGTTGTTTAGGGTGATGGCAGAATGGAATGCGAAATTTAGACCCTTTATTCATAATATCCCTGAGTATATCATCCTGAACTATACTGAGATCCCCAGTAATAATGTGACCATGAGTGGAGTTGACAAAAGGGGCAAGATTTTGATTGCTGCATACACATGATGTAAGATCATCGGAGTTTAATGTCATAGAAACTTTATTGTAATTGTAAATAGTTCTACCAATTGGTAAATTATATTTGAATGATTTTTGTATTTTGATATCATTTACTGGTAACAAGTGCTTATGTTTTGCAAATAAATTATTGAAGTTAAGAGAATTAAGAATAGGGTGTTTAAAAGAGATTACACAGTAAGCTATTTTAGTATGTGGATTTGGTGAATGGAGTAGGTGGTAATTTAAGAAATGTGTACGTGAAAGAAGCAGATCAAAAAATAAATGTTTAAAATGCTCATGAGTTAATTTTAATTTTAAAAAATGAGTATAAACAATACTTAATTTGCTTTTTCTGACTTTATATAACCATGTTCTAACAGGTAGAAAATTGAAAGTTTGAGAATAATTATATTGTAATTTCAAAATGTCTGCTTTGTAATCAATAGTTTTACTTAAGTTACTTTTTCCTTTGCCACGCTTATATCGCTTTTTACTAGGAGATGATGACTTTGAATAATGAAAAATATGTTTATATACTGAAGATTTATGAGAATTGTATTCAAAACTATTGTTAACAACATTATTATTATTATAAATTTGATTTAAGCCATAGGGGAAGAGAGTTTTATATTTTTTAATGTAATAATTTTCAAATACTAATCTATCCGTGAGTGAAATTTTAATATCTAAAATATGAAGGGATACATTTTTAAATCCGTGTGTAGCAAAGTGCTGATATTCAAATTGATTTTTGGTAGGGAGATCATTAAAGACTTTATGGTCAAATTTTTTAATATGATCCCTGTGGACATTCATTCTCAGATGTAAAGGGTTGCTGGTTTGGCCAATATAGGATAAGTTACAAATAGTACAATTAAGTTTGTATATGCAATTAAAAACTTTGCAGAATTTTTGTGAAGTGGAATTATTATTAATTTGTAATGGGTCAGCATAAGGACAAGTTTTGCACCTAAGATTGTTGCATCTATTGAAGGAATATGATTTAGATTGAGAGAAGGTATGGTATTCTTCCAAATCGTCTATATATATATATATATATATATATATATATATATACATATACATATATATATATATATATATATATATATATAAATATATATATATATATATATATATATGTATATGTATAGATATATATATATATATAATATATAATATATGTATATTATATATATATATGTATATTATATATATATATATATATATATATATATATATATATATATATATATATATATCTTTATATTTCACAAAAAAAAAATCCATAAATATCAAATTAGTAAGATTTTACATTCTACGGCATAAATATACCTTTAAATCGGTATACAACAATTAAAGTTTATTTAGTCCTTCAGATCTATAATTGTTATATTAGATCCATTTCTGTGACGGATAAAACTGAGTGTAAATGTATATTGTTGGCAACCCACTTAAAGCTGTAAGTCACAGACAATTTATCTCATGTGTGTACAAAAAATAATAATATAATTTTACTCTAAATAATTTTGAAATGCAGATTTTGGTGGGAAAATTTTACAATTTGCCATTGTTTTTAACGAATTTTTTTTAAACATCTATTTCGTAGGATTTAGATGTTTAAAAAGATATAGTGGCTAATATGGATGCAGCATAAAATTACGGAGGAGGTAGGGTTCATGAAGGATTCACTTCTTGTTCGGGAGAGAGATGTCACTTCCTATTCAAAAATTTATATTTTCATTTCAACATCTGTTTTTCAGACTTTGCTTTAGGTACAGCTTAGATGAAGACTGATATAGATTAAATATGGAATTCCGGAGGGATTGGTAGGGTTCACTAAGGATTTCCTGGTCTGAATATGTAACTTCTGGTTTGTCCAATAACTCATATGACTGCATGAAATAAGTGTGCTAAAAAGTATAGAAATACTTATTTCGAAATTGAAGTGTACACATCACTTTCCATTGCATAAAGGCTTTTTCATATTTTTTTAATTTTTTGTATTAAAAATTTCAATTTTGCCAAACTTAGACGTAAAAATAATTGTAAAATATATTACTAATTTGAATGAACGATTACACGTACGTAAGTTGCTGGAAATGTAATTGGCCAGGGAATTTTTAAATGCAAAGTGCAATTAATTTTGATATTTGTTTACCATATTTAAATTAGGAAATATTTTTATTTATTTTCCAATAACATTTAAAATTCTTCAATTTAATAATAAAATATTTAAAATTAAAATAATTTAAAAGTATAAAAGCATTAAAACTTTACCCGTTTTTAAATTTTTAAGAAAATTTACTTGAAACTATCACGTCGTAGAACCCCAAGGGTTCCGCAGAACAAACACATCTTGAAAAACGCTGCATTATCCTACGTGTGTCGAAAAAGCAACATTGCTCCCACAAACTGAAAAATGTCAAGCAAATTTCCTTAAAATGTTACAAATTTTGCATTTTAAAATGCCAAATATTTTATTATTTCCTCCTTTCAAATAATCTTCAAATTTCGTTACGGATTATTGTACTATATAAGAATTGAATATTATACGGATTCTACACATATATTTTCTACGAAATTAGAATCGTTTCATTCAAATAATAAATTATATGCATGTGTGTCGAACATTTCTTTAACTAATTTCAAACAATCCGTATGCAGTACACAAAGTTTTTAAATACATGTATTTTAATAGTATTACTTGAAAACCACATTAGTCGGATTGTTATTTGATTTATAAATAATCAAACCAGTGTTTGAAATACTACTGTATATTTTGATAAGTTTCTCATACGCAATCTGATATGCAATCAAATTATGAACAATATTCTTTATTAAACAATTCGTCTTTCCCCTCCAATTGCACGTATAGCGAGAATAAACCAGAACTGGCGATAAAGCGACGTTTGGCGTGTGGCATGAGAGATTACTTCAGAAATTGTTGAATCGGTATACACTCTGGCCTTTCGCGTCCAGGAGTGCATGCCGCGGCATTTAAGACATGCATGTTGATAACTGGGGAGTAAGGTCACTACCCCTTACCGCCATTGTGTAAGCACTTTACGTTACCTTCCTTCTTCATTTTTATTTCCATTTTTATTTTTACATATTAACCCTTTATATATATATATAATAATAATAATAATAATAATAGTAGTTTGAAAATCCAATGAACGAAAAGAAGCTGCAACACGTTAAACCTAACTTTCTAAAACACCCACAGAATAAAATATAAAACAGCAAATCATCAATCAAATGGAAAAAAATACAAAACACGAGTTATCAAGTTATAGAAAATCAACAAAATTCAATGGTATGGAAACGAATAAAGAAACACTTAAAAAATCAAGCTATATCGCTATACACGTGGAAAAAGGGCTAAGCCTAAAAAAATGGAAATGTTCACTTCGTAAAATTCGTTTTCAAGTCCAAGTATTTTGACGAAGCAAACACAAAATATGTAAGTTTCTGAAGAAATAGATAGATTATATCTATAAACTATTTCTACTTGGACGACATACATAAAGAAGGAATAAAAAAGAAAACATGAATACCTGGAAAATGCACAGCATATGTACAAACGAGTCGAAACCGGGAACTCTGAATGAAGAGCCCAGTGTTGCCATTCGCAAATAAAAAATAAAAAATGATCTACTGTTGCCATTCGTAAGAATTGAAAAACAGTAAAGCGAAAAGGTAAGAAAAAGTAATAATATACAAAAAGAGCTACTAAAAGGTGGGGCTAATAATAGTAGTAATAGTAGTAGTGCTGACGTTGAAGAGGATGTAAAACTAAAATTATTAATAATACAAGAGAATGGAGATGTCTGGCTAATATAAGATACTATGAAAAGAATTATAAAAATCCAGCTATTCTAAATTTTTTAACAATACCATTTACTAAATAAGAGGGATATTTATATAAATTGCAGGTAATTTTGAGATTATTTATATGATTAGAGATTATTTATATGATTTATATGATTGAGATTATTTATATTTAGTATGAAATTTTTTATCAGATAATCTATAAATTCTAAAAAGCTGATTAAGTATAATATTTCTAAACAATTGAATCGAGTTACAGGAATTAAATGGTAAGATTTTATTAATATTAAAATTATAATAGTCTGTTTTATCATATAAATTTGTAACAATTATATTAGAAGGATCAATAAAAAGATTTAAATCCAAAAAATTAACATTATTACTAATAGTAGCTTCAATGGTAATTAATTCCAAATTGTCTGGAAATCTATATCTATGAAATAATTTTCTGTATGTACTAAGCAAATCAGATCATCAACATATCTGTAAAAAGTATAATCTATTGAAGTAAAAGACTTTTATAGTGATAAAGGTATGAATTAGCTAACATACTGCTACTGTAGCCACCCTGTGGAATTCCTGAGAAGTATAATTTTTTCCTTGAAAAATATAATTATTGAAAATAACAAAGTGAAGAAGTTTAGAAAAATTTATAAAAGTAATTTGATTTGAAAGAATAGTAATATAAGCATTATATAGAGCTAAAATTACATCATATAGATCAAATATCTTAATATTATTAAAAAGATCTTTAAAATCAAAAGTTTGAAATCCTATTATTTTTCTAAGAGATGTTAATTTATTCTTTAATTATTTACTATTATGTAGAATAAGGTAATTATTGTTAGTCTGGCATAAACTATTATTTATTAGATTTAAAGAATTTAGTAATAATTTAGTTACAGTTGTAGAGTAAGTATTATGGCCACTAGTTATGGCCACTAGTTTTTATGAAATTTTGGAATAAGCACTATATAAGGAAATTTAAGATATTTATATTTAATATTTAAATCACTATACATATTGATAATTTTCAATTTAATACTATTGATGGAATGTAAATCATGTTTAAAAAGACTATTATTTTTTAAATAATCAAACAGAAATTGAATATAAAAATTTTTACAGATAATAGCATAATTATTAGAGGCTTTATCAACATAGGTGATAACAAAAGATCTTTGTAATTCATTAATGGAATGTTTAATATTATCAAAATTATATAAAGATCTAGACAATTTAATACCTCTAATAGCATTTTTAATAGATTCTAATAAAGTAAATTTCCACATATTAAATGCCTCTAATGGCAGAGAATATTTCAAGCTAATTTATATATATATTTATCAAGATCAAGATTAATTGATTTTAAAACTTTAAAAGAATTATTACAAGAAGGTATCCTAAATTTAGTGCCAAATGACATAATGGTTCTTAACACATTGTCACTAACAATGTCTAAATCTCCTGTAACTATATGCCCCAAGTCTGGATTTAGAAATTTAGCAAATTTGTTTAATTTACAAATATATTCACTATCTACATTTGACTGAGAATCATGATCTATAGAGAGAGTGTAAGGGAATATATATATATATATATATATATATATATATATATATATATGTATATGGATATATATATATATACATATATATATATATGGATATATATATACATACATATATATATATATATATATCCATATATATATATATATATATCAGTTGTTTATGCATAATTTTCGATTAAAATCTTTCAATTTATATATATATCCAAAAGGAATATGAAAGGGAAGAGAATAAGAAAGGTACCACAAAGTGGCCGGGGGGGGGGAGTTGTGACCCCCACTCCCCGTTTAAAGCAGGTTTAGAGCCGCGGCAAACACTCCCGGAGGCCGGAACCAATTTGAAAAGGTAGCACACCAAAAGTATTTAAAAATACCATAAACAAAAATACCATACCAAAAATTGGATCGAAAAGGAACTTCACTATTTGAGCGTCAAAAATCAAGACAATTTACTCCATGATCAATACGTACAAAGTCGTACCTAAATTGTTAAATACGTCCAAATGCACTCCAACCACCTACACTAGCGCGTACTTGATACTTTGAAATGCAATAACCGGGGAGTGGGGGTCACCCCCCGGCCACTTTGTGGTACCTTTTTTTGTTCTCTTCCCTTTCATATTCCTTTTGGAGATATATGTATTTGGTAAACGTAAGATTAAGGCTGCTATGCGATTAATAAGTCGTTTGCTTATGGTTTTATCCTTTTTATCAGTATTTATGACTTTTGTGTGAAATATATATATATATATATATATATATAATTAATGTTAAATATATAATAATACATAATATTGTGTATTATTAAATGAGTGAACACTTTGGGAATACCTGTAACTACAAACAGATGGACACCATTGTTAATGGCACAAAATATTTTGAAAGAATCTAGTAATTTGCATGAAATTTGCAACGTTTATTTGAATCGGTAATAATAAAAATCCTACAGATATTGGTAAAGATTGAGTTATGAGAAAACTCTTATTTGAGTTAAATCCTACGAATTCGAGGAGCAGCTCAGATTTCCTAGGTAATGAAAATTAACAAAGCATTAAATTTACTCAGAACTTCCGCACAGAGCGGTGGAACGTATTGTCACATTCCTTCTGCTCTACCGGCTGCATCATTTTCACACAAGTGCAAGTGCGGGAAAAAACAACAACGGGAAGAGAGAAACTCTTCACACTGGCGTGTGGGATGCCCATTTTTTAATAGGAAGCTTTACAGACAACATTGTTGTGCCGCCGATGAATCGAAACGAACGTTTGTCAAACTCGATGTGTTGGCGCATTTTCTGAGAATGGATTTCCAAGAACGTTAGAGAACACATATCTACAACATTATGCTTTTAGAGCAATTCAAGCAAGACGCGTTTATGCAACGGTAAAAACGTTACAACATAGAGTGAGTACTGCAATGTAGGAACACAATTCACCCTCAGGCTCCGAAGGGGTTTACAGTAAATTCTCTCTAAACGACTTGACGAAATCAATTAGGATTTAATTTTATCAAAGGCGGATTTACTACGCAGCTAATGAGGCTTATAAGGCCCCTGGCAAAACTGGAGACTCTTGGGAAACCCACATTACTAGAGAATGTATCCGACGTTGCCAGATATTTATAGCAGGGATGACTGAATTCATTGATTCAATTTTTCAAAAGGTTCCAATTGTGCCTCGTCTACTTTCTACCAATCACTTTAAGCTTTCGAATAAATTTAAAACATAAAGTCTTGATTACGGCGCCTCTGTTATTTACTACTTTACTCCAATATTCGGGATTTTCTTTTATTCTATTCAATTACCCTCAGCTTATAAATAATTAATGTTTTTATACTATTGTGATTTATATTTACTACCCTGAGACTACCACTTAACGGTTGACTTCGTTTTCTAAGATATGCATTTTACTGCTTGTATATCATATACTGTGGTACGTGATAATTTAGTAATTCTATCTAAACCCTGTCTATTTATAAGTAATAAACTGTCCTTAATTTATACTCCTGTTTGTTTTGGTTAAATATGGAATTTGTTTAAATGGCTTATACTGTTGTTTTTGGTACATTAATTGCGGATTTTACTGGTGAAGATTTAGACTTCAAATAAAATAGTAATCCTAAAGCCTAATTGGGGAAACTGGGTGCGTTTTTCTAAACTAAAAGGCAATAAAGATTAGCCAAATCTCTCCAAAACGAATTTGTCAACAAATTATTTAGGGTTTCCATTAAAATTATTAAGGACACTGGAAAAGAGCTAAGAGCTGCAAGGACCGCTTCACATGACGTTACGCAGGACCGCTTCACAGGACCGCTTCGTTGACGCTTCGAACCTTACGGCTGAGAAGGATAGTTATATCAAGAAACTTGAAGTGAAAATGTGTCTTTTGAAGGGGACTTAAAAGGTTCCAGACAATATATGAAGACCCTTGATGATAATCTGCGATTGGGAAGTAATACCACCCATTCTCCCTCTGTGTTACCGTCAGTACTTCTACTTTTAAAAATGTACCCACCGTGAACACAGATACTAATGGTTATGGCATTTTGGTTAGACCTCTTTCAAGAATCAACTTATTAGGAGACGACCGACACAACTCGAGGGTTTATCGACATACATACATACACACAGATTTCACCTCAAAAATGGCTAATTAAAGCTCAAGACCTGAAACGCGCTCTTCCACTGAAAACGCCAAGCCACCCTGCCACAATACTTTCCCTATACATATTATATAGGGAAAGCAAAAATATATATAACAAAAAATTTGTTTTGAATAATTACGATACCACAATATTAACTCATGTGTTGGCTACAAAGGAATGGTTGCATTCGATTTCTCGTGAAAAACTAATAAGAAATCACCCATCACTCGACTTTATTATGCGAATTGTTTTGTTTACCAATTTCTGACAGTCAAAACAAATTTTAGAAAATTTAGGACAAAAATGAACAAAATAAAAAGAACTAGAATATAATAGGTTATTCAAATTCAATTATGTTTCATAAACTAACATTTCAATTTGGCTTTTTTTTTCACATTTCAAAACTATTAGAAATTACTATGTTAGAAACATTTAATACAAATTTGGCCACCTCTTCTTAAATTTTCGTCATTATTTCTTCTGTTCTTTTTTAAATTTCTATAACACCGGTAGAGAGTTGTTTTGCAGATCGTTTTACTGTTCCATTTGTTGAACTGAAAATGTCAGCAATCTCTTGCCAGGCAACTGTTTTTTGCAACACTCACTTTATTGGTTTCACTGTTGTCTAGTATTTGAATTTTAGAATTTACCAGCTCAATTACGAGTTCCTTCTCAAACGTCGTAAATACCATTCGAGCATCGATGATTTCAAATCGAAAACAATCAAGGAAAAAAAAAAATCAAAATTTAAAAAGCCCATGCAACTTATCGTACACAAACCCATGTGATACGTCTCAGCCAATAGAATTTCATCTTTCAACCTGTGACCCAGCAACCAGAAATTGACTAGCTATAAAGTTGACTTTTGGGTGGTGAATACTAGTTTCTAGTGAAAGTGAAACTGCTGGGAACCGAGGGCTAATGAACCTGGGATTTCGCAAATGATTCGGTTGGAATGGTGATTAGGGGTTAGTGGTTTTGGGATTGCTTGGGGTTTATTGTTGTTCTCCGTTGGTTCGGGTTTTAGTTTGAAGATGTTTTTGCTTTTATTATTGCTCCTAGTTTGAGCATCTCTTTGGTTTCTTTTTTTTTTACAGTTTTTTAGTTTTGGTTGTTTGTTACTTATGTGGGAAATGTCCGTTCTGACGTTGTTTTTAGCCTTTTTTTTGTTTGGGTTTGGGGCCGCTTCCGGTTTTGTTCTTTTGTCCCTTTGGGTTTAGTGCATTTTAGGTTTGTTGTGACACGTCACAACACGTTATTATTTTATTATTCCAAAATTAACATTATTTATAATTCATTAAATATTTTTTATTATTTTAATTTTAATTATTTTTAGTTTTAATTTATTATTCAAAATTGCTTTTATTTTTTATATTCATTAATAGGTCAATTGTCTCATTTTCTAAATTAAATTGTAAAACGTACTGCTATTCATTCATGTTTATTTCATTCTCCCTGGAAACGCCCCTTTTGACTACAGCTGGATAGCAGTATCCTCTTTCGACAATTGGCAGGGATTTCGTTTATGGAGGAAACGGAAAATTTGGATTGCTTGGGTTAAGTCTAACCCCTTCTGTTACCTACCTTCTAAAACATGTGACAAGACTGCGCGGAAGAATTCTTTTATGTAAAAAGTACTGATTCACTCTATCCTGATTTTTTTACATTTTGAAGGTGGTGTTGCAGAAGGGAGCCCCCTTTTGGGGGCGTCTCTTTGGCCATTTTTTTTATATATATTTGAATCTGTTCAGTGTGTTAAAGGGAATATGTTTTAACATTTTTTTTAAAACATGAAGTGTTGTTTTTGAATTCAGTAAAGTTCTTGTGTATTTATGCATTTTCATCTACGTTGAAAATATGGTAAATTGAATTTATGTGCCATTGCCATTTCTTACGTTCAAACATGAATTGACTCACATCTTGATATGGATTGAAAATTTTATGTTTGTAAATCCAGGAAATGATAAGTTAGTGATGTTTCGTATTAATTGAGTATTCTCTTATGAAGGTGAGACAAGCTGTATAAAGTCTTATTGTAAGTGAAGAAGTACATATGCTAATTATTTCAAATTAAATCTATGTGTTGTTTCACAATTACAATATTCCAACTACATATTTTTCTTCTGCATATGAGATTTTCTCATAAAGTGCAAACATGTTTTTGATGTCAGTGATCTGAGAAGTGAAGAAGTACATATGCTAATTATTTCAAATTAAATCTATGTGTTGTTTCACAATTACAATATTCTAACTACATATATTTTTACTTTCCTTATACACATAATGTATAAGGAAAGTATTGTGACAGGGTCGAAAGTTCGAATTCGAGTTTTCGACGGGAGAGCACGTTTCAAGCATCCCTGATCACGAATCAAACATTTTTTAAGTGATGTCTGTGTGTGTATGTGTGTGTGTGTGTCAGTGAGTCTGTGGAGACGATAACTGACGAAAGAATGGACCAATTCGAACCAAATTTGGTACAAAAATCACAATCCGTAAACACTGGAAGCCTATTGTTTTTATACGCAATCGAATGTTCAGAACCCCCCTAAATTTTCGAATGAAATTTTGAAAAATCGTCAAAAAATCAAAACCACTAATAAAGTTACGCAAATAGACATTTCTTATGTAATTTTTCATTAGAAAACGATTGACATAAATTTTAGAACGCTAACATGAACCATTCTCGAGATATTGTACATTTTCCAAAAAATTTTCAAAAAGTCATAAAATAAAAATAAAATTATTTCCTATTGAGAAACATGTTCACTTTTCATATGTAATACCATGCGATAAATTGGGTAAAAAAAATTTCATGAAAAAAGATACTTTGAGTAATACTTTTGTATTTGAACGCCAATAGTTATTTATCTGCTGTAAGAATAACTTATTTCTTAGTGCATAACGCTTGGCGAGATTCGGCGACGAATTTGGCGGAATGTCGCCAACTTGGCGACTTTTTGAAATGTTGCCAAATTAACGAAAATCTCGCCAAATGGATAAAAATGACGCTAAATCAATTAAAATGACGACTAATTGTCGAAAATTCAATATCTTGGAAAGAATATTAGTATCTACTATAAGAAAAACGTATTTTTTTATGTAAAAGTAGTAAATTCATTACATTATATAAGGAAAGTCATGTGTTGCCCACATCAGATTTTTTCTTCTGCATATGAGATTTTCTCATAAAGTGCAAACATGGTCTTGATTTCAGTGATCTGAGAAGTGAAGAAGTACATATGCTAATTATTTCAATTTAAATCTATGTGTTGTTCCACAATTTTTTTTTCGCATATGAGATTTTCTCTGAAGTAGCAACCATGTCTTGGTAATCACATAAGCTGATATAATTTGTTCGACTGAAGTGAAATTGTGATTATAGAGTACTGAGCTGAACGCATTATTTTTATTTATATACTTTCTTATATAGATACTCTTTGATTAAAAATATAAATAAAGAACATTTCAATTTATTTATTGTGTCATTAACATTATTTTCAATTATAATGAACATCTAATAAAAAAAAAAAATCTGGAATAAGATTTCAACAACTATTTTTTTTTGGATTTTCAGATGAATTTGTATATATAAAATGTTTTCTGCTAGCAATACATTTCTTTAGATTCACTTGGATTTTCAGGTATGTATAATGTAGATTTTATCATGTATTAAATTTTATGTATTTTTTTGTATATTGTAAATTTTAGGCGCTCACATGCAAAGATGGTTTATATTCAATTTTATTTTTAAAATTACACAACGCATTGTACTTTTATTCAAAATTATTTTCCCATTATACACTCCCATTCCATTAAAGTAATTAATTTTTAAATTAAGTAATTTCCCTTTCTTTAATTGCATGTGAGTGTCCGACCCAATTAGGAGTTGAATAGGGGTTGTAAATTAAATTCATATCATCTTATTAAATTCCCTTTACAGCCCTTATCACAACAAGGTTCTTTTGATGTTTGGTCCCTCCTCCTCCTTTAGAAATCCTGCATACGAATATGCACAGACAGATAAACATACTGTTAAAAAAAACATGTGATTCGTGTTCAAAGATGCCAAAAATGTATAAATCCATAAAAATTAGTGATTCGAAACTTTAACCCCATCACAATACTTTGATTTACACTCTTAATTTATATATATATTTTTCTAAATTTTTCCGCCCTGAGCAAAATGTTACTATTTAAAAATCTAGAGATATCGTTCTCAATACTGACATTCCAGTTATAAAAATTATAAATACTGATTTTAAATTTTGTACCGGTATCGAATGCGCTATCCAAGACTTCAGAAGCAGGAAAAAAACTGAAAACCATCCACTCATCTACCGAAAATGTCACATGCCCGTTGCCATCTGAACAGAATGTTTTCCCGTGAACTGGGGGAAAAAGTTCGCAGCCACGTATCGCAATTTTACGTGATATGTGCAACGTTTAGTTTAATCGCCGTAAGGTCTATCAAGAGGTGCCGTGTTTTTTCTGTTCTGCCGCAAGCAGAGCAGAAAATAGTCATCTGAGGATTTTCCACGACGACAGAGATGAATAAAATGAGCGATGAGATGTCACAGCGAGTAATGAGTAGTTCCAGCTGACTTCGGTACATACAGAAACACGATGCACTAAACTGTATACGCAACGAATCGCTCACAGTGAATTAAGTTCTCTTGATGTATGGTAGAAATGATGAGTTTTCCAAGAGTGTATTGCATTCCTTATGAAAATGGAAGAAATGTTGGTAACAATGCATATAACTTGCTAATTTGATATTTTGGGTCTATTATATAATGCATATAATTTGCTAATTTGATATTTTGGGTCTATCATATAATGCATATAACTTGCTAATTTGATACTTTGGGTCTACTATATAATGCATATAACTTGCTAATTTGATATTTCGGGTCTATTATATAATGCGTAAAACTTGCTCATTTAATATTTTGGATCTATTATATAATCCACCCATGCTTATAGTGCAGGCGAAATGGTTGTGTCCATTCAATATGACAGCTATACACTTTAATAAAAGTTTTTAATATAGAAAGTTTCTAATCTAGTATATAAACAAAATTGAAAATATGCTGTATGTGTGTGTGTTTGTCTCATCACGGGAGAACGGCTACACCGAATTTCATGAAAGTTGGTGGATACCCTTGGAATAGCCTTACTTAAAATTTATTTCATCACAGGCCAACGACAACGCAGGATATTGACCTGGATAAAAATAGTTGTATCTTGAGGCTAACCTGAGGTAAAAAAAGCAGTAGGTAGTCAGTCTCAGAATGTCAAATTGCACGCCAATCTGACATTAGAGGGAGGAGAATGCAGAGCTCACTTCGACGTAGTAGATGCGGTGCACAATTTCATGCATTTTTTGAACATGAAATGCACGGTTAGAACATAAGAGAACATTACAGGAAGGGGAAGCATTCGGAATTTCTCTTAGAATTCAAGATGACGGCTATTTTCCAAAATGGCGTCATGAAGTCAGACATTCTCACAAGTTGTCTAGTTATATCATGTTTGGTGTCATTTATATATGTTTTTGACTCGAGTAACACGCATATAAGGTCAAAATAAGCATGAAAAAACAAAAATAATATTTTATTACACAAAAGCATAAGCCCTTCACAAACACAAATATTTTTTCATTCAGGAGTTAGGCATTTCCCTCTACAGTTGGAGCACATCCGTGTGCATGGAACACCGGCAGATTTATAAGAGGAATTACTTTACAGCCCTCCTTGCATCCACATTTCAATAATTCCCTGCAAGCCTGCCAAACTGTTGGCTGCGTATATAAATTAATTTATAGTCCATTGTGGTGTCCAAACTTTACCAGGTGAAGTGTCCACACTTCACCTGCTTTGTCCAGCTCCAATGAACTGGAGATGACAATGGCATATCAGTGATGATGCTGTCTGGCTAACAATGGCTAATAGTGCAGATAGTACTGCATTTTCTTGGCAATGTTTCTAAAAATTTCAAGAAAATGAAACAGATTGTTGATATCTACTTTCTCAAGCATCTGATGAATCTCATACAGACGACGGCATCTCCATAATTTCTTTTTCTGCATAATTTGGGAAATTTGTACTGTCCCTAACAAGTTGGTATGCTTTTCCCAGCTTTGACTAACATTAGTAGCAGAAAGTGTGCTCCAATCCTTTCTCGCAGCCTACTTGTGTGGGATTTCACATTATCACGTCCCTTAACACCTATAAAAACTGATTAAACCTGTCGTCATATATTCGAGTTAGATCAGATATGCTGAAAATGAAATCCACTATCTCTGTGTCAAATATCCCTTAGATGTGCGATACCAATTCCGCAAATGTGATTCCCTCGCATATTAGCTTGCTTTTGGTCCACATCAGCTCGGAGCCGCAACGAATTAATATGCTTGTTAATACACTGCTTGTGATATATTACTTCATGTGAAACGAAGTTTCTTGAACCAAATACTGTCAGTGACTCTGGTGTAGCTGCAATCCTAAGTTGAAACTCTACTTCAAATGTAATCATCTAGTGCAATGGTTGATTTCACATTGTCCCATGTCTGCACAAGCAACATATAACTGCGAACGTATTGAGTGGTGGAATAGTTGATCTTGTTACGTAACACCCTTCATCACCAGTAGAACTAGTGGTGGGTGCAGGAGATGGCAGGCGATCTTCAACACTCTTTCATAGCACTCTGGGTTCTCTTAAGCTGGTTTGAATTATACTTCACTGACCATAATTTGTGCCACTTTGCCTCACAAGTAATAAATGTGTATCTATGTATCTGATTTCTTCTCTGTCATCTAGATATACGAAATTCACAAGTGATGGGAGCTTACTCAAATGATGGAACTATTCAATATTCCCAGTTGTTTATTTCGTTGTTCAATATTCCTGTTGCGGACTGGATTCATAAGAATCTATTTTATGTCTCGCTGACACGAACGACATTTCACTCAATCTTGATAGCATTGGTCCTCCTGGAGGCTCGGCGGAGGCTACGTCCAGCCTTCTTGTTAATTTTTCAGACATATCGAAAGTCCGAAGTTTTTATACAATGTTAGAAAACAGTCACAATCTGAAGAAAAATTAAAGATTCAGTTACCACTGCAAAATCATTTACTTAACAAAGATAAAAAATCTGATGTGGGCAGCACATGACTTTCCTTATATAATACAATGAATTTACTACGTTTACAGTTAAAAAAAATTTATTTTTATAGTAGATACTTATTCTTTCTCATATTCTTTCCAAGATTTTGAATTTTCGTGAATGAGTCGTCATTTTCATTGATTTAGCGTCATTTTTATCCATTTGGCGTGTTTTTCGTTAATTTAGCAACATTTAAAAAAGTCGTCAAGTTGGCGACATTCCACCAAATTCGTCGCCAAAATCTCGCCAAGCGTTATGGACGAAAAAATAAGTTATTCTTACAGCAGATAAATGACTATTGGCGTTCAAATACAAAAATATTACTCAAAGTATCTTTTTTCATGAATGGAACGAGCTAGATCCACGAGAATGATGTCACCCAATTTATCGTATGGTATTACATATGAAAAGTGAACATGTTTCTCATAGGAAATATTTTTTTTATTTTATATAATTTTTTGATAATTTTTTTGAAAAATGTGCAATATCTAGAGAACGGTTCATGTTAGCGTTCTAAAATTTATCTCAATCGTTTTCTAATGAAAATTTACATAAGAAATGTCTATTTGCGTAACTTTATTAGAGCTGTTGATTTTTTGACGATGTTTTTCAAAATTTCACTCGAAAATTTAGGGGTTCTAAACATTCGATTGCTTATGAAAACAATAGGCTTCCAGTGTTTACGAATTATAATTTTTGTACCAAATTTCGTTCGAATCGGTTCATTCGTTCGTCAGTTATCGTCTCCACAGACTCACTGACACACACACACATACACAGACATCACTTTAAAAATGTTCGATTCGTGTTCAGGGATGCTTGAAACATGCTCTTTCGTCGAAAACTCGAATTCGAATTTTCGACCCCGTCACAATACTTGCCTTATACATTATTGTATATAAGGAAATAATAAAGCAATAAAAGCGGCTAAGAGCTAGCTGTATAAGAAACTCATCCTAAAATTCTCAGATTTTTGCTACATTTATATTAAATTTAAAAAAAACTATGAACTTGTCCCCTTATGTTTATTTTGACCTTATATTCGTGTTACTCAATTCAAATACGTATGCAAACTACACCAAATACAATATAGACAGTTTGTGAGAATGTTTAGTTTTTAACGACGCCAGTTTGGAAAATAGCCGCCATCTTGAATTCTAATGAAAATTCCAAATGCCTCCCCTTCCTAAAGTATTCTCTTAGGTTCATACACACAACTATTCAAAGCCGAAATCGATGTTCAGAAAGAACTGTATACTAACCAAATTTGTCTTGCACCACCTCTGGCACCACTTTGGTACACTTGGGAAAAACAGAATTAAGTGGAATTTTTGTTCCATGTGGATTGAGAAAAATCTCCCAAAATCTGAAATAAGTGTGCTAAAATGCATTAATTAAATGCTCATTTTAAGCGTAAATTTTTATTGTAACGTAAAAATTGAATAAGACCAACTTCATTACTCTGAATCCAAGCTAAACCGTTCTCTAAAAATTAAAGATTTTCGAATTTTTGGCGATTTGGTGTCAATTTATAATGCTTCAAGTAGCTGAATGAAATGAAATATCTTGAAATTTCAAATGTGATATCATTCATTAAAGACTCAAATTTATTTTTAATTTATGAATTTATTCATATAAATCATTAATTCGTCATCGCTTAAGATAATGCATGAAATCTATATTTCTTTTAAATTAACAATGAATTTTCAGTTTTATAATTTATTTTTTTTATTTGGCGACTTTTCTCATTTTAAAATGATGCCAGGTCGACGAAATCTCCCTTCCTCCCGAAAAAAAAAAGTGAATTATCTCGAGAAAGGTTTATCCTAGCGTAATGAAAGTCATTATACTAGCCTTTGTCACTAAAAATTACGTATAAAACAAGCATTTAATGAATACATTTAATAATACTTATTTATTCTTTTACAGATTTTTGCTGGCCATTTTGAAGGAAAAGAAAAGGGTCAGTTTTATTTTTGATTAAAATCTAATCAGCACTAGGGAAATGCATCGTGACTTACCTACCAAATTTCACGAAACCAGGACACACTGACTCAGAAAAGCTTGCCTGTCTGAATTGTCTCTTCCAACATTATATATAACAAGTCACAAAGATATATTCTGGATTATCTCTTCCAACACCATATAACAAGTCACAAAGATATATTCTGAATTGCAATGAATACCATATAACAAGTTACAAAGATATATTCTGGATTGCAATGAATACCATATAACAAGTCACAAAGATATATTCTGGATTGAAATGAATACCATATAACAAGTCACAAATATATATTCTGAATTGAAATGAATACCATATAACAAGTCACACACACACAAAGATATATTCTGGATTGCAATGAACACCATATAACTAGACTTGCAATGAACACCATATAACAAGTCACAAAGATATATTCTGGATTGCAATGAATACCATATAACAAGTCACAAAGATTTATTCTGGATTGCAATGAATACCACATAACAAGTCACAAAGTCTGAATTTCAATGATTTATACTAACAGTTAAGTGACGACGGATGGTAATTCGCCTCGAGGTGTTCGAAAAAGAGAACAGCAAAGATATTTTATTTTTTAGACAATTTACACAGAGTCTTTACAGCTAATAATACATCAAAAAGGAGGTAATCCAATGTAACATCTTGTTTCGAACGGCTATAATTTACCAGTGCAGAGCATTTATCAAACGCTTTCTCTACATAAAGAGCTATTTTAGAAGGAAATTCAGGTCTTCTTTGTATAAGCGAAACCGACTTAAATGATTCCCAGACTGCTGCAACGTATCCCCTGTATTCGGTGGTGTATTACAGTGACCGCCGCTTATAAGAAACACGTTCGTTTCGCTCGTTTTGTTTCTTATAAGCAGTTGTTTCTTAAATCCGGAAATTTTTTAAATATCGTTCTTCCATTGTAAATACTAACTATTGAACACAGTTTTACAGAATTTAAAAGATAAATGTATATAAGTAAAATATTAGTACGTACATAATACATTTGTAAATTAAGTTTTGCATTCAAAAATATTTCTCATTTTACAAATTAAGCCTTACAACTTAAATTATTATCTATATGCATATAGTATGCAGTTAAATAAGAATAAAAAGTAAAACTCATAGGTCGTTCATTTATGTATAAGAGCATAGTACATTTTCATACATACCGTAATCTATTACTGAAGAATAGCAAAAAACTTATCCAGTATTGTTTGTGCTAACGAGTCTGTGATTAGTTTACGTACATCCATTTCTAAATCATAAAACAGTCCATAAACTTTTTCTGATGCCCCTCTGTGTTCAAGAGTTTTTCTAATTATAGTTAGGGCTTCTCGCGACTGTTTGGCTGTAGGAAAATTTTCTTCTTGTGGAACGTCGTCTTCATTTTCTTCTTCATTGCAAACATTCTGAATTTCCGCACTATGTCATCATCATTGTTTTCTTCAGATGTTTGTAAATTTTCGTCGATGTGAATCCATTCTTCGAAAGGTGCTTCAAATTCTTCTTCATCTTCTGCTGGTATGGCAACATTATTTTTCAAAAATCCTGCTTTACGGAAGCAATTAAAAATGCGTATGTCAGAAACTTTTTTCCATGCGCCTGCGATCATATGGATAGCATCAAGCAAGGTTGTTTTCTTGCTTATTGACTACACGGAGGTGGAGAATCATACTTTTTAAGTAAACTTTGCTTTTCAAGCAAAGTAAGGGTTTGCGACATGCTTCACTAGCAAAACATAAAATGACTAACTAAAGCTGTACGAATCTTATTTGAGTGCATAAGCAAAGATGCCTTTCCTTATCAGTACGTTTCCTTAACTGCCAAAAGATTAAAGCTCGTTTCTTACTGGTTTGGGGTTGTACTCCCCAAGCCTTTCTGCGGAGAAATCCTCTGTCATCCTTTGTTACATAGCAAACTCCCACCCCCTCCCCGTACGCCCAGAGACAAGAGATAACAACTCGTCCTTCAGTTAACCTTAAACAAATCGATTTTTTTTTTTACACCAGCGTCGCAAGGAAATCAACAAATTTTCTGTAGAAAACTGTTTCTTATAAGCGGAATCGTGTTTCTTATAAGCGACACAATTTTAATGTTAAAACGAAGTTTGTATTTGTTTCTGTCGTTTTGAGTCTTATAAACGGCTGTTTCTTATAACCACTGAATCTTATAACCGGCGGTCACTGTATAAGGTACAAAAATGCGTTCGAAGATCTATATAACATATGCTTTATACAAAGTAGCAATAAGCGCAAGAAGGAACAATATACAGTTAATAACTTTCTAGCTATCGGGCCAAATTCACAAAATAACCGTCAGATACAATAAAGCAACAATTACATGCTCAACGAATTCAGAAACGACAGTATTCTCCAAAAATTGATGCATTCACACATCTGAATATTTCGTATCACATAACATCGTTCTCTGAACACTGAGTATCCTTATATGGGGTGTTTCAAAAAGATTGCACGACTAAATATTTCGTGAACGATTGATCGCAGATCCATGATTCTAATTTAAATTAATTGCAGTATGGCTCAAGGCTCAATTCGACTTTCTCATACTGGAATTCATTTTTTTTTTTTCAAATTTTACAAGAAAAATTTTGAAAAATCAGTATTGTAGATCCAAATTATTACAATTATAGCGTGTTACCCTTCACTTTAAAGAGCATGAAAAAAATCTTCTGATTGATATCATACTTGACAATGTACCCCGGGGGGGGGGGGGGTAACTTGCCCCCTGAGGGAGGGCTAATGACGTGACGAACAAAAAATTGTATCGCGGCTATCATTCACAACAATGACAGAAACAGTCTTGTAATCATTGAGCCATAAATAAACCCTTTTTATGCATGATTAGGTCAAATTTTGTCCTATATGCTACCATGTTAAAAATACAAAATTTCGAAGTTGAATTTAAAGTAATTCTATCTAGTTCTAGGTTTCTTAATAACAAAGCCAGATACAAAAATTCGTAAAAATCCATTAATATTTATGGCTGCTATCGTGTATACAAAAAAATCGACCACAGACATCAGACAGACGGAAATCACTCCAAAAATAGTTACAACGTGTTCAGAAGGTCTTAAAACATATTTTCGTGAAAACAATACTTTCTCAATACTACATATGAGAAAGTAAAAATGTTAAAATAAGACAGAATTCAGACTACGACACTTCGTCACGTGACAAGTTTTAGTAAAAACAGTACACCATTTTACTTTTTATATGGGGCCTATATAAAGGAAGTTCCAATTAGCAAATTATCCCTTATTCATTTAAAGTTCTTTTACGAGAAATCCTGGTTCTCTGATATGTAAAATTGGCCGTGAAAAAATTGTTAAAGTTATAGGACTTAAACCACTTTCACCCAATTCAATAAAACGACGAAAACATAGATTACAGGGATTATAATATAAAAGTTGAATTCCATTCGATAAAATTTGTATTAGAAAACTTAAATTCGAAACGTGGACAGAATTTTAAGTCAATCTATTCCAAGTCTACACCGAAAATTTTATCATATTCGATAGAGCCATTTTTCTGGATGATGAGACAAACATATATACATACCCACAGACAGATTTTCAATTTTATTTATATAGATTTCAATATTTTAAAATTTTAACTAGATTTTGGTGTATAATGTCTTAACATGTACAGAATTTTAAGTTAAACTATTCCACGTCTACACCGAAAATTTCATCATATTTGAATAGAGCCATTTTTCTGGATGATGAGACAAGCATATGGACAAACATATATACATACATACATACATACCCACAGACAGATTTCAATTTCATTTATATAGATTTCAATATTTTAAAATTTTAACTAGATTTTGGTGTATAATGTCTCAACATGTACAGAATTTTAAGTTAATCTATTTCACGTCTACACCGAAAATTTCATCATATTTGAATAGAGACAAGCATATGGACAAACATATATACATACATACATACCCACAGACAGATTTCAATTTTATTTATATAGATTTCAATATTTTAAAATTTTAACTAGATTTTGGTGTATAATGTTTCAACATGTACGGAAAGGTTTTTGCTTAGAGCATAGATAGAATTTAAACTTTTTGTGTCTCAAATTATGGGCTGTTTGAAAGTTACCTATAAATGTACGTATTGATTCAGTCCTTAATAAAGATAGAATGAAACTTATTTATACTGTGAATCTTCTAAAAACCCCGTAAAAATATTTCGGGGCATGCACATGTATGCAAATGAGTTCAATTATTATATATTTATTTAAACGATTCATAATAGTGTTGCATGTCGTCGCCAACCAAAGCACCAAATTCCAATTTACGGGACATTAATTCACCGCTAATAACATTTTTCTATGAGTGTTTTCCGTAATTATTTAAAACCAAAATTGAACACAGTATATAAAAAAAAAGCCATGTGTCAAGATAAAGATTTTTTTTTTTTAAATAACAGCAGAATTTTCACATTTGCATGTGGTAAGTGTGGTACCTTTCTCTTTACTGCGGGCACATATTGAAGGTGTTTAGCGGGTAGTACAGTATAATGCTGTTCCCTGCACTATTTTTAGCGTTCACGATCCCCAACTATACAGGGAGCCAAAGGATGCGGAGGGAGAGTAGCTTTTTGGGCGGCACACACATCTGGTCTCTCTGCCGCCCATTCATTATCTTCCGAAGATTATTTCGGAGTTCTCGACAGAGAGGCAAAGCAACGAAACAGGACTCGCTGGAAAACAGTTCTCTAACACATGCAAAAAATATTATTGTCGGGTATTTTTGAGTTTTGAATTCTCGATAAATAAGGAATTTTATCCTGTAGCTTGCATTCTTATAAATAAATAAATAAATAATATAGTTCTAATCTCATTTTACGAATTATTATTGGCGTAATGCTGAATAAGGAAGATGATGGGTCGCTGTGCAATTTTAGCAAGTGAACTAACTTCTTTTTTCGCTTTTCTATTTTTGTGAATATTTTACTTATTTTCTTGAAAAATTAACAGACTATTTATTTCATTACCGTAATTTGGCATGATTATATCAAAAAGACTTTGAATTAGCTGTTTTTTTTTTTTAATTAATTTCTTTCTTGAATTTTTTTTTCTGCCAGGAAACATGTTGGGATGAGGAACGGAGTTTTCTACAAGCATGAACTTGGGCTGAAGTGTTCTTTTCCGGGTTACATATAGAATATGAAAGACACTCCCATTGCAGATAACAGGCCGGTTTCGCGCTTATTATACGTTCATCAGCATGAAATAAGCGTTACCTGCAATGGCAGCAAGAAAACTTGTTATTTGTCGTACTTTTTCGAACTTCTATGGGAACTGACAATTTTCGTTCTTCCACGTAGCCGGCATAAAATTCGTATACAATTTAGCTCGGGCTAGACGAAGCTGCAAAGACCAGTTCAAAAGCACAAGAACCCGCCAGAAAGGGGGCGTCCCCCAAAATAAGGAAGACACTCCTATAGCAGTTACATAGAATGTATGTATATTGGATGGAGGATGCAGCGGGATCGGATAGTCTGGACTATACATTCCTCTAAGAAAGGAAAATATACTTGATAATCGGTTAATGGCTATAAATTTTCCAATAATGATATAATAGGTTAATAAAAGAATACTACACTGTAAAACATTCTGTAATCTTTGCTCATTGTTTTCGGCTACTTTGTTGATAATTTCGGCAAACTGGTAAAAAAAGCCACGAATACAGGGGTTCATGAAAATTCTAGCTTGTTTCTGAAATATTCAACTAATTATCGTCTGCCGAAGCGTTATTTTTGTTTTTTTTTATATACAGGGTGTCCCAAAAACATGGGCATCGGCTTTTATTCCTAAATATTGATCATAAACATATATAATAAATTACAAAGTTGCGTAAAAAAGGTACAGAATTTTATGAAATCGATTAAAAATTTCAAGGGAATTAAATTTTAAGAAATACGAAATTTAAATTTTTATACGGCCCCGTACAAAAACATTTCCAATGAGTAAAATGTGCCCCATACACTAATAAGGTGATGTACAAAATTTCAGCATTTTATCATAAAAAGTCCCAGAGATATGAAAAGACAAAAATGCTGACTTAAACCACTTTTTGATGCATAGACATGGGTTCTCAGAGGGGAAAAATCATGTCGGCAGATCGTGTTTCAGGGGTCATACACAAATTACGAAAGAAAACAATGATTACGTAAATAAATAATAATTTTGCTATTTATTGGTACAAAAGTATCTACACTGTGTAGAAATAATAACTTTACACAAAGATTACAAAGTTTGTTCAAAATGTTTTCCATCCATGCCAAAGATCCATTAAAGATAAGAAGCAGACATTATTTGCCTAGGATGCATTTCTGCGTTGCGTCATTTGCACTCTTGCTGTAAACATTTACATTTTAATTTGTGATTAATCCCTCACTAACTTTGTTTAAACATATCTCTGGGACTTTTTATGATAAAATGCTGAAATTTTGTACATCACCTTATTAGTGTATGGGGCACATTGGAAATGTTTTTGTACGGGGGCAGCATAAAAATTTAAATTTTGTATTTCTTAAATTTTAATTTCCCTGAAAATTTTAATTGATTTCATAAAATTCCGTACCTTTTTTTACTCAACTTTGTAATTTATTATATATGTCTATGATCAATATTTAAGGAATAGAAGCCGAGGTCAATGTTTTTGGGACACCCTGTATATATGCTATCCAAAACTATCAGGAACATTACTCCCCATTACAGACAGCTGATTCCCCTGAAACTTTCAGTAACATACTTGCAAATGTTTTACAGTGTAATAATAAACATAATTCTATTTTTAGACGTTGTGGGAAGACAGAGAGGGTGCTCCTGTTATTACAACCATTCAGTGGCGTAGCGTCCATTGAGGCTAAAAAGCTGAGCCTCCCCTTGTTTAAAATCTAATTTAAAGAATTAATTAAACAAACTTTTATTTATTATAATTTTTAAATCACGTTGCGAATACATATATATTATTTAGAAAATTGTTGCCTTTTATTTGCTTAAAGTGGCACGTTTAGAAGTATTTTTCCCATTAAAACGTATATTTAATGTTTTAGAAACTGAAATTATCCAACCTTCGTGCTCCATAAGGAGAAGAATGGAATTAAGACCACCCATTTGCTAAACGCCTCCCTAGCTGATTAACTAACATGGGAAGCTAGCTTATATAAAGGCTTGGCTATTGCTTCCCCATTTTCAACCCTTTATTCGCAATCAATGATTGGATATGGGATGTGACGTTTCATCAATGATGCGTAGGTGAGGGTGGGTAGTGCAAGGTTAATGGATCCTCCATTTCGGGTCAAATGTGATTCTATTAATTAATATTCGCAGAAAATATTCATTATTCGTAATACTAAAGAATTTGAGTCATTTTCTACGAATAACCTAGCGTTTACCTAACTTTAAACAATATCAAAACGAACAAATATACTAAGAATGGCTTCCATTAAACTTAAATAGTTTGCAAAGTAGACTTAGCTCTTTATATCCGCATTAATATGGCGAAGCATCCGTCTGCGTATTTGGGAGTTTCAGAAGGAAAAAAAAATCTGATTTCACTTTAAAAATTCCATGTTACACAAGAATCTCAGTTAGATAGAAAAAAAAAAGTGGTTGATAATTTTCTAGCGAATTCTTAGTATATTGTAATTATAAGATATTTTAAAGTTTTTTCACTGTACAGTTTTTTAAATAATTAATATACAATATTGTTCAAGGACATTGTTAACTACACTGATTTTCAACTAAACTTATGTTCCAGATTTCTGACCAATTTTTAGTGCACTCTTTCATACATGGGCGCATGTAGAACGTTTTCCGAGGGGGGGGGGGTGACCATGACTTTATATTTAATAAATTGGTTGTAAATGTTCAACTAATTTAGAATTAAGGAAATATTTAAAATGTTATATTTTACACGTATTTATTTTACAAGGTAATATATTTTAAAATATCGTGCATTTCATTCACTCTTGGCATTTTTATGTTAAATTATTTTATTTTACTCACCAAGGAAATAAAACGTATTCAAATTGTGAATTCCAATATAAATTTCACTTATAATGCAAAACCTTTTCCAAGCTTAAACGCCAATCGCTCAGCTTTCCCAGTCAAAAATATCACGCTACGCTACCGCTACCGCTACCATTTACAATGAGTATTAAACATTTATCATTTACAATGAGTATTAAACATTTATAATTTACAATGAGTATTACAATGAGTTAAAAAAATTCAATTGAAAAATAGGAGTTGGCAAACGTAGCTAGCCCTTGCTCGCTACAATTACCAACGCCTATTGTTTATCGGCGGAGGAGGTGTCCAATAGTCTCATACAAATATAATTTAGAAAACTAGCGTCCAAAAGTAATCTCATGCATGTTAGCTACTCACCTCCTAAATGACGCTCTCTCTGTGCTATCTTTGTACCAATAACATTTATTGTATTACCAGCCTATCTTCATTGTCGTTTATTGCGTTTACTCAAGATATGTGCTTCCTCTAAGAACCGTTAAGCGCTTTAAAATACATATTATATGTTTGCTTGTAATACATTTATCATTCTTTGTTAACTAAATAAATGAATATTTGTGGATGGTTTACAGGAATAGAGTCCAACTGTCGGAAATTTCAAAATTGAATTTATGTTTTTGATAAGTACCGCTTTTCATCTGATTCTGAAAATGAAAACCGCTTGTTTTTAAGTTAATTACAACTTAGAAAATTTTGTATTAATAATCAGTTAGAACATTAAAACAGAGAAATCAGCTTGAATGCTTTTGGCTTGATAGCAAAGATGACTGATTTAAACCATGTAATGTACTATTATTATTATTATTATTATTATTATTATTAAACCATTTTTAACACTTTCCAACATAGTTGTAAATAGTTTATGAATTTGTTCATTCTGTCTGTCTGTCCGTTCGCACTATAACTGCCGTAAAAATGACTTTATTAAAATGAAATTTTAGTATGTTGTTGAGACGGTCTGTAGGACATACAGGAATGAAAATGAATAATATCATTCAATTAGTTTTGGATTTAACCCGGGTTGAAAAAATGAAATACATTGAACCCTATGGGACATAATTTTTCAAACATTTTTAAGCGAAGTTAAAATTCACAAATTGCTTCGATAATTTTAGGAAATATTCAAATCATCGCGTAAAATGTGTAAAAAATATTAGCAAAATATGTTAGGTAGTTTTTTTAAATAAAAATTGAAATAATAATTACACCCATATTATATGAAGAGATCACGTGACTTATTTCAAAATAAAATATGCCATTCATTTTTTTTCCCGTGTAAACATCGTGATATTTGAAGATCTTTTAAATTTATATTTAGTGTTGCAACCATCATAAAAACGCTTCATTTTTGCATGTTATCTGTGTATCTCAATTCTGTGCCAACGTAATTACAATATTTTTTATTTCAAACGATCACTAAACTTTGAATATTCATTCCTACAGCGAAGACTAATTTTTATAACACGCAGAATGCAAACAAATCAAACGATTGTAAGATGAGTTGTATAAGAATTGCTGATTTTTTTTCACGCAAAATTATTTAGCTCTGGAGTCTGGAATATAAATGATATGAATGAAATATTCATTGATTTTACATAGAAAAGCAGACGATTTAAATTTCGATGACGTTATTTGAATAAAGTTCATTTTGTGTAACTAGCATTGTCTTTTTCGATGAAATTAAGTATAATAATTTTTGTAGTACTGCGATAATTTTTAAAATATCACCGCTGAATGTATCGCATTTTATAGATGTTTAAATAAAACTGCATTGGAATTGAAAAGTGTTTCATAATCAATGCTTTATGTAGGATTGATCTTTCTTGTTTTCTGTTTAAATCATGGATTTTTATTAAAAAACTTTTTTCTTCAACCCCGGTGGATAGAGAAAAATTAATTTCTCGAAATTGGCAACATGCAGAACACAATGAAAACCTATTACGAATTTAGGAAGCATGGGGCTGCCTAAATCTACTGAAAACAAAAAAGGGTACAACTGGTATAATGGCTCTAAATAACGTAATCTCAGAATTAAAATTACCGACAACTTGATCCTTTTTCTGTAAAAACCATCACATTTTTACTTACTATGTAGAAAGAAGACAGGTATCATTTTTATTCTGTAAACAAGTTACAGATTACCGCAATGTAAGATCCTTGTTAAAAACATAGCATTTAACAAATTTGTAACATTATAATAAACCGATTTCGGAGGCAACGGGGGGGGGGGGGGGGGAAGCCTTTTTCTTAAGGATAAAAATACAAAGGAATCACACTAGCAAATGCAAGAAGGCGTGTGTCATATGAAAACATGACGCCATAATAGCGGAAGGTGTAAACTATACATCAATTTGGTGTATCAAAAGTATAGGATAGGGCAGAAGTATTGTCAGATGGATTCAAGGATTATCCATTAACAAAGTACCCAGGCAGCCGAAGGCTGCCTTTAAACTTCAAACTTAGGGGGGGGGGGGGTATAGTAAAGAAAGATAATTACATGAAAGGAGGTTCATTAAAGAAACGGGCGGTGTTCTTCGAATCCTGTTGTGACAAGTCACAGCAGGAGTCTAACGAGTCGCATAAATTTGGAAAATGAGGAATTAAATTTCCTCGAGAAGAGAGGGGGGGGGGGGGGGTCGAGCTGTGCTCCGTGGAGCACAGGCCTTGAATCGATGAAAAGCAGCGTGAAAAACACGCGGAAAGCAAGGTGCAACATAACGGGCCCTAAAAAACATATTGTCAGATGGATGTCTTCTTGCCTTTGCTGATGTGGTTGCGCTGGCTTTTTATCCTGAATCAGGAGGTTGTTTTTACCTAAGAAACCGATTGATGCCGTCACAAATTTACTACATGCTATGTGTTTAGCGAAACGTTTACTTAACAGTTATTTTTGCAGCAGTTTGAGCGATTAATTTAAATCTACAGATTTCGTCAGAGTGCGTATTCATCAAGACATTCATATTCATTATACACACATCGTCCAATGAATTAGAAACCTGGGAACATGTATGCAAACGTAGGTCACATGAGGATATATGCAAATTACATTGGTCATGGCAGGTACACGTGATCGCAACACCGCTATAAGAAGCTGTTGATGTGTGTTCCGAGAGAAGTGGAGTAAAATGGGAAAAATAACAGATTTGTCTCCGTTTGAAATGGTCTTATTGTGGGTGCTCGTTCGGCAGAAGCCATAAGTGACAGAACGGAACAACTCACTGGCTTCACGAAAGGTGAGATATCCAAAGTGGAAACAGAACTATTTGAATATAATTAAATAAATCCTATATTTAAAACAATTTAAATATAAAATCTACATAAATCTACAATTAAATCTATCTAATAAGTGATTATCTGTATTGTATTTAACTTGTGTTATATATATATATATATATATATATATATATATATATATATATATATATATATATATTTATATATATATATATATATATATATATATATATATATATATATATATATACATATATATATATATATTATCTGCATCGAAAAATGCAGTAAAACTTACTATGAAACCCTTTGCTGTCTAGGTTATATGATAAATGTTTAATGGCTAAATACAGCTCTAGCATTGAAGCGAATCATCCAGCATTGATAGCCAATAGGATAGTGTTTGATCCAAGTCCATTTCGTTTATGACAGGGTGTAGGCAGGAATTGGAGAAAGATGAATACGTCTTTGATACACGGGCGTAGGCTTTTGGGGTCACGTCTTCACATAAACGACCAGACGGGCGTGGACAAGGGTTAAGGGACTTTCAAAAAGGTAAAAATGGTCGTTTTTAATCCGATTAAGGACGTGTCATTACACTCCGGTTCATTTGATAAATTGTCAAACTAATAAAGGGGAGAATAACCTTCAAAATATCGATTTTTAAATTTAATTGTAAAAAAATATATTACATTTTTGGGATTAATTTAAAGTAGCGATAGCAAATACGCGGCACGCGTGCCAGACCTGGCACGTAAAAGATTTCGACGGCACGCCGAAGAATCTAGTGCACTAATTTGAATTTCGCACATCAATTTTAAAAATTTGGTGATTCTATAAAACACAAGTTTTTACAAAGGTTCAAAGATTTTAACCATTTGCTTACGGGTGGGACAGCGTCCATCCCAAACGAACAACCTCTCAAAAAGACTTGTATTTGACATACCCTCTCCCAAATAGTTCGAACCCCCTTTGCAGGCATTGGCGTCCATGGACGTTTGGAATAGAGTATGTCAAATGCCTGTCTTTTTGAGATTGTTCGTTTCGATTGACACACACACATACACAAAAATATAATAAACGGGGGGGGGGGGGGAGCAAAATTTGTCTATTACCGAAACTTATTTGATACGAAATATTATGATACTGACCTCTTTAATTAGATACGATTAGATACATTTAGAAATGCTGATTATCTATCTTCAATATAATCTTATCTGGACAGAAAAATGAGAAAGTATTCAAACATATTGAAGAACTGGAATGCCATTGTTTGTCACAAGATAGAGAAGAATACGGATGTCGAATTAAAAATACAATATTAGAAATGTGTTATAGCATGCCAGACAGTTTTATTTCTAAAAAATTAGCAATCTCATTATTAACAATTTTCTCTTTCACACACTAAATTAAAAGGTTTTTTTTTTCCTGTATTACATCACGTACAAAGACTAGAAGCAGGCTGACGAAGATTCGGAGGCATGCAACAGCTTGCAATCGACAACATACCAGCCTGAACAAAAATCTTGTTAATAACACGAAACAAAAGACTTTGAATAAAAAAATATTATTAATATATTTTTCTGCATCTATATATGTGCCATTATTTGCTAATTGATAATTGTATCCATTTTTTCTATTGCACCGTTTTCATATATTCAATAACTATTTACCTACATAAGTATGAGACGCGAAAAAAAGCACACGTAAATTTTGGTTTTATTTTGGCACGCTGAGTAAATACTATTTGCCATCCCTCATTTGAAGTAAACCGCATCAAAATCGGACGCAAATTACGGCTGAAAAAATATAAAATTCTAACTTTCTCAATCTTGTAGTTTTTAACAGTGATAAAAAGGGCATTTGCATTGTAATTTTCTCCAGTTTGACGTTTCTTTAAATCCTTTTTTTCTCAGTTTCAAATTTTTGTGTCTGTCTGTGTGATTACAAAAAATCTGATGTGGGCAGCACATGACTTTTCTTATATAATGCAATGAATTTACTACTTTTACAGTAAAAACGAAGTAGGTTATTCTTATAGTAGATATTTATATTCTATCCAAGATATTGAATTTTCATCAATTAGTAGGCGTTTACATGGAATTAGAGTCATTTTTATACATTTGGCGAGATTTTCGTTAATTTGGCAACATTTAGAAAAGTCTCCAAGTTGGCGACATTCCGCCAAAACCTCGCCAAGCGTTATGGAAGGAGAAACAAGTTATTCTTATAGCAGATAAATGACTACTGGCATTCAAATACAAAATTATTACTCAAAGTATTTTTTCTCATGAATGGAACGTGCTAGATCCACGAGAATGATATCACCAAATTTATCACATGATATTATACATGAAAAGTGAACATGTTTCTCAATAATTAATATTTTTTTTCAATTTATGGGATTTTTTTGATAAATTTATTTGAAAAATGTGCAATATCTCGAGAACGGTTCATGCTAACGTTCTAAAGTTTATGTCAATCGTTTTCTAACGAAAAATTACATAGGAAATGTCTATTTGCGTAATTTTAAAGGATTTCATTTTTTGATGATTTTTTCAAAATTTCAGTGGAAAATTTAGGAGGGTTCTGAACATTCGTCCTGGTAGGAGGGTTCTGAACAATCCTGTCATTTCCGAAATGAATATTCAGCATCTGCTTCACTGGTGTTGCAATGCGCGGAGGAGCGTCATCCTGCATAAAAATTGTGATATCCATAGAACTGCATGTGCTCCTCGTTTTTATCACAACTGTATAATGTGGGGTGCGCATGCCCAGTCTTAACTAGCATGCCTCCAGATTAGAGGAGTGCTTCCGCGCGCGACCTAGCGGCTAATTTTGTCGTTTTTCGTCAAGCAAATTCCATGTTGGATTCGTACATTGCCATCTATCGGTACATTTTTGAAGTTTTTTTTTTTCTTTCGCCAAACAAAATTCCATTGCTTCATGTATACTCAGGTCAAATATCAGGTCATTCTGACCAGTAGTTCTTACTTTACAGCGTTTTAAAATCGCAATTTTAATTATAATCACCCTGTACTTTCACACACACACACACACACAGACATCACCTCAAAAATGCTTGATTCGTGATTAGGGATGCTTGAAACGTAATCTTCCGTCGAAAACTCGAATTCGAATTTTCGACCCCGTTACAATACTTTTCTTATACATTATACTATGTATATAAGGAAAGTATGATCCTATTCGACTAGAAATTAATATACATGTTGAACAGTATGCATATACTAAATCTAAGATTTTTAATCTTTGAAAAATAAATAAATAAATAAATAAAAATATATTTATCGGATTTACAAAAATAAATATGAAAATTAGTATATATGATTTCTTAAAAATACGTTTTTGAAAAATATTTTTAAAATGTTTTAAATTTAGTGTACTGAGTTTAGTGCATGGATTAGTGCATAGTGCAGAATTATATATCTTCACTTTACTGAAATAAAATTGTTTCTGATGACTTTAGTTACGACTGCAACCCCGTAGCGCTATACCACATGGGCAGGTTACGGCTAACTATTGCCTCGGAGCAAAATAACTAACTTCACTACTGACTACCTTCCCCCCACTTACTAGTAGATACTAATATTCTTTCCAAGATATTGAATTTTCGACAATGAGTCGTCATTTTTATTGATTTAGCGTCATTTTTATCTATTTGGCGAGATTTTCGTCAATTTGGCAACATTTGAAAAAGTCGCCAAGTTGGAGACATTCCGCCAAATTCGCTGCCAAAATTTCGCCAAGCGTTATGCACTAAGAAATAAGTTATTCTTACAGCAGGTAAATGACTATTGGTGTTCAAATACAAAAGTATTACTCAAAGTATCTTTTTTCATGAATGGAACGAGCTAGATCCACGAGAATGATGTCACCCAATTTATCACATGGTATTACATATGAAAAGTGAACATGTTTCTCAGTAGGAAATATTTTTTCTTTTATTTCATGACTTTTTAATAATTTTTTTAAAAATGTACAATATCTCGAGAACGGTTCATGTTAGCGTTCTAAAATTTATGTCAATCGTTTTCTAATGAAAAATTACATAAGAAATGTGTATTTGCGTAACTTTATCAGTGGTTTTAATTTTTTGACGATTTTTTCAAAATTTCATTCGAAAATTTAGGGGGGTTCTGAGCATTTGATTGCATATAAAAACAATAGGCTTCCAGTGTTTACGGATTGTGATTTTTGTACCAAATTTGGTTCGAATCGGTCCATTCGTTCGTCAGTTATCGTCTCCACTGACACACACACACAGACATCACTTCAAAAATGTTTGATTCGTTATCAGGGATGCTTGAAACGTGCTCTCCCGTCGAAAACTCGAATTCGAATTTTCGACCCCGTCACAATACTTTCCTTATACATTATGTATATAAGGAAAGTAATAAAATAATTCTCTGTTGAATAAAAATTTAACTGACTCATTTTTACCCCAAATCATCAACATTAGTAATGAAATATGCTTACATATCCAATTTCAAGCATATAAATACAAGATTGAAAAAAGTTTTTTTCTACCCCCCCCCCCCCCCCTCCTTTCGTCTTTTATATCAATATCTGAAAGAAATCCCGAAGTTCCGCCAGTTTGTGTGGAAACTCTTTGATAATGCTAATTGTGTTATACACCCAGAGTTAGCATTTTAAATCCCAAAGCACATACATTCACACATTGTCGTATGATGGATACGCAAATCAAGTCTACATATAACATGCAGCATTTCACGTCGAGTTTTATTTATTTATTGTTTGCGCGCATAGTCAAGTTCTGCATTTATTCAATTAATTATTTGACTAAGTAAATTCATACTACGAAAATATCGCGTCGATTTGCTGTTATTTTGGCAATAAATCGCTTAAAATACCCAGTGAAACTTCCCATTATTAAGTAAAAAATCTGATGTGCGCAGCACATGATTTTCCTTATATAATGCAATGATTTTACTATTTTTACAGTTAAAAAACGTTATTCTTATAGTAGATACTTATTTTTTTTCCAAGATATTGAATTTTCTTCAATTAGTCGTCATTTTCATTGATTTAGAGTCATTTTTATCTATTTGGCGAGATTTTCTTTAATTTGGCAATGTTTAAAAAGTTGCCAAGTTGGCGAAATTCCGCCAAATTCGTCGCCAAAATCTCGCCAAGCGGTATGAATAGAGAAATAAGTTATTTTTATAGCAGATAAATGACTATTGGCGTTCAAATACAAAAGTTTTACTCAAAGTGTCTTTTCTCATGAATGGAACGAGCTAGATCCACGAGAATGATGCCACCGAATTTATCGCATGATATTACATATGAAAAGTGAACATGTTTCTCAACAGTTAATATATATATTTTTTAATTTATGGGATTTTTTAATAAATTTATTTGAAAAATGTGCAATATCTCGATAACGGTTCATGCTAGCGTTCTAAAGTTTATGTCAATCGTTTTCTAATGAAAAATTACATAAGAAATGTCTATTTGCGTAACTTTATTAAAGGTTTTGATTTTTTGATGATTTTTTCAAAATTTCACTCGAAAATTTAGGGGGTTCTGAACATTCGATTGCGTTTAAAAACAATAGGCTTCCAGTATTCATGGATTGGGATTTTTGTACCAAATTTCCCAAATTTCATTTGAATCGCTTCATTCGTTCGTGAGATATCGTCTCCACAGACTCACTGACGCACACACACACACACAGACATCACTTCAAAAATGTTTGATTCGTGATCAGGAATGCTTGAAACGTGGTCTCCCGTCGAAAACTCGAATTCGATTTTTCGACCCCGTCACAATACTTTCCTTATACATTATGTATATAAGGAAAGTAAAAACAATATCTCTATTTATCTTCTTATTTAACCAGTACTTCTGGAAAGTGGCGTCGCCAAGGGTGCGGGAAGAATTTGGGGGGGGGGGGGGGGGGGGTCATACCCCCCAGGAATCCATCGAACCCATTGAATTTCGAAGAAATGATACATGGAGAAATGAAAAACAAAATTTTCGGTACCCTCCCCTTCCCCCTTCCTTTCAACAGATATTTTATTTTTGGTGAAGCTACTGCTTCTGGCACATCAAATCGGTGTATAGTTTACTCCTTCCGCTATCATGACGCCAGTCATCCATTAAATTGCAGTTTAAGCTATCAAATAAAAGGGAGAAAATCACGATCGTTTCGCTTCAAAGTATACGTAACAAACAAATCTCCCTCTTCAGCAAGAATATAATATTTTCATGCAAAAAGATTCATGTTTTAAAGAAGCATTTTGCAATCTGGAGCTCGCGAGGAAAATAATACTGTCGCTATTGTGGATCTGCACATTCAATTTTTGCTTTCTCGCTCTACAGAATATAGTATACAAAGAAAGTATTGTTTCTGCGAAAATTTTCATCTTCGAGATTTTGGTGTCAATATATGTTTTAGGATCTCTTGAACGTGTTTTGACTATTTTTAGAATGACGTCCGTCTGTCTGGGGTCGATTTTTTGTGTACACGATAGCTGTTACAAATATTAAAGGATTTTCAGGAAGCTTTTTATCCGGTTTTGGTAACGAAAAATATAAAACTAGATATAGTTTTTTGAAATTCGAGCGAAAACTTCGAAATTTTATACTTTCTTAACATGGCAGCATAGGACACAATGTGGTATAATTATGCATAAAAAGTGTTATTTATGTCTCAATGATCACAAAACGCAACAGTTTTAATCTCTGTAGTGAAAAATAGCCGTGAAACGATTTCTGTGTTCGTGACGTCATTAGCCTCCCTCCCTCCGAGATGGTACATTGTCAAATTTCGTATCAATTGAAAGATTTTTTAGAACCCTTTAACGTGAAGAGTAACATACTATAATTGTGATCATTTTTGACCAACAATACAGGTTCTTCAAAGATTTTCTTGCAAAATTTGCAATAATAAAAATCACAAGCTGTCTGAAAAGTTATTCTGATATGAGAAAGTCGAGTTGAGCCTCATTCCAGTTAATTAGTTTACTATTTTTAGTTTTCTACTTTGTACAGGGCACTGGAGAAAATAGCAACGGTTTTATATTCTTAAATATAGATGCTAAAAATATACTTACTTGCAATTACAAAGTTTTTTTAAACAAGGTGCATAATTTTATGAAAACAGTCTCAACTCTGTGAGTGGTATTTTTGGAAAATTTCAAAATCTAACATTTTACATAGGCCCCGTAGAGTAAAAGTTCCAAATATTAGAATATTCCGTATGACTTTATTAGTTAAAATAAAAGAAGTCCCATCTCTTAACCTGCGAAATTCGCGGATACCTGCTTATGAAAAATTCCATTTTAAAGGTAAAAAAAATCCCTAAATTTGTTTTTAAAAATACCCAAATAAAAAACACAGTAAAAGTATTAATGAATCTTATCAATTTTCAAACCTAAGTAAATAGTAGGGATAAGCACTTACCACATATTTATTTTTGTCCTATCGCAATACTTTTCCCCACACCTCTTATTAACTTCATATGAACTCTGTTTGCCCCTTCGTTCAACATCTTTGATGGACTCGTTCTCGGTTCCCAGATCACGTAGAGAGCTGAAGCGCGGCACACGCGTTTTATCTCCCAGAACATTGTTATTTATTAAATTGTTACGTCATTACGTTGCGTCGTTTCGTCATTTACGTACGTTGTCTTTTAAGGTACACTGCAAAACATTCTGCAACCTTTGCTTATTTTTTTCAGCTACTTGATAATTTCAGCAAATTGATAAGAAAAGCCACAATTGCAGACGTTCATGAAAATTCCAACTCCATTTCCGACCGGCCGTGCAACCAGCTACTCTAAACCCACTATGTGAGTCGCACGGTCTGGGGTCTTCAGCTCCATTTCCGAAATATTCAGCTAATTATTGTCTGTCGAAACGTCATTATATATATATATATATATATTTATATATATATATATATATATATATATATATATAATGAAAGATTTTAATCGTAAATTATGCATAAACTACTGTATGAACAAAAAACCCATCTCTAGCATATCTGTTACAAATGAGTAACTATAGACCAAGACTAAGGATAAAAATAGAAGGTAACATATCACTACAATGGAAAGGGGGATGAGAAGAATAATAGGATACAAAATTCACAATTAAAAGTACATAAATATAAATAAAAAGAAAAAGAAAACACGGCAAAAATGAGAAAAGGCAATAATAATTAGCTCAAGATAAAAGATTAAGACATAGAGAACAAACAATTGAAACTACACAAAAAATGGCGGTTAGTTCGAAATTGCATTCTCATCAGGACAGCCATACAATTCGAATTAAAACCGATAGAATAGCCAGTTTCTGACAATGGCGATAGTATTTAACTATAGACACCATTGGAACTGTCTACTGGCTATTGGAAGGAGAAAAATAAATCAATAGAATTACAAATCAGAAAATTAATACCTCCTCGAACAGAAATATGAACTCAGAAGCATAGTTACCACGTGTAAGTGGAAGAAGCGACTGAGCATTTCACCTCACTTCGTCATATATATATATATATATATATATCTTTCAAGGTAATAAATTATACTTACAAGTCTCAGGTGTTCCACAAGGTGGCTGTAGTAGCAGTATGTTAGCTAATTTATACCTATATCATTATGAAAAATTCTTTACTTCAACTGATTATAAAATTTATAGATATGTAGATGATCTGATTTGTCTTGTATTTACTGATAACTATGTCATAGATATAGATTTCTATCCGGATAATTTGGAATTAATACCTAATGAAACTTCTATTAGTAATAATGTTTATTATTTGGATTTAAATCTAATTATAGAACCTGCTCATGGGATAGTTACTAAATTATATGATAAAAAAGATTTTTTTAAATTTAATATTAATAAATTATTACCTTTTAATTCCTGCAACTCGATTCAATTGTTTAGAAATATTATACTTAATCAACTTTTTAGAATTTATAGATTATCAGATAAAAAATTTCATGCTTTGCACATTAATAACCTCAAAATTACCAGTAAAATGTATCAATATCCTGCATATTTAGTCAATAGTATAGTTAATAAGTTTCGATTAGCCTAAAATTCTCATATTCTCCCCTTATTATCTTATTTTAGCCGTACTTCTTCATTCTCCTGCAATTATATTTTCATCTTTTTATCTCGAAGCTTTAACAGTTGAATAACTCATTTTATTGCTTTTGCGCAGTACTGTTTTTATTACTCTCTTTGGCAACAGCAAATCACATCATATGGCAACGATGATCCAGTCATATTTTGCTCGTCATGGTTGCACTGAAGAGGTGCGTTTTGAGGTATTTATGTTTCCTTTATTGTTCCAATCTTTATGCTTGTCGTCCATATAAGACAAGTTTATAGATAAAATCTATCTTGTGTTTCAGAAACAAGCATTTTTGTGTTCATTTCGAAAAGATATATGGACCCGATGAGAATTTTTTCGAAATGAACTTTTCGTAAGCCTAAATCTCCTCCATGTGCAAGCTTTTTTGCTTGATTTTTTTGTTTTCTTATTTGCATTCCTCATTTTTGAAATTTGTTGATTGTCTTTGTCCTTATGACTTGCATTATGTTTTATTATTTCCTCTTTTTGTCTTAATTTCTTTGTATTTGTAGAAAATTTTGGAATAGTGTATTATGAGTTACTACATACATTCTAACTTTGGATTTAATAATTTATTTTTATATATATATATATATATATATATATATATATATATATATATATATATATATATATATATATGTATATATATTTATGGACAGCTGATTCCCCTGAAACTTTCAGTAACATGTTTGCAAATATTTTACAGTGATAAGAGAGCTAGCGTGCGTGAATGAAATTTATTTTCTACTTTTCCGTATACCACTGTTGTGCATTGAAAAACCTGTTTTCTCTCATAATTTACTTTGTAAGCAAAAAAGTAGCTTTGTTCAACTATGTATTATATGTATACTTCATTCAAACTAATTAGCCCAGGACTGTTTTATCCCGAATGCTATTTAAAGTTCGTACGGGGTCACAAGCGTCTTAGTTCTCACATGATAACGACTCACAGCTACAAGAAGGGCAGCCCTGCCGACAAAGGGCGACCGGAGATAACCGAACACCCGTAAAGAAGTGCCGCCCTCTTCTTTGTTTCTTTGTCGCACGACAATGGGGAGCTCTGTTACTCGCTGCTTGCAAGTGAAACCGGAGATGCTATTTTGGTTTTTCCTACACGTGTGGCATTATATATAAAGATAACTGCCTCTTGTACGGCTTGTAGAGAAACTATTACGAAAGATGGGATAACAAGTATAGAGAGGACAGAGAATCAATTTATGTGAAAAGAATATACATCTGAAACGAAAGTACTATGTCATTCTCTAGGGAGGAGGAGAAAGAATTTAATAGGCAAGAACTAAGAGATGGCCATGCAGCCAAGAGAGGGATGGCTTGTTGAAGTCCCAGACCACTCGACTGGCCTAGGAGCTTAAAACAGTGGAAATTTTGGAGGGGGGGGGGGGAGTGCACCCTATTTGCGTTACATACTAATAAAACATTGAACATTTTACCGTTCATATCTATGTGCGTTCATGTATTTGTTTGAGGTATTTGTACTTTTTAGACTGATTGTCAATGGCATACCATCTCTGAACTAGCAACGGTACCGACAAGCAACTCCTGCAAAGAGACTGTTTGTCAAAGCTTGACTGTGTTTTCATGGTTTTCCGAACATTAGCGTAAATATGTCAGTTTCCCTTAGGAAACCCTTCATGAAGGGAATCTTGTAACGGTGCATTCCCACTGGATGCAATCCACGCAGCAGACCGCAAAATCTTGCGCTTATTTCGGTTTATAATTGAATTGTGAACAGTTGCTGCGTGGCAAAAACCGATGTGTGCGCCAATTGAACCGGTGGAAAGCGATACTACAGTGTCTAGAAAGAACCCTCCTTCTAGATACTGTAGCGATACTGTGTATGAGAAAGGTCCTTTAGTTAGCACGATAATATGTAGTAGCACTTGCTTACACAACATCTCGCTTTTAATCCTAACTTATTATGAAAGTACTTTAAAGAAAGACAAGCCTCGTCACAAGAATTCGTTTTTAAGTTATCGAATCACACCTCGTCCACACACACACACACACTCTCACACACACACTCACACACACACACACACACACACGGACATTTCTCCAAAAGTGATCGAAATGGATTCAAGAGGTCTTAAAACGTACTTATCCGTCAAAATATAATATTCGAAACATAGAGGAAAGAATTCTGACCTGTGCAGCATATGACTGTCCTTACATATGCAATGACATTACTTCTTTCATAGCGAAATAATAATGTGCAAGGTACTGTTGGGTGTGCTACAAAGATGAGTCCAAATTTCTGGATAACTAACACTTTATTTAAAAGCATTAATAACCGTAAACAGGAATAATATACAGCGAAAAGTTCGATAACTATCTTACAAGATCACTGCACAATTGTCAGTAATAATAAAATAGTAATAAAATGCTCAACTAATTTACAAAACAGACGATACTATTCTCAAAACACTGACGTATTTCGCAATTCAATTTAGCGTGTATCATGTCAATTACGTTCAAATGAGTGATGACTGCCTTATATGCTCTCCATAGATATTTCCAGTAAGTGCTCATATCTCCAAGTTAATTCGATATTTCAAGAAATTTCTAGTATATTCTAAAAATCGCCAAGTTTGGTACGCATATCCCGAAAAGTATATAGCAACCTTACTTTCACGTAATAGGATGGCTGTCTGCAAATGTTGTTTTTCCTTAGAGATAGGCAATATACAACAAAAGCATTTTATATATCCGTAACACTTGTGGTCCATAATATTAAGCTAATCTGTTGATATGGATGTTTTTTGGCTGGGTTGAAGACGATTTCTGAATGATGAATAATACTGTTTATTCTCATCATTATGGCGTAGGGTCCATCCCAGTTGTGCTGTAGTTTCGGAGAAAATCCTTGTCGTCGCTGATGTTTGAACAGCCAAACTTTGTCGCCTTCATGGAATCGCCCTTCATTAGTTTTGACATCGGACCGGGTCTCCGTTCTATCGGTAGCAATGTTGATATTTCACGAACGAAACGATGCCTGCATTCATCAGGCAATGAAGGAAAGTCGCATGGCCGTACAAATATCAGATCACATGGTAGTCATAGATCCCGGCCAAAGAGCATTTTCAGTGGAGAATGTGCAAAGAGCCTTGCTGTCCCAACCGGGAATCGAACCCTGGATCTCCGAACTGGCCAGCCGACGCTCTACCGTTAAGTTACTGGGACGAAATTGCAAGCTCTTATTGTCGAAGTGGATTCTGCAAATGTCCGGTCGATTCGTGGACAGCACTTCTTTCTGTAAGCCAGCAGGAGCAAAGGTAGGTGACTGTCCCAATCTTATTGGTGCTGGGACATTAATAGGGAGAGATGATTCGTTCTGTTGAATCTCTTTGCTATGCCGATGAAGAGGAGTATTTCGAGTTTTGTCTGTACCAAATAGTTTGTACAGTCCCATGAATATACAGGAGTTAAAGTTCCCTGGTCAGAATGAATGGCGAGAGAACCTGGTAACGACATATCCAGTTGCGAGTTAAAACTTCACTGCTGGTCTCAAATACAGGAAATCCCACAATGCCCAATACCGTTTCGTTTCAGGTGAGAAACGGGAAATATCTTGCCAAATTGGCCTCCCATCAGCTCGTTTTTTGTGGATCAGCTCGTTTTTTGTGGCCTTCTCGTTGGGCTCGAGGAAGTTGTTCATCACCCCAGGCATTTGGTAATGATTTTGCACTATGGTCGACGATAACTTACCGGATGGTTGCTGAAATCTAGCTTCCAAACTTTATTTCAGCACGAGAGCAATGTTGTTGTTGTTGAGACCTAGACCGTCCGACCTACCAGAAAGGTGTAAGGTAACTGTATGGACGGCCGGGAAGTGCCACCCAATTTAGACCGGAACCCAGTGGGGGAGGCATCCACAGGGACCGTACCCTCCTTCCCCTACCACCAACCTCTCGGAAGGACTTACGGACCCACATGTTTAACGTGATCGTACTCCGCATGAACACGGCGGCATTTGTGGTAGCGTGCAAATCTAGCGCGCAAACCACGGGGATACCGCACCCGAGATGGCCAACAGCACGCGGTGTTCCGAGGTGGTCACCCACCAAGTACTAACCGCGCCCGATGCTGCTTGACTTCGGTGATCTAACGAGAACCGGTGTTTTCAGCACGGTACGGCCGTTGGCCCGCACGAGAGCAATGTGCATATGTCAAAGAAGAAAGTCTTTTCTAGAACGCAACAGCGTTTCCATGAGATGACCCTTTTCGGGGTCAAATATCATGTCGTACTCTTGAAGTTGTTGAATCCATTTTGCGAACTGTCATGGGCGACCATAGGGAAGGGGAAAAGGGGGAACTTAACAATTGCTAAGTGTTCTTTCCTAGTTATGCATTAATTTCTTTCCGGCTTCGACAAGAACTTGCTAAGATATGTGATGACATATTCCTGCCCTCCCATATCTTAAGATAGAACTGCCCCATTTCTTTCTTTACTAGCACCGGTATAGAGTATACAGCTCTTCGTCGGTATAGAGTATACAGCTCTTCGTCGGTTGAGGATATGCCCGAATGGGAGCTGAAATCAACATTTCATTAAGCCGATTGAAGGCGTCTTCACACTCCGCCATCCATTCGCAATTATTGTCACCTTCTGTTAACACATGTAAGAGCCTGGCAATGTTTGAGAAGTTCTTCACAAACCGATGGTAGTAGGTACACAGGCCGAGGAAACTTCTTAGTTGATGAATATCCTGCGGTTTGCACCATTCTTTGACAGCATTGATTTTGTCTTGATTGGTCTTTCCACCCTTCTAAGAGACGGTATGTCCGAAACAAGTGACTTCTTTCCAAATAATTTGCATTTTGAAGGATTTAACTTTGAATCAGCGCTCTTTAATTTTTCAAAACCCACCTAAGACTTTATCAAATGATCGACCAACAATAAATATATCGTTCACATAGACTATGTAGCATCCGCAGGAGAGTCCTTTCAGAAAGTCTCCATTAGACGTTCCAATGTTGAGGATGCATTCAAGTCCAAAAGGCATCACTTTAAACTGACAAGAGTCCTGCTCCGGTGGTAAATGCTGTTTTTCCTCGATCATAAGAATGGATTTCTACTTGTTAGTATCTACTCTTGAGATATAGAGTCGAAAACAATTTGCTCTCAGAGAGAGAATTTAAAGTATCGGCAATTCTTGGCAGTGGAGCTGTCTTTCTTTGTTACGGAGTTTAGTTTTCTATAACCGAAGCAGAATTTTATAGAACCGTCTTCCTTCTTCACTAAAACGATAGTGAAGCGCATGGACTTGATGATGGTTCGATCACGTCGCTTTCAGCATGTCTTTAAAAGTATAACTACTTCTTTCTTCTTAGCGAGTGGAAGTTTTCGGGGGATTGATTGAATTTGGTGTAATAGTAGAATCTTTAAAAGGAAAAAGTGTACAATTTCTGTTTTCCAATATTTGCTACTTTTGGGGTGCCGTTCACCAAAATGTTTGATTTGAGGAATAAATAAGTAACGCCTTCTATTAAGTAAGATATCGACTTGAAATTCGGTACAAGAGTCAATAATACGATTAAATCCCCGAAAAAGTTCGAAATTTTCAAAAATGTTCAGTAGAGGGGGATACCTGCTCCACATCAAAACGTTTGAAAAGTGAAATGGTAGAAAAACATGCTTCGTGATGAGAAAGAGGCTTTACATTCGGTGTAAGAGTAGATTGTTCGAAAGGAAGAAAGTGTACAATTTTATTTTTAAAATATTTGCTAATTTTAGGGGTACTGCACACCAAAATGTTTGACTTGTAGATTAAATGAGAAAAACCTTGAGTAAAACAAAGAGTTTAAATTTGATAAATTCTTCTAATAATTTCTTCTAAAATGTAAATTTGAAGAAGAGAGGATTCTCTACACCAAAATGTTCGAAATATGGAGTGGTTAGAAAAAGCACCTAACAGAGAGATAAAATCTTTAATTTTGCTTAACAGTATAGGTCGTATAATTGAAATAGAAAGGAAATTATTGTGTTGTAATATTTTGTATTTTAGGGGTTGCGCACTCTGTTCGATTGGCCGAATTAATGAGAAATACACTGTTTTAAGTCAGATAGATATTGGAAATTGGGTCATGATTGAACAGCTTAAAAAATTCTACTGCAAAAATCAAATTATTCAAAAATTCACAGTCTTTTTTTGGGGTGTGTTGATTTTCAACGGGTATTCGGCTAGTAACTACTTTGAAGTCATTATATTTTTTCAGGGTTGAATAAAAGCTTGAAGAAAATTATCAATAAGTATTTGAGATATAACTATGGAGGTAAAGGGACACTCTAACTTGATGGATACTATTGATAAAAGTTTTTAAACCACGGAGTTATAGTATCCATTTACCTTCACGTTATAAACAGTGCAATTAAAGCAAAACTTATTGCCATTCAACAAACGATAACTAAGTCTATTATTCGTGCTACGCACATTTTTATTTTTTTTTTAAATTTATTATAAATTAAAAAAACTATAAATTTTGTATGAAATTTTATTGGATCAATTGTATGATATTGATTAATTGTTCAATTAATTAATGGATCGACAACAAATTGATTAATAGTTGAGTTGATTTTATTCGATTAACTAGCAGTATACCCGTTCTTTGTACGGAGTATATAATATAAAGAAAGTTAAAATTCACAATCATGTGCAAATTCCTATAGTATACTAAATGACATTTTTAATCAAAATATTCTAAAAAAAAATTCTGAAAACATTTAACACAATGCTCCTAAAAAGAAGTTTAAGAATCTCTGTTCTCGCTATACAAAATTATCTTCACGCGCAGATCTGAAGAATAAAACATCCTGGCCCCATTTGTAAGAAAATTTACAAAAAATATAGAATTGAATTCATATATGCAAAATAAAAGCGTTAAAATTGTATGGGACCTGTACTACTTATATAGAAGAATATTAGAAGATATAACCTGCATTAATAGATTACATGTATAAATTGAAAATATCAATAAACCCGTAATCTTTAAACCTGAAGACAGTAATTGATTCCAATATATGCCAAAATGAAAGTTCTAAAATTATATGGGAAGATATACCCGTACTATAATGTCGTAGATTAGAAGATATGTTCGAGTGTTAGTAGAAGATTACCAGAGTCTCCAGAAGATTAGATTACTACCAGAGAGTTTACGAGTCTTAAAAATCGTTGCCAAAATAAAACAGAAGTAGATAAGAAAGGGGCGTTCTGCTGCGATGGCGGTATGTGCGGTATGCGGTATGCGGTATGGCCGCCATCGTGAATTCCGTGATCCAGGACGGGGGTGTAAAAGGGGGGGGGGAAATGAAAAAAAGTGGGGGTAAAAATTTTGGAGAAACTTTTTGTCGGGTGGCAACGATCTCGTAGTCTTGTACGAGGGGTTGAGGGGGAAATAAATTTTTGGAATGAGATTTTTCTAAGTATGGAAGAAACTTTTTTCGAGGTGGCAACGCCGTCGGTGGCGGTATGGGCCATCAGCGCCCCCTAGCGACGGAAATTGGAATTAAAATTGGAACTTAGAAATATTTTTTGTTTGGGTTGCCATAGCAACACCTGGGGGAAGAAACTTTTTTCAGGGTGGCAACACCTGCGAAGGCGGTATGGAACCATCAGCGCCCCCTAGCGGTAGAAAGGAGAATTAAAATTGGGATTTTTCTGATAGTTGGGAATTTTTTTTTTTTTCTAAATGAAGCGACTAAGTATGAAATATTCGCATTTTTTTTTTTTTTCTTTTTTAAAAATGTAAGTTTTTTACTTTTCAAAAACCACACTTGTGCCGTTTTCTCTATGGAAATTAACATAGGTTTTCGCACTTGTGCTATTTTTTAACGTTTTTTCACAAAAACATACTTTTTACTAACAAAATTTCGTAAATGCAAGTTTTTTTCTTATATTTTTTGGCAAATGTAAATTTTTTACTTTTAAAAAACCACACTTGTGCTGTTTTCTCTATGGGAATTAACATAGGTTTTCACACTTGTGCTATTTTTTAACGTTTTTTCACAAAAACATACTTTTTACTAACAAAATTTCGTAAATGCAAGTTTTTTTTCTTATATTTTTTCGCAAATGTAAGTTTTTTACTTTTCAAAAACCGCACTTGTGCTGTTTTCTCTATGGGAATTAACATAGGTTTTCGCACTTGTGCTATTTTTTAACGTTTTTTCACAAAAACATACTTTTTACTAACAAAATTTCGTAAATGCAAGTTTTTTTTCTTATATTTTTTCGCAAATGTAATTTTTTTACTTTTCAAAAACCACACTTGTGCCGTTTTCTCTATGGAAATTAACATAGGTTTTCACACTTGTGCTATTTTTTAACGTTTTTTCACAAAAACATACTTTTTACTTGTAAAAAACTAACAAAAACGCGTTTTTAAAGTAGCAGAATCGCATGAATTGGTGTTTTAAAGTAGCAGAATCGCGTGAATTGGTGTTTTAAAGTAGCAGAATCGCGTGAATTGGTGTTTTAAAGTAGCAGAATCGCGTGAATTGGTGTTTTAAAGTAGCAGAATCGCGTGAATCGGGTGTATGGGAATCTCGAGAATCTCGGGGGTTTAAGGGGTGTGTTTCCCCAACCGGTCTTGAATTTCAAATATTTTAATATTCCCAAAAATAAATATTTTTATATAATCGTGAAAGTGTATACTACAATAGGGGTTTCTTTATACCAACATGGTTTAATATGTGTGTTATTTTATACATGTGCTATTTCTTTAAACCAGCATAGTTTAATACTTATGTTATTTTACAAGTCTACTACTAGCATAGGCTGCCATAGGGGTACCTTTCAATCCTAACATGTTTTAAAAACCGCAGAGTACATTAAATCACGATGACAGATCTACCCCTCCCCACCTCGCGTGAATGCGGATAGTTACCTTAAAACATCGTATGATGAGTGCGGGAAAGATGAAGATACTGCTAACAGAGCGTGGTTCTGTACCAGGCTATAACTTTAGGCAATATGCCGCGTTGGGTTTAGCCGACTGTTTAGAACGGCTCTCGCCACTATTGTTAACATCTGTGGTGGGGGACAGTTTTTCCGGACTGATAGAATGCTTATGTTGTTAAATTAAAAAGACACTACTAAATATCATTGTATTCTCAGCTGGGAGAGGCTCTTTTAAAGAAGTTCTTATTAAATTTTAACATGTTTTAAAAAGAATCTTTCATTCATTAGTGTTATGAATCACGCAAGTTAATTAAAGGATGTTAATTAAATTAATTGATTAAGTATTGAATGCCTGTATACCAGGAGCATGTCAAAGACATGTCAAGGGGTATGTCAAAGCGTACCAAGGGTGTGCCAAAGGAGTATGCTGAAGGCATACCAAGACCATCGTTCCTACACTATCCCTCCGCTATATCGCGGTTACGAAGTGAACTGCGAGAATCTTGTAGGGTGTAGGGGTATGCCAAGAGGATCGAACATAAATTTTAAGAATGTGCCGCTTTTAGCGTTTTTTTCACAAAAAGTTTTAAAAACGTTAAAAAAACAACAAAAATGTATGTTTTTTCAACAAGTTGAAGTTTTTGAGTTGTTGGATTTCTCTATGGGAATTAACATGGGTTTTCACACTTTTGCGAATTTTTTAGAAAAAAAATGTGGTTTTTCGCAAAAAAGCGGCCAAAAATGTGTTTTTTGAAAAACGCGGAATCGGCCGATTTTTTTCAAACTGTCGGATTTCTCTATGGGAATTAACATAGGTTTTCACACTTTTGCAATTTTTTAAAAAAAAAATGTGCGTTTTTGCAAAAATGCGACCAAAGAAGCGTGTTTTTAGAGTAGCAGAATTTCGGGAATCTCGGGAATTTCGGGAATCTCGAGAATCTCGGGAATCTCGGGAATTGGGTGTATGGGAGGGGGTATGTTTCCCCAACCATTTCGGTCTTAGAGTTTAAAAAAATAAATATTTTCAATAATCGTGAAAGTGTGCTTATGTCCAAAATACTTGAGTGTTATGAATCTCACAAGTTAATTAAAGGATGATAATTAAATTAGGCGATTAAGTCTTGGAGTTTAAATAATAGCAGATACCAATGCCTGTATACGTATGTTATTTCTTTAAACCAACATGTTTTAATACGTGCGTTATTCTAAGAGGGAGAAACGCCTAATATGCTGATACATATGACACACGCGCTCAGCGCAAATCGATGCAAATAAATGGTGAGATAGTTTTTAAAGACGAAACTTTGAAATTGTTTTCGATAAATAAGGTATTTGAGGTTATTTAACGTGTGAATGAACGATAACATGTTAATAAAATGAGGAACTAGGCTAAGTTTACAAGTACAGGACTTTAAAGTTTTGATGTTTTAGGGGTAGAACTTGAATTTATAATTAAACATGATTTATACTAACTACTGCAAAGGGAGAAATGCATAGCGAAAGGGGTTATGTGTGTGTATATATATATATATATATATATATATATATATATATATATATAATACATATAACCAACACCCACCGGTGGAATGCAGATCTAAGACAGTATTTTTAGGAGAAGACATGAGATTCTTAAGTAAATGGAGTATTTAGAGGCATTTAAAGAGATATAAACATATGATAAGGTAACATCCATTATACACGCAACTAATATAGGACAGCGAAAGGAAAACTTTAGTATTGTTCAGAGACCGAACTTCAAATTTTTAAGTAAATGTAGGTGTTTGGAAAATTTTTAATGAACTATGTGCGATACACATGTCTCCGATCACAGTGGTGGAAAAGTGATACCGGTGCAGTTTTTAAAGATGTGACTTTAACTTTTTTCAATTAAGTGAAGAATCTACTAAATATTAGAGGGTGCTAGCGCTTACCGAGGGTTTTATGTATAATACACATAAGCAGCATATAACATTAGGAAGGGGATATCAGAAAAATTTTTAAAGATAAGACTTTAGATTTTGGAACTAAATGAGATATCAAGAAACATTTAAAGGGGATGAAAACATCTAATGAGGCGGAATGGGGGTGTACTTACCCAAGATACCCAGCACTGAAATTATTCACTAAGACAAATTTTTTTAAAGTAAAGACTTTAGAAGTTTCACATAAAAGGTAATTTATACTAGTTTTTAAATAAATGAAAACGCCCAGCGAGATGACTTAGAATGAATACAACGCCGATATATATAACAGTGAAAAGAAAACTTAAATATTGTTTAAAGACTGCACTTCAATTTTCAAAGTAAATGTACATACCCAGAAACTTTTAATGGACTAGTATAATACACATACTCGATATAACAGTTAAATGATGAACTAAGAATAATTTATAAGTATGTAACTTTGGATTTTTTTAGTTAAATAGGGATTTCAGCTAATTTTTAGAGGGATAGAAAGGTATACTAAAGGGTGTACAACAAATTTTTAGAAGGAACTTAGGGAATTTGCTAGCTAAATAGGGATTTCCACTACTTTTTAAAGGGATATAAAGACATACTAAAGGGTATACAGCAAATTTTTAGAGGGGACTTTGAGAATTTTTTACCTAAATAGGGATTTCTACTAACTTTTAAGGAATAGTAACACGTACTGAAGAGTATAGAGCGTAATCATTACTAACACCTAGTGCTAAAATGAGGAATTAGAGTAATATTTTGGGGATGGGACTTTAGATTTTTAAGTAAATGTTATGTTTAAAAACTTTTAAAGTAGCGTAAATACCTACTAAGATGACATATGCGATACACATAGCCAATACATAGTTATTAAATAGGGAAAAGCTAAGATGACTTTTTAGAATAACACCTAAAATTTTTTCTAACTAAGCGCAATATATCAACACTTAAAGCGGACGAATACGAAGATTCAGACGGCATGTGTGATACACATCGCGGGCACATAATAGTTAAATGTTAATTTAAGTAAGTTTTTAAGGATAGAACTCTGAATTTTTTGGGTAAATGAGATGTTTAAGAACATTTAAAGAGTCAAAAACACCTAATAAGGCGGTATGAGATGATTTCATCATCATCAGATAACAGCGAAATGGGGATACTACAAATATTTTAAAGGGGAATCCTTAAAATTTCTAAGTAAATAACCTTTAAAGGGGTGAAAAATATATAGTGAAGTTGTGTAGATAATACAGATCATCGACATTCTAAAACAGACAAGACATGTCTATACAAGATAAAAAATGTTGTACGTTAATATAAACATACATTATTCTATGTAGCAATTTAAGCTCGCCAAGATCATTCCAGTGATGTTCCACAATCTCAAGAATTACGATGCCCACCATATAATATATCTAGGTACTAAAACCCCAACAAACTACATTAAATTGATAAAAATCTTAACTAAATAAAATAATGAAGCTGTAACATACTATAAAAATACTAAGTTTAATAAAATAATAGAATAAAATCATATTAAAGCAAGTACTTACATGTTTAATCCGACTCAAAATGCTACATTAGGTGTAGGCCGATGAATAATGACAGATATAACATCTCCAGCTTTACCAACTTAAACCGACATATTCCCAGAGCAACTTGAAACGCGTCTTGACAGCACGAAATCCACAGCAGAAGTGATAAAATCGATACTTCAACGACACCCCCTACACGACAAGGTCACATCAAGGTCATATCACGGTTACAGTTAAACTATGGTATAAAATAGAATCACATGTTAAAAAATAATAGATTTTAGTAAAATAATTAAAGAAAATCCCTCTGTGATTATGAATGACCTGTCTATATTTACCGTGTGTGTGTGTACGTGTGTGTGTGTGTGTGTGTGTGTGCGTGTGTGTGCGTGTGTGTGTGTGTGTGCGTGTGTGCGTGTGTGTGTGTGTGTGTGTGTAATTAAAAAAAAAAAGTTTTTCTAAGTTTGAAAAACAAATATTAGTATCCGTTGGGATACTACAGATATATAGCTTTTTAAGGTATAATTACACACACACACACACACACACACACACACACACACACACGCACACACACACACACACACACACACACGTACACACACACACGGTAAATATAGACAGGTCATTCATAATCACAGAGGGATTTTCTTTAATTATTTTACTAAAATCTATTATTTTTTAACATGTGATTCTATTTTATACCATAGTTTAACTGTAACCGTGATATGACCTTGATGTGACCTTGTCGTGTAGGGGGTGTCGTTGAAGTATCGATTTTATCACTTCTGCTGTGGATTTCGTGCTGTCAAGACGCGTTTCAAGTTGCTCTGGGAATATGTCGGTTTAAGTTGGTAAAGCTGGAGATGTTATATCTGTCATTATTCATCGGCCTACACCTAATGTAGCATTTTGAGTCGGATTAAACATGTAAGTACTTGCTTTAATATGATTTTATTCTATTATTTTATTAAACTTAGTATTTTTATAGTATGTTACAGCTTCATTATTTTATTTAGTTAAGATTTTTATCAATTTAATGTAGTTTGTTGGGGTTTTAGTACCTAGATATATTATATGGTGGGCATCGTAATTCTTGAGATTGTGGAACATCACTGGAATGATCTTGGCGAGCTTAAATTGCTACATAGAATAATGTATGTTTATATTAACGTACAACATTTTTTATCTTGTATAGACATGTCTTGTCTGTTTTAGAATGTCGATGATCTGTATTATCTACACAACTTCACTATATATTTTTCACCCCTTTAAAGGTTATTTACTTAGAAATTTTAAGGATTCCCCTTTAAAATATTTGTAGTATCCCCATTTCGCTGTTATCTGATGATGATGAAATCATCTCATACCGCCTTATTAGGTGTTTTTGACTCTTTAAATGTTCTTAAACATCTCATTTACCCAAAAAATTCAGAGTTCTATCCTTAAAAACTTACTTAAATTAACATTTAACTATTATGTGCCCGCGATGTGTATCACACATGCCGTCTGAATCTTCGTATTCGTCCGCTTTAAGTGTTGATATATTGCGCTTAGTTAGAAAAAATTTTAGGTGTTATTCTAAAAAGTCATCTTAGCTTTTCCCTATTTAATAACTATGTATTGGCTATGTGTATCGCATATGTCATCTTAGTAGGTATTTACGCTACTTTAAAAGTTTTTAAACATAACATTTACTTAAAAATCTAAAGTCCCATCCCCAAAATATTACTCTAATTCCTCATTTTAGCACTAGGTGTTAGTAATGATTACGCTCTATACTCTTCAGTACGTGTTACTATTCCTTAAAAGTTAGTAGAAATCCCTATTTAGGTAAAAAATTCTCAAAGTCCCCTCTAAAAATTTGCTGTATACCCTTTAGTATGTCTTTATATCCCTTTAAAAAGTAGTGGAAATCCCTATTTAGCTAGCAAATTCCCTAAGTTCCTTCTAAAAATTTGTTGTACACCCTTTAGTATACCTTTCTATCCCTCTAAAAATTAGCTGAAATCCCTATTTAACTAAAAAAATCCAAAGTTACATACTTATAAATTATTCTTAGTTCATCATTTAACTGTTATATCGAGTATGTGTATTATACTAGTCCATTAAAAGTTTCTGGGTATGTACATTTACTTTGAAAATTGAAGTGCAGTCTTTAAACAATATTTAAGTTTTCTTTTCACTGTTATATATATCGGCGTTGTATTCATTCTAAGTCATCTCGCTGGGCGTTTTCATTTATTTAAAAACTAGTATAAATTACCTTTTATGTGAAACTTCTAAAGTCTTTACTTTAAAAAAATTTGTCTTAGTGAATAATTTCAGTGCTGGGTATCTTGGGTAAGTACACCCCCATTCCGCCTCATTAGATGTTTTCATCCCCTTTAAATGTTTCTTGATATCTCATTTAGTTCCAAAATCTAAAGTCTTATCTTTAAAAATTTTTCTAATATCCCCTTCCTAATGTTATATGCTGCTTATGTGTATTATACATAAAACCCTCGGTAAGCGCTAGCACCCTCTAATATTTAGTAGATTCTTCACTTAATTGAAAAAAGTTAAAGTCACATCTTTAAAAACTGCACCGGTATCACTTTTCCACCACTGTGATCGGAGACATGTGTATCGCACATAGTTCATTAAAAATTTTCCAAACACCTACATTTACTTAAAAATTTGAAGTTCGGTCTCTGAACAATACTAAAGTTTTCCTTTCGCTGTCCTATATTAGTTGCGTGTATAATGGATGTTACCTTATCATATGTTTATATCTCTTTAAATGCCTCTAAATACTCCATTTACTTAAGAATCTCATGTCTTCTCCTAAAAATACTGTCTTAGATCTGCATTCCACCGGTGGGTGTTGGTTATATGTATTATATATATATATATATATATATATATATATATATATACACACACATAACCCCTTTCGCTATGCATTTCTCCCTTTGCAGTAGTTAGTATAAATCATGTTTAATTATAAATTCAAGTTCTACCCCTAAAACATCAAAACTTTAAAGTCCTGTACTTGTAAACTTAGCCTAGTTCCTCATTTTATTAACATGTTATCGTTCATTCACACGTTAAATAACCTCAAATACCTTATTTATCGAAAACAATTTCAAAGTTTCGTCTTTAAAAACTATCTCACCATTTATTTGCATCGATTTGCGCTGAGCGCGTGTGTCATATGTATCAGCATATTAGGCGTTTCTCCCTCTTAGAATAACGCACGTATTAAAACATGTTGGTTTAAAGAAATAACATACGTATACAGGCATTGGTATCTGCTATTATTTAAACTCCAAGACTTAATCGCCTAATTTAATTATCATCCTTTAATTAACTTGTGAGATTCATAACACTCAAGTATTTTGGACATAAGCACACTTTCACGATTATTGAAAATATTTATTTTTTTAAACTCTAAGACCGAAATGGTTGGGGAAACATACCCCCTCCCATACACCCAATTCCCGAGATTCCCGAGATTCTCGAGATTCCCGAAATTCCCGAGATTCCCGAAATTCTGCTACTCTAAAAACACGCTTCTTTGGTCGCATTTTTGCAAAAACGCACATTTTTTTTTAAAAAAATTGCAAAAGTGTGAAAACCTATGTTAATTCCCATAGAGAAATCCGACAGTTTGAAAAAAATCGGCCGATTCCGCGTTTTTCAAAAAACACATTTTTGGCCGCTTTTTTGCGAAAAACCACATTTTTTTTCTAAAAAATTCGCAAAAGTGTGAAAACCCATGTTAATTCCCATAGAGAAATCCAACAACTCAAAAACTTCAACTTGTTGAAAAAACATACATTTTTGTTGTTTTTTTAACGTTTTTAAAACTTTTTGTGAAAAAAACGCTAAAAGCGGCACATTCTTAAAATTTATGTTCGATCCTCTTGGCATACCCCTACACCCTACAAGATTCTCGCAGTTCACTTCGTAACCGCGATATAGCGGAGGGATAGTGTAGGAACGATGGTCTTGGTATGCCTTCAGCATACTCCTTTGGCACACCCTTGGTACGCTTTGACATACCCCTTGACATGTCTTTGACATGCTCCTGGTATACAGGCATTCAATACTTAATCAATTAATTTAATTAACATCCTTTAATTAACTTGCGTGATTCATAACACTAATGAATGAAAGATTCTTTTTAAAACATGTTAAAATTTAATAAGAACTTCTTTAAAAGAGCCTCTCCCAGCTGAGAATACAATGATATTTAGTAGTGTCTTTTTAATCTAACAACATAAGCATTCTATCAGTCCGGAAAAACTGTCCCCCACCACAGATGTTAACAATAGTGGCGAGAGCCGTTCTAAACAGTCGGCTAAACCCAACGCGGCATATTGCCTAAAGTTATAGCCTGGTACAGAACCACGCTCTGTTAGCAGTATCTTCATCTTTCCCGCACTCATACGATGTTTTAACGTAACTATCCGCATTCACGCGAGGTGGGGAGGGGTAGATCTGTCATCGTGATTTAATGTACTCTGCGGTTTTTAAAACATGTTAGGATTGAAAGGTACCCCTATGGCAGCCTATGCTAGTAGTAGACTTGTAAAATAACATAAGTATTAAACTATGCTGGTTTAAAGAAATAGCACATGTATAAAATAACACACATATTAAACCATGTTGGTATAAAGAAACCCCTATTGTAGTATACACTTTCACGATTATATAAAAATATTTATTTTTGGGAATATTAAAATATTTGAAATTCAAGACCGGTTGGGGAAACACACCCCTTAAACCCCCGAGATTCTCGAGATTCCCATACACCCGATTCACGCGATTCTGCTACTTTAAAACACCAATTCACGCGATTCTGCTACTTTAAAACACCAATTCACGCGATTCTGCTACTTTAAAACACCAATTCACGCGATTCTGCTACTTTAAAACACCAATTCATGCGATTCTGCTACTTTAAAAACGCGTTTTTGTTAGTTTTTTACAAGTAAAAAGTATGTTTTTGTGAAAAAACGTTAAAAAATAGCACAAGTGTGAAAACCTATGTTAATTTCCATAGAGAAAACGGCACAAGTGTGGTTTTTGAAAAGTAAAAAAATTACATTTGCGAAAAAATATAAGAAAAAAAACTTGCATTTACGAAATTTTGTTAGTAAAAAGTATGTTTTTGTGAAAAAACGTTAAAAAATAGCACAAGTGTGAAAACCTATGTTAATTCCCATAGAGAAAACGGCACAAGTGTGGTTTTTGAAAAGTAAAAAAATTACATTTGCGAAAAAATATAAGAAAAAAAACTTGCATTTACGAAATTTTGTTAGTAAAAAGTATGTTTTTGTGAAAAAACGTTAAAAAATAGCACAAGTGTGAAAACCTATGTTAATTCCCATAGAGAAAACAGCACAAGTGTGGTTTTTGAAAAGTAAAAAAATTACATTTGCGAAAAAATATAAGAAAAAAAACTTGCATTTACGAAATTTTGTTAGTAAAAAGTATGTTTTTGTGAAAAAACGTTAAAAAATAGCACAAGTGTGAAAACCTATGTTAATTCCCATAGAGAAAACGGCACAAGTGTGGTTTTTGAAAAGTAAAAAAATTACATTTGCGAAAAAATATAAGAAAAAAAACTTGCATTTACGAAATTTTGTTAGTAAAAAGTATGTTTTTGTGAAAAAACGTTAAAAAATAGCACAAGTGTGAAAACCTATGTTAATTTCCATAGAGAAAACGGCACAAGTGTGGTTTTTGAAAAGTAAAAAAATTACATTTGCGAAAAAATATAAGAAAAAAAACTTGCATTTACGAAATTTTGTTAGTAAAAAGTATGTTTTTGTGAAAAAACGTTAAAAAATAGCACAAGTGTGAAAACCTATGTTAATTCCCATAGAGAAAACAGCACAAGTGCGGTTTTTGAAAAGTAAAAAACTTACATTTGCGAAAAAATATAAGAAAAAAAACTTGCATTTACGAAATTTTGTTAGTAAAAAGTATGTTTTTGTGAAAAAACGTTAAAAAATAGCACAAGTGTGAAAACCTATGTTAATTCCCATAGAGAAAACAGCACAAGTGTGGTTTTTTAAAAGTAAAAAATTTACATTTGCCAAAAAATATAAGAAAAAAACTTGCATTTACGAAATTTTGTTAGTAAAAAGTATGTTTTTGTGAAAAAACGTTAAAAAATAGCACAAGTGCGAAAACCTATGTTAATTTCCATAGAGAAAACGGCACAAGTGTGGTTTTTGAAAAGTAAAAAACTTACATTTTTAAAAAAGAAAAAAAAAAAAAATGCGAATATTTCATACTTAGTCGCTTCATTTAGAAAAAAAAAAAAATTCCCAACTATCAGAAAAATCCCAATTTTAATTCTCCTTTCTACCGCTAGGGGGCGCTGATGGTTCCATACCGCCTTCGCAGGTGTTGCCACCCTGAAAAAAGTTTCTTCCCCCAGGTGTTGCTATGGCAACCCAAACAAAAAATATTTCTAAGTTCCAATTTTAATTCCAATTTCCGTCGCTAGGGGGCGCTGATGGCCCATACCGCCACCGACGGCGTTGCCACCTCGAAAAAAGTTTCTTCCATACTTAGAAAAATCTCATTCCAAAAATTTATTTCCCCCTCAACCCCTCGTACAAGACTACGAGATCGTTGCCACCCGACAAAAAGTTTCTCCAAAATTTTTACCCCCACTTTTTTTCATTTCCCCCCCCCCCTTTTACACCCCCGTCCTGGATCACGGAATTCACGATGGCGGCCATACCGCATACCGCATACCGCACATACCGCCATCGCAGCAGAACGCCCCTTTCTTATCTACTAACAGATGACGTAATAAATTTAAAATATCAATAATCCCAGTAATCTTCATACCAGAAGGCCGTACTTGATTCCAATATATGCCAATATATGTCAAAATATATGCCAATATACCTGTACTACTTATATTCTCGTAGATTATAAGATATACCCGTGCATTTAAAGAAGATTACTCGTACAACGTACAATATATGAGTTTAAACAATTTTTGTCGTAATAAATCAATGGCATAATAACTTAAAAATATCAATAATTCCTGAATCAATAATCCCCGAAAATATCAATAATAATAATGTTTAAACCTGAAGACAGTAATTGATATTATCCAGTCAAAAATAGAATTTATTTTATATACATATTTTTATTATTCAAATCGGAAAAGATTTAATAAAAATCGTATGCCGCATAACACATTGAATTTACATCCATTACTAAACGACATGATATCATTTGCTTCAAATAAATCGATGGAAATCATATCGTCTGAATAATGCGATGGAAGGTTTGGCGACATTTCAGTCAATTTATCAATAGTTTAAAAAATCGCCAAATTTATCGCCAAGTGGGACTGTAGAACTGATAGTCCCATTTTGCGACAAATTGACGAAACATCATCACAATACTATTCCCTAAGAAAACACAATTAATTTCATTTATTAAGCGCAATTTTATCAATTTCATGATATTTTAGATTTACAAACATTTTTATCAATGTGGTGATATTTTAAAAATTCGCCAAATGTGTTACTAAGTAATATGGATGGACTGACCGACAAATGCTACCGAAACATCATTTCAGTACTCTCTTCTTAAACACAAATTTAATTTCATTGATTTTCGCCATTTTTATCAATTTGGCGACATTTCCGTCAATTTGGTAAAGTTAAAGAAAAATTGCCAGGTTAGCGATATTCCGCCAAATTCGTAGCTCTGAATTTTCAGATCTGAAGAATAAAACACCCTGATCCCATTTGTATATACTAAATGAAAACACTAAAATTGTATTAGAAGATATACCCGTTTTACTCTTCTGTTTCAACAATCGGATAAATGAATTTATTGGGTAAACACAATATATGAGTTTATTAGCTAAATACAATATATAAGCTTAAAACTCTTTGCCAAAATAAATGAAAGTGATGTACGCAGTCCGCAATTAATGTAATTAAAAGAAAAATCAAACCGTTCTTTTCTAAAATATATTTGTATATGCATTTATTAACACTTTACAACATAGTTGAAAAGTGTTTATGACTTTGTTCATTCTGTCTGTCTGTCTGTCTGTCCGTTAGCACGATAACTGCCGTAAAAATGACTTTATCAAAACGAAATTTTAGTATGTTTTTCAGGCGGTCAGTGGGACCTATGGGGATATAAATTAATAATATCACCCAATTAGTTTTGATTGAACCTGGGTTGAAAAAATGAAATACATTGAACCCTATGGGACCTAATTTTTCAAACATATCTTAAGCGAATTTAAAATTCATAAATTGCTTCGAAAATTTTAGGAAATATTCAAATTATCTCAGAAAAAAATATATATATATATAAAAAAAAAAATCAGTAAAATATGTTAGGTAGTTTTTTAAATAAAAATTATTTAATATAGTGAGAAAAACAAATTCAATTAAATTCTGACTCTTGCTATATCCTCCAGAAAGAAACAAGAAAAATCAATCATGCTTAAAGCATTGATTATGAAACACTTTCCAACTTCAATGCAATTTTATTTAAACAAGTCTAAAATGCAATACATTCCTCGGTAATATTTTGAAACTTATCACAATACTGCATTAATTTATTATATTTGAAAACTTAAACCTTCATCGAAAAAAATGAACTTCATTCAAATGACGGCATTGAAATATAAATTGCCTGGTTTAAACATCTCTAAAATGTTATACATTCCTCGGTAATAGTTTTAGAATTATCATAATACTACGATAATTTATTATATTTGAAAACTTCATCGAAAACAACTGAAATTAATTCAAATGACGTCATAGAAAAAATAACACGCCTGGATCTCTCTATAAAAACAGGATTTCATTCATAACTTTCTCCCATTCATTTCATTCATCACAATACTATAATAATCTATTTTATTTAAACATTTTGTTTAAGACCATGGAGCTACAAAAAATTAAACTCTATGCTTGAAACGTCATCGAAAAAAATCGTCCTTCTCTTTATAAAATCAATTAATATTTCATTCATATCAGCCATGCAGACTCCATGGACTAAATTATTTTGTGTTAAAAAAATACAGGAATTCTAATACAACTCATTCTATATATTTTGCTGTTTACATTTTACATAGGTGAAAAATAGGCTTAGTTGTAGAAATAATCAAATTTAGATGAGCATTTAAACTCAAATATATTGTCATTGCGTTGTACATATTGTCATTGCGTTGTCATTACCTGTATTACAATATGAGTCTCAAAATTATTTGCCAAAATAAAAGAGATGACGTAATAAATTGAAAATATCAATAATTCCCGTAATCTTTATACCAGAAGGTCGTAATTGATTCCAATATATGCCAATATATATATCAAATTATATGCCAATATACCTGTACTACTTATATTCTCGTAGATTAGAAGATATACCCTTGCATTTAATTTCATTCCGTTGCCGAGCAACATGATATAAGATAGAATCTTTCTCATAAAATGCGAAATTAAATAGCCATTTTGATTTCTTTATACTTTTCATCGTTGAGTAAAAATTGTGAAAGTTAAACCATGGAGGTAGATTTTTCCATTTAAATTCATGTTTCAAACAATTCATGTTTTCCGATAGTGACTAATTAATGCAAAAATCCTGCACCAAACTCGGAAATAAAGTTTTATTTCATTTCGACGTATTAAACAAACGATTTTCATCCTTACCGTTTGGATAAACCACGGAGTTGGAAAGTAGAACGCCTAGGAAAAAGTTCCGTTTTTCATTAATATCTCGACAACCCATGGTCTTAGAAATTCGAAACTTGGACTAAATTTATGGGGGCTATTTCAAGGCTATCCACAAAATTTCTTTAAATTCGGTTCAGCCGTTTTTCCGTGATGATGAGACATACGAAAATTTCGTTTTTTACTAATATCTCGAGAACCACTGGTCGTAGAAACTCAAAACACAGACTAAATTTTAAGTGGGGCTATTTCTAGGCTACCCACCAAATTTCATCAAATTCGGTTCAGCCGTTCTCCCGTGATGATGAGACAAACAGACAGACAGATTTTCAATTTTATTTATATAGATTGTACAATACGTAATCTTACAGTTGGATTAATTAAACGACATCATCTTAGTTCAATTTCTTCTAATCGCACATTTTACCTTTCCAGTAACATTCTTGAAATCCCACTTACGCGTCTCGCCCACCACTCAAAATGGTCCCAAAACTCTGAAATAGACGAAATCCAAAACAATACAGAGAAACAAACATGACAGGCGCAGAGATTAATGCCGAAGAATACGTCTCCCCGATTCCGTGACAGGATGTTCTTGGAGCACTTTTTCTTCAGGTGCCAACCTTCACCTTCATCTGAGTCATCACACGCTTGCCTACCCACCAGCTCCTTTCTTCGGCAGCCACTGAACTGCTAAGCACAACAATGTGCTGCTCGCCTCGCATCGACGACTCCATGGCCGACTCTTGGAAGATGTTACGGAGTGTTGTGGAACATTGATAAGTTCAACGAGAGGAGATGGCTACGCACTGCCGAGTTCGGATCGGGAGGGATTTATTTATTGACAGAATTTGTGGGTTATAAGTGTGCTTCCGAACGGAAGCACACTTAACTCACAGGTTAATTATTGAAGCACGGAGGTTGGTATAGAAGGGAATGTTGAGAATATATTTGGGCAAATTTGATGAGAATGCTATGCTGGAGACATCAAAATTTTGTGGGAGAGAAATAGATAGCTATATGCACTGAAATGACTAACTGAGGAGGTGCTGCATCAAAATGTGAGCACTTCTACCTTGCTAGAATCTTCGTTTTTGGTGTCATTCGATCCATCTCAGCTTCGAGACCAAGGGAAGAATCTAAAATTTCAAAAATTCAAACTAGGAGTGATGGTGCCAAAGAATAACATAAAAACCCAAAATCACTTTGCTTAATTATCGAGCACTTCCACTCTTCTTAGAATCCTTGTTTTGGTCTCATTCGATAAAATCACCTTTTAAATGCACCGAGCACCTCCAGAATCTCACTTCTAGTGTCATTCGATTCGTCTTTAAATCCCAGTCGAAAAATTGTCGAATTAGGGGGGGGGGGGGGGGGGGTGTTGTTGAGATCCAGACGGTTCGACCTACCAGAAAGGTGAATTAGAGGGGGGGGGGGGGGTGACGATGTAAAGGATTTTCAAAAAACTTATACCACTTTGCCTCTAAAAATTTGCGTCATTCCATTTTTACGCTTAAATTTGAAACGGTTCTTGATATTCAGAACTCTTATGAGATGTGTAGGTGCCATATTTAGTAACCACTAGCTTTTGAGAAGGTGTAAAGCGTGTGTGAAATGGCTAGTAGCTTAATATCGTTGTACGTTAGTTCGACTTCTCCTGAACTGTGATCCGCGAAACACTGGTGTTCGATATAAAATCGGAAACTTTATACTTAAAATTATTTGACTATTTAAAAATGTATACGGCCCAATTTCTGATAATTGTCAATTTCCAAAAAAAATTTAACTATATAGTTTCTACAAATTTTTGCTTGGAATAAGCTTTTAATCCTTTTTGAAATTTCCAATTTATAACAGAACTATTTAACATGATTGTTGGAATTTTAATGCATATTCATTACGTTTCCCTGTCAGAAATGACCGTGACAAGGAACGACATACGTATGGGTTTGTTTTTGCTCCACATGGAATTGAAACTAACATTGGGAAACTAAGTATGCACCGTGTATAACACGTTCTCACAGTGCTATCAGAAAACATAGTATTTTAAAATAATCATTCAAATTATAAATAACTAAATGCGTGTCAGAAATGACGTGTAATAAGTATAATAATCAAAAATGAGTCATAAAATTGTGTTTTTCGTTTACCTGCCAATAGCAGAATTACAAAACTTCCGATAAATATGTAACCAAACTCTAAATAGTGTTTGTTCTTTAACTGATTTAAAATCACTGTTATCGCAATCTAATTGATGAAAAAGACGATTTTTCGGACAGCATCGTAAATTAACCGATTCTCAGTGATAAACGTGTATCAGACGTTTTGCAAAATAATCATTACAATTTTTTTTATACATAACGGTTTTCTTGCAATCTAAAAAGTTGTATTTTCTTACGCTTCACTCATTTATTTTCACCACTTAAAGATGTTTAGTGTTGTCATTAGGATATGAAAACTTAACTCATCACTACGGGGCAGTAACAGAAACGCCAAATTTCTATATTCATGAAGTCAAAAGTACATTTAATATTATTGGAAAATACTATTTTGTTGAAAAATGTGTAGAACAGATTGTATTCTAAACAAATACCTAGGTACCATATTTATTGTTATTCTATTTTTTAAGTCCAAGGGACACACAAAAAAAAATTGACAATTTTTGGAACATGGTCCCGCCAAGTCGTCATTTCAGAATCTGTAGCTGGCATATGAACGTTATACGTGACGTCACAAAACAAGAGCTTCAGGAGCCTATATCTCACCCCCCAAGACATCTACGATATTTTTATTTTCTCATACGTAGTATTGAGAAAGTATTGTTTCTACGAAAATTCTCGATTTCGATGCTAATATATGTTATAAGACCTCCTAAACACGTTTTGACTATTTTTGGAGTGATGTCCGTCTGTCTGTTTGTATGTCTGTGGTTGATTTTTTATCTACACGATAGCGGCCACAAATATTAATAAATTTTCATGAAACTTTATATCCGGTTTTGTTATCAAAAAATCTAGAACTAGATAGAATTTTTTTTTTAAAATTCGAACGAAATCTTCGAAATTTATTTGATTTTTTTAATATTGTTTTAGCATAACAGCATAGGACAAAATTTGCCATAATCATGCTTAAAAGTGTTTATTTATGGCTCAATAATCACGAGACTGTATAATTTCAATCATTATTGTGAAAAATAGCCGAGATGTAATTTATTTGCTCGTGATGTCATTAGTCCTCTCAGGGGGAAAGGTACCCGCCCCCCCGGGGGTACATTGTCAAGTACGGTGTCAATCCAAAGATTTTTCCAAGCCCTTTAAAGTGAAGGGTAATGCGCTATAATTGTAATCATTTGGATTCATGATATCGATTTTTTAAAATGTTTCTTATAAAATTTGGGAGGAAAAAAGCTACTAAAAATGGATTCTGGTATAAGAAAGTCGAGTTGAGTCACACTCCAGTAAATTTTTATGTAATATTACTATGATGCTGATAAAAATTAAAATTGCAATTGCTTCGGTAGCACCTGAGAAAAAAGAACTTTGAAAGTACACCTTTTGCGATTTTTGGTCGCCCTTAGTTTTCCATGAATGCAGACAGACCTACAGCCTAAACTACTGCACCAATTTTAATGAATGATAGCTCATTTTGTACGTTCTGGTCGAAGGTAGATATTTTCTTTCTATCTTGAAAATAAAATTGATTAAGAATTTCAAAGATTGAAAAAAACAACAACAAAAAAAAAACATGACTTTTTCGACCATTTCATTCACTGTTGACGAACCTACAGCTTAAACTCCCCAATCGATTTTAACCAATGATAAGCAAGTGTTTTGGTCGAAGGTACATACTTTTCTTTTAAAAATTGAAGGTAACTTTAATTCAGAATTTCAAAAATTGGAAAAGAAAAGGAAACATAATTTTTGACCATTTTCTTCATTGTTGATGAACCTACAGCTTAAACTACAGAATCGATATTATTCAATGACGAGCAAGTGTTTTGGTGGGAGGTAACATACTGTTTTATTTTGTTTTTTTAATTTTGAAGATAAATTTGACTTAGAATTTTAGAAACTGAAAAACCGAATTTTTCGGGCATTGTCTTCAATGTTGACGGGCCTATAGCTTAAACTACTGAATTAATCAATGATGGCTCATTTTGTGTGTTCCGTTAGGAGGTATATACTTTTTCTTTTAAAACTTGAAGATAAATTTCTTTTAGAATCTTAAAAACTGAAAAAAACATGAGTAAATGGTACTTGGCAGTAAAGTAAAATTTGCTATGTCCGCTATATCATTGATATTTAATGATGTCAATAAATATTTTAAAGTATCGAAATAAACAAAAAACACAACTCCATGGTAAAAAACTCCTTGTCCTAACCCTCCTTCAAATCACACGTAGCCTTTTTAGTCGTGAAATAGACTCCTTAAGAAATTAGATTTGAAAAATTAGATTCTTTAGAAAATTAGAATCTTTAAGAAATCGGTGGGTACACCAGCCAGTGATGAAACTTCAACTCTTACACCTCCCCACCCGAACCTGGTCAGGGATCCTATCCCTTATAATTTTCTAAATACTTTCCAAATTTTCTGTTCACTCTTTACAATTTCTGGGCTACAAGCATTGTCTTGTTCTGGGCTACAAGCATTGTCTTGTTCTAGGCTAAAAGCATTGTCTTGTTCTGGGCTACAAGCATTGTCTTGTTCTGGGCTACAAGCATTGTCATATTTGTTTTTCGGCGTTACCAAATTTGCCGAATTTCGATTTTTTCATGTGGTATTAATTATCAACAGAATTTTGGTGTGAATTTTGTACGCAAGTATAAATGTCATATTTGGGTCAAGTCGCCAAGGGTGCCAAATTTCAATTAGCATTATGTAAATAACATTGTCGTATGGCTTTCTCTAATTATACGCACATTTGGTGACTTTGTGTGTACAATGGCTAAAATAAATGATTGCCATAGTAATAAATGTTCTTTAGATACGAATTTAAGTAGCACAACCATTTTTACTTTCCCTGCAATACATGGTAACGTATAGGGAAAGTATTGGAATCATGTCGAAAACGCAATTCGAGTTTTCGGCGGATCTACACGTTTTGGGACCTCTAGGACACGAACTTTTTTTTTAAAGTGACGTCTGTGTGTCTGTGCAATGTATGTATCCACTCTAACTGAAAAACTAATTGACCGAATTTTATGAAACTTAGTACGTAAATCCCTTGTGGGTGACCCTGGTGCTGATAAAATTTTGGTACTATTCGGGATAAAAGAACCCGCCTTTTTTGCGAAATGGCCCGCAAAAATCCCATGTATCCACTCTAGCTAAAAACTAAATGACTAAATTTCATAAAATTTGGTGGATAAGTCACTTGTGGGTTACCCTTTTACTGATTCGATTTTGATACGATTCGGAAAAGAAGAACCTGCCTTTTTATACGAAATGGCCCGCAAAAAATGCCAAAATGTAAAATAAAAGACTGCGTCTATTCAAATGTATCCATTAAATGCTTGTTTTACACGTAATTTTTGACGAGAAAGAGAATAAGACCAACCCCAATACCCTAGGACTAACCGTTCTTGAGATAGCTTAGTGCTTTTACATTTTTATTCTGCCACTTTTGAAAAAAATGTCCAGTTACCAAATAGAAACAAAAAATTTGATGTGCGCCGCACGCGACTTTCCCTGCAGACTCAAATTCATTTTCTCTTTATTTCTTTAATAATTCATTAGATTGAGTTTAAGTGCGCTAAATAACACGCATAATGAATTGAAGTTACACTTTCAATTCAGCTTTCATTTTCGTTTGGTAACTGGACTTATTCTCAGAACCGGGGTCGCAAAAATGCGAAAAAACAAAAATATCTCGAGAACGGCTAGCTCCAGAGAAATGGGATTGGTCTTATTCTTTTCATTGTCAAAAATTAAGTATGAAACAAGCATTTAATGGATACATTTGAGCAGACGTTTTCTTTTATTTTAGATTTTGACGATTTTTTAGGGCCATTTCGTAAAAAAAGGTTCTTCTTTTCCGAATCGTACCAAAATCTTCCAAAGTAGAACCAGGGTATCCCACGAGTGACTTATCCACCAAAAATTTGTGAAATTGGGTCAATTAGTTTTACAGTTAGAGTGGATACAGACAATTTTTCAGGGGGGGGGGGGGGGGGAGGTTCATCTATTAAGAATAGTACCAAAAACTAATAAGCACCAGAGTCACACACAAGTGACATACCTACCAAATTTTATGAAATTTGGTCCATTAGTTTTTGAGTTAGAATGGATACATTACACAGACAGACAGACATACACACGGACGTCACGTTAAAAATAGTTTTTTCATATTCTAGAGGTTCGAAAACGTGTAGATCCGTCGAAAACTCGAGTTGCGACACACACATGCAGACAAGGCCAACGGCCGTACCGTGCTGAAAACACCGGTTCTCGTTAGATCACCGAAGTCAAGCAGCATCGGGCGTGGGTGACCACCTCGGAACACCGCGTGCTGTTGGCCATCTCGGGTGCGGTATCCCCGTGGTTTGCGCGCTAGATTTGCACGCTACCACAAATGCCGCCGTGTTCATGCGGAGTACGATCACGTTAAACATGTGGGTCCGTAAGTCCTTCCGAGAGGTTGGTGGTAGGGGAAGGAGGGTACGGTCCCTGTGGATGCCTCCCCCACTGGGTTCCGGTCTGAATTGGGTGGCACTTCCCGGCCGTCCATACAGTTACCTTATACCTTTCTGGTAGGTCGGACGGTCTGGGTCTCAACAACAACACACATGCAGACGTCACGCTAAAAATAGTTTTTACTTTCCCTGTAATACATGGTAATGTATAGGGAAAATATTGGAAAAATGCTGAAAATCGCAACTCGAATTTTCGACGGATCTACACGTTTGGGGACATCTAAAACAAGATAAAACTATTTTTAGCCTGACACCTGTGTGTGTGTGTCTGTCTGTGCAATGTATGTATCCACTATAATTCAAAAACTAATGGACCGAATTTTATAAAATTTGGTAGGTAAGTCACCTGTGTGTGACCCTGGTGCTGATTAGTTTTTGGTACGATTCGGGATACAACAACCCGCCTTCTTTTGCGAAATGGCCGCAAAAATTGCCTGTATCCACTCTAACTGAAAAACTAATTGATCAAATTTTACAAAATTTGGTAGATAAGTCACTTGTGGGTCACCCTGGTGCTGATTAGCTTTTGATACGATTCAAAAAATCTGATGTGGGCAGCACATGACTTTCCTTATATAATGCAATGAATTTACTACTTTTACAGTTAAAAAAAATGCTATTCTTATATTCTTTCTAAGATATTGAATTTTCTTCAATTAGTCGTCATTTTCATTGATTTAGCCTCATTTTTATCCATTTGGCGAGACTTTCGTTAATTTGGCAATATTTAAAAATATCGCTAAGTTGGCGACATGCCGCCAAACTCGTCGCTAAAATTTCGCCAAGCTTTATGCAAGGAGAAATAAATTATTGTTATAGCAGATGAATGACTATTGGCGTTCAAATGCAAAAGTATTACTCAAAGTATCTTTTCTCGTGAATGGAACGAGTTAGATCCACGAGAATGATGTCACCAAATTTATCGCATGATATTACATATGTAAAGTGAACATGTTTTTTAAGAGTTAATATATTTTTTTAATTTATTGGATTTTTTGATAAATTTATTTGAAAAATGTGCAATATCTGGAGAACGGTTCACGCTAGCGTTCTAAAGTTTATGTCAATCGTTTTCTAATGAAAAATTACACAAGAAATGTCTATTTGCGTAACTTAACTAAACGTTTTGATTTTTTGATGATTTTTTCAATATTTTACTCGAAAATTTAGGGGGGTCCTGAACATTCGATTGTGTTTTAAAACAATAGGCTTCCAGTACTCACGGATTGTGATTTTTATACCAAATTTCATTCGAATCGCTTCATTCGTTCGTGAGATATCGTCTCCACAGGCTCACTGACACACACTCACACAGACAGACATCACTTCAAAAATGCTCGATTCGTGATCAGGGACTTTTCTTATACATTATGTATATAAGGAAAGTAAAAAGAAGAACCTGCATTTTTCTTACGAAATGGCCCGCAAAAATTGTATATATATCTACTCTAACTCAACTAATTGACCCAATTTCATAAAATTTGGCAGATAAGTCATTTGTGGGCAACCCTGGTGCTGATTAGATTTTGGTACGATTCGGGATAAATGAACCTGCCTTTATTGCGAAATAGTCCGCAAAAATTGTACGTATTCACTATAGCTGACAAACTAATTGATCAAATTACACAAAATTTGGTTGATAGTTGCTCGTAGGATACTGTGATGCTAGTTAGATTTTGATACGATTCGGAAAAAAAGAATTTTTCTTTTTTGCGAAATGACCCGAAAATCTAATATATTCGATCTAAAATAAATTATTCTTATAGCAGATGAATGACTATTGGCGTTCAAATGCAAAAGTATCACTCAAAGTATCTTTTCTTGAATTCACTATCTTTCACGATACTTGTGAAAGATAGTGAAACTCTGAAATAAATGATTAAAACTGATGAAATATATTAATCAAGTACTTGTTACTTTCCTTATATACATAATGCATAAGGAAAGTATTGTGATGGAGTCGAAAATTCGTATTCGAGTTTCCGACGGGAGAGCACGTTTCAAGCATGCCTCGCGAATCAAACTTTTTTGAAGTGATGTCTGTGTGTGTGTGTGAATGTGTGTGTCAAAGTATATGTGTGTCAGTGAGTCTGTGGAGACGATAACTGACGAACGAATGAACCGATTTGAACGAAATTTGGTACAAAAATCACAATGCGTAAACTGGAAGCCTATTGTTTTTATACGCAATCGAATGTTCAGAACCCCCCTAAATTTTCGAGTGAAATTTTGAAAAAATCGTCAAAAAATCAAAACCGCTAATAAAGTTACGCAAATAGACATTTCTTATGTAATTTTTCATTAGAAAACGACTGACGTAAATTTTAGAACACTAACATGAACCGTTCTCGAGATATTGAACATTTTAAAAAAAATTGTCAAAAAGTCATATAAAATAAAAAAAAAATATTTCCTATTGAGAAACATGTTCACTTTTCATATGTAATACCATGCGATAAATTTGGTGACATCATTCTCGTGGATATAGCTCGTTCCATTCATGAAAAAGATACTTTGAGTAATACTTTTGCATTTGAACGCCAATAGTCATTTATCTGTTGTAAGAATAACTTAGCGTTAAATATGTGGGTCCGTAAGTTTTTCCGAGAGGTTGGTGGTAGGGGAAGGAGGGTACGTCCCTGTGGATGTCACTCCCACTGGGTTCCAGTCTAAATTGGGTGGTACTTCTCAGTCGTCCAGATACCTTACACCTTCGAGTAGGTCGAACGGCCTGGGCCGGAAAAAATAAAATAAAATGAAATAAATCGAAAATTATCTGAGATATATTAACAATCAATTTTCAAAAATTTGTTTCGGAAAAAAAAAAAAATGCGTTTAAAGTTTTAAGAACGCAGTCCCAAGCTATGAATAACGCCATAAATAATTGCTAAATCTCAGTCATTTATATGTATCTTTTTATGAAATTTCAAAACAATATTTTAGATACATCGTCTTTTTAGGGGATGGGGGGGGGATAAAAAAAAACCCGACCAACCTAGGTGTAAGAGCCCCTTTAAGAAAGGTCTCAAATTTTAATTCATGGTGAAACCCTAAAAATATTGTACCCTGGATTTTGGATTATTTAGCTGTGAAGGATTTAAATTTAATGCATTATGTACAAAACATTATGTCCTGCTCACAACATTTTTTTTCCCCTCTTTACTTTGAAGTCTGTAAAGTAAGTTCGGTTTCGTCTTTACAGTACGCAAATACATTAATCTTTACATCACATTTCAGTAGAGTAAAGAGCAATTCTTCAACTGCATTCACTGCTTGTTTGCTCATTTTAGCTCTCCCTACATCCATTTAGTTTCCGATACTTTGAAGTCGAACCCCCCCCCCCCCCCCCCCCCACAGAAAAAAAAACATGTTTCCGGTTGGGAGAATTGAAAAGGTTTGTCTGCAACAGGTGAGCTAAATAGGGTGTGCAGACAGGTTACAGCATGCAAGTTCGTCGGACAGGTAAGAGCGTGAAAAAACTTAGTAGTACAAACAACTATGATAGACATTGATAATAAATAAAATCTATTTGCATCATATAACAGACATCTATTAAAAATATTTAAAAAACCTTAAGCGGTTTATGGCACATTGTATCTTCACCATCAGTATTGTCATTATTAGAAGTTAAATAGCGTAACTTGTTTCAAAGTTACAGTGAAAAAATAAATGTGCATACTAACGTACACTTATAAAATTGAATAATTTTATAAATTTGTTCAATTTTATAAGTGTACATTATAAAATTGAACAACTTTATATAGTGCCTGTTTTCTATCTTTTTTAATGCCCGTCATTCTTATATATGTCATTTCTATGTTACCACTTCTATCGTTCCTTACAATTTTGTTATTGTCCAAAAATACAAATAAGTCTTTTATGGGCGCCTCACGGTTTTATTTTTAGATGCATATGACCAAGAATGTTGTGCTAGCTAAAAATTATTTACTTTCTAGTGCATTTTACTAAAACAGTGTAACTTAAAAACGATTTATAATATTTTATTTTATATTTTGTAGTCTTTTGCGATTTTGTAATCATTTCTTTTTTTATCAGATATCCAATCAAACCGATTTAAAATCTTTTATTGAATTCATCATGAGCGATGGTTGTCTGTCTGGATGCCTGTTTCAATTTCTTTGATGGCATTTTTAATATATTTCCCTATACATCCTAAAGATCTGAAATTTTGTACAAGGCTTAATGCAGTGGAACACAAATCTATTAAAATTTGGCGGATCCCAGAAAAACAGAACCGGCAATTTTTTTTTTTTTTTGCGAAATGTCCCGCGAAAAGTCTTAGCTTTGCATAATCTCATTGTTGTAAGGTAGTTAAAAGGAGTTCAATATGCGGCTTCACTTCTATATATATGTATAATCTCATTGTTGTAAGATATTTAAAAAATAGTTCAATATGCGACTTCACTTCTATATATATAATAAAAGAGAAAATTTTTAAAACTATCTTAGAACAATGGAATTTTTACGGGTCATTCTGGGGGGAGGGGGGGGGGGTCTGAGTTCAGGGAGTGGAACAACTCAAATTTGATGAAATGTTGTATTGTCATTGCAAATACGTATGTGTCGAAAACCCAGAGCACTCGACTCACGCTAGGGTGCGAGCAGTGGTTTGAGTGGCCGGAGTAAATACGTATGTGTGGAAAACCCAGGCCGCCCGACTCACCCGAGGGTTTGAGCAGCCCTCAAACAAACAGGAAATGCGTATGTGTTGTTATTGAGACCCTGACCGTCCGACCTACCAGAAAGGTGTAAGGTAACTGTTTGGACGGACGGGAAAAGCCACCCAATTTAGACCGGAACCCAGTGGGGGAGGCATCCACAGGGACCCTACCCTCCTTCCCCTACCACCAACCTCTAGGAAGGATTTACGGACCCACATGTTTAACGTGATAGTACTCCGCGGGAATACGGCGGCAGTTTGGGCAGCGGAGGGAATCGAATCCGAACCTACGGAGTGCAATTCCCGCGCGCTAACCACTGGGCTACCGCGCCCTAAAATGCGTATGTGTGAAAAACCCAGGCCACCCGACTCACTCTAGGGTATGAGCAGCTGGTTGAGTAGCCGGAAATGCGTATGTGTTGAAGGAGTGTTGAAGACCCAGGCCATCCGACTCATCCGAAGACTTGAACAGCTATTTGGGCGGCCGGGAGGAAATGCGTACGTGTAGAAGACCCAGACCGTCCGACTCGTCCAGAGGACTAAGAGCAACTATTTGGACGGCCGGAAATGCGTACGTGTGTAAAATTTTAAGAAAATCGGTTTAGTAGAAGTTAGTCAAAAATTGATTTCAAGATTTGACCTAAACACACAAAAAAAGAAACGAACGTAAATGAAACGGTGTAAAAAAAGTGTAAAAAATTAAGATCTACTTCTTGCGGGTAAAGGAACATCAGAAACAGAAAGGAAGAAATACCGAAAATATGCGGAACAAAAAACGTCTGCTGTAGATAAACAAATGAATTAGAGGTCTGTACGGGCATAAGCCCGGCTTAGTTTTTAAATAGTCGGGTAGGACCTTACCAAACATATTTAATTTTGAGAAATATTTAAATGGATTTTGATTGAGTACGTGAAATTATTGTGTTTATTTCAGCTATGTAAAGATAACCTTTTAAAAAAAACCTTTTATTTCAATTCTTCCTAATAAAAGTTCCCACAATCATGTTTTCAACAGATTAGAATAAAAATCCTTTCACCCGAATCATTTCGAGACTCAATGATGTTCGGCCCGGGCCCGTATTCTACATTTATAATTTCTTTCGGGCTCGGAACGGGTTTAAGCACTGGTATTGCGGGGGGTCGGGACGGGTGAGAATCTTAAATTTCGGCCCATGCAGACCTCTAACATGAATATACTCGTAGTATAAACTTGCTCAGTCCAGAAATCAAAGCTGCCACTACGCCATCGACTGTCAACACCAAAGACAGAGAGGATTATTTTCAAGTGACAAGATTATTTTCAAGTGTGTTGGGCATCTGATAATAGCTCTTTGGTCAACACCTTGGCTCAGTCGAAGACGGCGTGAAAAGCTGGCATCTGCTCGTAAAAATATGCATCTGCAGATAGATAATAAATTAAAGCGTGATATACATCACGTTTGACCGTTCACTTGGAGGTGACTCAAGGGCGACTCGTTTATTCCATCACGTGTCAAAAAGGAGCATTGATATTTAACCCTTTTACTACCGGTATCCAAAAGACGAAGATTAAAATTTTGATATGCACTACGTGACAAAATGTTGTTTATTTTTAACGAGTTAATAAATACTCATGATTAATATTTTGAAAATATGAAAAATACACATGGGCGTCCATAGGGTGGACAGCAAGCTAGTCCATGCTGTATTTCTTATATTTGAGTTTACCCCACTAGTGACGTCAGTGATTTGTTCCCTCCTGGGAAAAGTTTTATGGGCGCCCATGAAAATATATTTAAACTCTGTAAATTAAAACTTTTTACTACAAATACAAAATCTAGAATCATGGTAGTGACTCGCCGTCAAATATTTTAATGCCAACAAAATATATGTCAAATGTACAGTATCACGAACCTTACTATTTTACAAGATCAAATATAGTTAATTAATGACCTTCAATCACTAAATATTTAATAGACTTCGGCATATAGAGAAACAAGAATTATATTTGGAATCAGCACCGGAAACTGACTTAAAATCCCGAATTAAATCAATATGGGTAAAATAGGAAAGGAAATATAGGGGTAACCCCCCCCCCTCCCCCTCCGAAAAAAAAATTGTAATTTAAGACTTTATCTAGAAGAGAAAAACTTCAACAACGTATAAAAGCACAAATAACACAATACTTATTGTGTTATTTGTGCTTTTATACGTTTTTTTTTATCCTTCGCACAAAGTGCATTGTTACTTCATCTATCTGCTTTTTATTCTTCTTCGTAGTCCACTCTGCAGCCCAAACTATACATATCTGTCGGCGACATCTCAAATTTTCAAAGTTTTGCACCATGGAAATCTCTAGACATTTAAAATCTATATATATATAAAGAAGAAAAGGTATGCATTTATGTATGTATGTATGTATATATGATTCAACATCACGGGAGAACGGCTGAACCGAATTTGATGAAATTTGGTGGGTAGTCTTGAAATAGCTCCACTTAAAATTTAGTCCATGTTTCGAGTTTCTAACACCAGGGGTTGTCGCGATATTAATGAAAAACGACACTTTCGTTTGTCTCATCATCACGGGAGAACAGCTGCACCGAAGTTAATGAAATTTTGTGAGTAGCTTTGAAATAGTTCTCCATAAATTTAGTCAAAGTTTTGAGTTTCTAAGACCAGGGGTTGTCGAGATATTAATGGAAAATGAAACTTTTCCTAGGAGTTCTACTCTCTAACACCATGATTCCCAACGAGAAAGGTTGGAAATCGTTTGTTTAAAACATGAAAGTCAATTAAATCTCTGAGTTTTGTAGAAGTTTATTGAACGTATTAGTCACTTTTGAAAATCGCAGGTTTGAAATATGAATTTAAATGGAAACTCTATCGCCATGGTTTATTTTTCACAGGCTTACTTAACAAATTTTATTAATTTGAATAGTAAATAAATGAATATAAAAATATCTATCTATCTATATATATATATATAAAGAAGAAAAATATGTATGTATGATCCAATGGATCTGATTGGCCAAAGAATGGCCAATCAGATCCATTTTTTTTCCCTTACATAACGCAATGAATTTACTTCTAAACAATGTATAAGAAAAAATAATGTATAAGATTCACGGCCCTATATGTTCCGGTGTAATTTTTATCAGAGTTTTGCATCGTAAATCCTGAGCAACGCCGGGTAATCGCTGCTAGTCTATATATATAGAGAAGAAAAGTATGCATGTATGATCCAATGGATCTGATTGGACAAAAAGGGGCCAATTAGATCCATTTTTAACACTTTACAACAAAGTTGAAAAGTGTTTATGACTTTGTTCATTCTCTCTGTCTGTCTGTCTGTCCGTTAGCACGATAACTGCCGTAAAAATAAATTAATCAAAATGAAATTTTAGTATGTTGTTCAGACGGTCTGTAGGACCTATGGGAATATAAATGAATAATATCACCCAATTAGTTTTGGATTGAACCCGGGTTGAAAAAATGAAATACATTAAGCCCTATGGGACCTAATTTTTCTAACATTTTTTAAGCGGATTTAAAATTCACAAATTGCTTCGAAAATTTTAGGTAATAGTCAAATTGTTCCATAAAATATATAAAAAAAAATTCAGCTAAATATATTCAGTAGTTTTTTAAATAAAAATTAAAATATTAATTACACATCTTATATGAAACGATCACGTGACCATGATATGAAACGATCACATGACCCACTTCAAAATGATATATGGCATCCATCTTGTTTCAAATTCGTGATTTTTTAAAGTTCTTTTTAATTCATATTGAGTGTTGTATCCATCCTAAAACTACTTTATTTCTGCTTAAATTCTGTGCATCTACATACTAAAACAACACAATGACAATATATTTGAGTTTAAATTCTCATTCAAATTTGATTATTTCTACAACTAAGCCTATTTTTCACCTATGTAAAATGTAAACAGCAAAATATGTAGAATGAGTTGTATTAGAATTACTGTATTTCTTTAACACAAAATAATTCAGTCCATGGAGTCTGCATGGCTGATATGAATGAAATATTAATTGATTTTATAAACAGAAGGACGATTTTTTTCGATGAAGTTTTAAGCATAAAGTTTATGAATTGTAGCTCCATGGTCTTAATTTTTAAATAAAATAAATTATTATAGTATTGTGATGAATGAAATGGAGAAAGTTATGAATGAAATCCTGCTTTTATAGAGAGATCCAGGCGTGTTATTTTTTCTATGACGTCATTTGAATTAATTTCAGTTGCTTTCGATGAAGTTTTCAAATATAATAAATTATCGTAGTATTATGATAGTTTTTAAAATATTACCGTGGAATGTATTGCATTTTAGAGATATTTAAACCACGCAATTTATATTTCAATGCCGTCATTTGAATGAAGTTCATTTTTTTCAATGAAGGTTTAAGTTTTCAAATATAATAAATCAATGTAGTATTGTGATAAGTTTTAAAATATTGCCGAGGATTGTATTGCATTTTCGACTTTTTTAAATAAAATTGCATTGAAGTTGGAAAGTGTTTCATAATCAATGCTTTAAGCATGATTGATCTTTCTTGTTTTTCTTGCATAATGCAATGAATTTACTTCTTTCACAGTGAAACAAGAAAGATCAATCATGCTTAGAGCATTGATTATGAAACACTTTCCAACAGCAATGCAATTTTATTTAAACATGTCTAAAATGCAATACATTCCTCGGTAATATTTTAAAACTTCTCACAATACTACATTGATTTATTATATTGGAAAACTTAAACCTTCATCGAAAAAAAATGAACTTTATTCAAATGACGGCATTGAATTATAAATTGCCTGGTTTAAACATCTCTAAAATGTGATATATTACTCGACAATAATTTTAGAATTATCATAATACCACGATAATTTATTATATTTAAAAACTTCATCGAAAACAACTGAAATTCATTCAAATGACGTCATAGAAAAAATAACACGCCTGGCTCTCTCTAAAAAAGCAGCATTTCATTCATAAATAATTTCCCATTCAGGTCATTCATCACAATACTATAATAATTTATTTTATTTAAAAATTAAGACCATGGAGTTACAAGTAATTTAACTCGATGCTTAAAACTTCATCGCAAAAAATCGTCCTTCTCTCGGTAAAGTCAATGAATATTTCTTTCATATCAGCTATGCAGACTCCATGAGCTAAATTCTTTTGCGCTAAAAATACAGCAATTTCTATACAACTCATCCTACATATTTTGCTGTTTACATTTTACATAAGTGAAAAATAGGCTTCGTTATAGAAATAATCAAATTTGGATGAGCATTTAAACTCATATATATTGTAATTGCGTTGATTTAGTATGTAGATGCACAGAATTTAAACCAAAATAAAGTGGTTTTAGGACGGATACAACGCTCAATATGAATTAAAAAGAACTAAAAAGAACATACATTTTGTCTCAAAATCACGATTTTGAGACAAAATGGATGCCATATATCATTTTGAAGTGGATCACGTGATACTTTCATATCATGGTCACGTGATCGTTTCATATAAGAGGTGTTATTATTATTTTAATTCTTGTATAAAAACTACTGAATATATTTCGCTGAATTTTTTTTTTATATATTTTATGGAACAATTTGAATATTACCTAAAAATTTCGAAGCAATTTGTGAATTTTAAATCCGCTTAAAAAATGTTTGAAAAATTAGGTCCCATAGGTCTCAATGTATTTCATTTTTTCAACCCGGGGTCAATCCAAAACTAATTGGGTGATATTATTCATTTATATTCCTATGGGTCCTACAGACCGTCTGAACAACATACTAAAATTTCATTTTGATTAAGTCATTTTTACGGCAGTTATCGTGCTAACGGACAGACAGACAGACAGAATGAATGAACAAAGTCATAAACACTTTTCAACTTTGTTGTAAAGTGTTAAAAACAATGTATAAGATTTACGGCCCTATATGTTCCGGTGTAATTTTTATCAGAGTTTTGCATCGTAAATCCCGAGCGACGCCGGGTAATCGCTGCTAGTATATTATAAATATCACTTCAGAGCCATGCAAAAATTCAGCAGGTTCACATGGGACATGACAAATACCAATTTGTTAACGTGGGAACAAAGGTTTGTTTCGATTTTTGGATATACTTAATGATTGGAGATAGAGATGGTCTCTATATCCAATCATTAGTGGATAAAAATATTACATCTTAGAGACGGTTTATCCACACAGTAAGTGCAGGGCACTTCTTGACTGGATAGACTTGAAATGTGTTCCTTGGGTCAATCGTTTAACAATTACAGGAAAACATGGAATTTTTTAAAAACTCACTTAATAGGGGTGCTACACGCAATAAAACGTTCGAAATATGCAGTGTTAATTAACCGCTCTTCCCAATTTGATAGATGTATGCAAATTGGTATGAAGGTAGTTAGTTAGATCGTTGCAAACATTATCGGAAAAAATTGTAGTTTTCTAATATTTTGTATTTTAAGGGTGTCGTACACTAAAATGTTCTTTTTTTTCAATGAATGCAAAACAAATATCATTCAGCGATGCACAGACATTAAAGTTGATAGACAGGTAGATATTTCAAGAAAATTTTAAATATGCAATAGGAGTTTGCTTATTAGGTAAGGCAGAGGGGTACAGCACACTAAAACGTTCGAAATTTGATATAACTGAGAAACGCATTTCCCAATTAGTTAGAATATCAGATATAAAGGAAGATCGTTCGCTGGCATTACTGGGTAATTTGCCATTTTCAAATATTTGCTATTATTTTAAGGATGCCGCACACTAAAATGTTCTAATTTTTGAATGAATGCAAAACACATATCGTTTAGAGATGCACACAGTTGAAACTTGGTAGATCTTTCAATAAAATGTAAAAATACAATAACAGTTTATGAATATTCGCATATTAGAGGGTGCGGCAAAAGTGCGAAATGGCACAATTAGAAATAGTACGTTTTGATTCAATAAGACTTGAATATAATGAAAGATGTCTGTCTGTTCGTCTGTTGGTGGCGTGGTGGAAAATCAAAGCGACCTACAGCTTTTAAACTCGGTACAGTGACAGTTAAGTCAGATCCCAAAATAGCTCGGAACGATTCTTTTTTCGAATTAGTTTTTTAGTTATTTTATGAAGCACAATTTCAAGCGATTTTCCAACAAATCGGTTTCTTAGCTGTCGAAAATATTATCACAGTTTCAACTTTTTATAGATGAATGAAACACGTAAAACTACAGACAAGCGTCCCGAATAGCAGTAAATGTAAATGCGTAGTTATTATAAACTCGCCGTAATGGTAATTAGGCCAGTCACTTTTTGAAAGAGCTTTGAGATAAATTCAATAAGCGCGCGCTGCGTCTATAACAGCTGTGGCCCGCGTTTCAGGTGCCCAGGCGTACCCCTCATCAAAGTGGAGAAAAAATGTACTCCACATACGTTCCCATGGCTACGTCGCACGCATACACAAAAGTTGCTCAAATGAAGTGTGTATAGTTGAAAAAGACAGACACCGTGGAAACTATTTCTTCATATCTTTTAAAATTGCCATAAATCGCTTAATGAAGACAGATAAATATTTTTACTTTCCTTATATACATAATGTATATAAGGAAAGTATTGTGACGGGGTCGAAAATTCGAATTCGATTTTTCGACGGAAGAGCACGTTTCAAGCATCCCTGATCACGAAGCAAACATTTTTGAGGTGATATCTGTGTGTGTGTGTGTGAAAGTGTGTATGTGTGTGTGTGTGAGTGTGTGTGTGTGTGTGTGTGTGTGTGTGTAGAGACGATATCTCACGAACGAATGGAGCGATTCGAATGAAATTTGGTACAAAAATCACAATTCGTGAATACTGGAAGCGTATTGTTACTTTCCTTATATACATAATGTATAAGGAAAGTATTGTGACGGGGTCGAAAATTCGAAATCGAGTTTTCGACGGGAGAGCACGTTTCAAGCAACCCTGATCGCGAATCAAACATTTCTGAAGTGATGTCTGTGTGTGTGTGTGAAAGTATGTGTGTGTGTCAGTGAGTCTGTGGAGACGATAACTGACGAACGAATGGACCGATTTGAACCAAATTTGGTACAAAAATCACAATCCGTAAACACTGGAAGCCTATTGTTTTTATACGTAATCGAATGTTCAGAAACCCCCTAAATTTTCGAATAAAATTTTGAAAAAATCGTCAAAAAATCGAAACCACTAATAAAGTTACGCAAATAGACATTTCTTATGTAATTTTTCATTAGAAAACGATTGACATAAATTTTAGAACGCTAACATGAACCGTTCTCGAGATATTGCACATTTTTCAAAAAAATTATTAAAAAGTCATATAAAATGAAAAAAAAAATATTTCCTATTGAGAAACATGTTCACTTTTCATATGTAATACCATGCGATAAATTGGATGACATTACTCTCGTGGATCTAGCTCGTTCCATTCATGAAAAAAAAATACTTTAAGTAATACTTTTGTATTTGAACGCCAATAGTCATTTATCTGCTGTAAGAACAACTTATTTCTTCGTCCATAACGCTTGGCGAAATTTTGGCGACGAATTTGGCGGAATGTCGCCAACTTGGCGACTTTTTGAAATGTTGCCAAATTAACGAAAATCTCGCCAAATGGATAAAATTGACGCTAAATCAATGAAAATGTCGACTAATTGTCGAAAATTCAATATCTTGGACAGAATATTAGTATCTACTATAAGAAAAAACATATTTTTTTTACTGAAAAGTAGTAAATTCATTACATTATATAAGGAAAGTCATGTGTTGCCCACATCAGATTTTTTTTAAACGCAATTGAATGTTCAGAACCCCCCCCCCCCCCCCCTTAAATTTTCGAGTGAAATTTTGAAAAAATCAAAACCTTTAATAAAGTTAAGCAAATAGACATTTCTTACGCAATTATTCCTTAGAAAACGATTGACATAAACTTTAGAACGCTAGCATGAACCGTTCTCGAGATATTTCACATTTTTCAAAGAAATTTACCAAAAAATCCCATAAATTAAAAAAAATATATTAACTCTTGAGAAACATGTTCACTTTTCATATGTAACATTATGCGATAAATTGGGTGACATTATTCTCGTGGATCTAGCTCGGTCCATTCATGAGAAAGATACTTTGAGTAATACTTTTGTATTTCAACGCCAATAGTCATTTATCAGCTATAAGAATAACTTATTTCTCCGTCCATAACGCTTGGCGAGATGTTCGCGACGAATTTGGTGGAATGTCGCCAATTTGGCGACTTTTTTAAATGTTGTCAAATTAACGGAAATCTCACCAAATGGATAAAAATGACGCTAAATCAATGAAAATGTCGACTCATTGACGAAAATTCAATATCTTGAAAAAAATATAAGTATCTACTATAAGAATAACCTATTTTTTTACTGTAAAAGTAATATATTCATTGCATTATATAAGGAAAGTCATGTGCTGCCCACATCAGATTTTTTAAAGAGGAGAGGAGGGAATCTTTAAATTTCCTCTTCCCGCTTTTGCTGGAATAACGGCTCTGTCTTCCTAACAGCAGTTTGTGCAAGATATTTTATACGGGAACAAACTTTGCGAGTACCTCAGTACTCCCCCCATTCAACCACCAAAAATAGTAATATATAAAAGAAAAAATACAAAAAGAGAAGGGTTAAATTCGCTGATAGTGAATATGTAAAAATTAAGATACAGAATTATAACAAGAACGCGATATAGAAAGACTGAACTTCAAATTACAATGCAGACAGTGTGTCAAGACAGTGTGTTTTGACAATGTGTCAAGAATAAAACGAGTTAACATTCACTCTAGCGTAGAGTTAACTCAACTCAGTTCATACAAAATCGCTGCATTGGACATACAAGGTAAGAATCGCTACCCTCCAGTTCAAAAGTTGATATACTTCGAACAGGAATTTCTTAAAACAATTGCTTTAATGTTTTCCCAACGAAGGAAATAGGTTATTAGTTTTGAAGGATGCTCGCTTGAGACAACGACCGTTATAAAACATTTTTTAGAGTCTTTCGACCGTGAAGAAAAAGGAAGTAATTACATAATTGCTAGATATCGCTCAATTCAAACACGAAGTTACAATGTTTTTTGTACAGCAGCTTTGTAATGCATTAGATTAAGATTATACCTATTTGTGGTTACAACACCCAATTAGGGGCAACCCCGAGCCTCCTGGTGCTTCGTATGGTGCTGACCACTACACTACCCCGTCCATGTAAGAATTTCCCTTGAATTATCTACCTTACATGTAAATTTAACACAAAAATGGTGGAATAGGTCTTTCTTGGATAAATTTCGAAATAAAACTAATGTATTTAGGATCGCGCTCCATTGTGAATAACAGCATCCGTGGAAGCGCGATCCTAATTTTGGGAATGCCTATGCCCCTTTAGGTGGGTTCTGTAAATATATATATAATGCATTTATCGATTATTTCAATTGGTAAACGTAAGAAGCCTATTAATTTTCGTAAGCGATTTATGAAGTGGGAGGTAGGACAATGCCCTCAATTTTTTGATACACATTTTTTCGAAAATTGAAAAACTGAAACTTAGAATTCCGAATAAATTTTCCCATTCACAAATTCATCCTGCGACGCGAAAAATATCTTTCTTTTGAAACAGATTTCAATCCAAGATGTGGGTATCGCTGAAAATAATCTGGACCAACACCTAACTTTTCCTTTTAAATGTACATATTCAAATATTTATGACAACGAAAAATTAGACCTTTTTTATGACTTGATATCTCGCTGAAAATCCATAGCGTTATCGTAGTTCATCGCTGTTATTGATTAAAAACACCACAGTTCAAAAATAGTTTACTTTTTTTTTTCGACATAGATATCACGCTTCCTCTATGTGGAGAACATATAATTTCTAACATTTCGGGGATTTCTAAAATTGGTAAACAGGCAACTCCAAAAAAAAATTTCAAATCGTTTCTAATCAAGTAAAGCATCATTTGATGAAAAAGTATATTAATTTTATTACGATAGATAAAAAGATAAAAACTTTGCAATATCTTGAGAACGGCGAATGTCGAATATTATAAATGGTGTCGTTCAATAAAACTTACATATAAAATTATTGTTTCCGTAACAATTTTTAACATCCATTTTTAGGGGATGGGGGGGGGGGGGGGGGCTAATGGTATTTAATCGTAGTTCAGTCTCCTCCAAAATTGTGCTTTGTTGTATACGTCGCCATTTGTTCACCTCCTTTTCCAGGAACTATGATGTGGAACGTTGGAAAAGTAATAAAGCTTTTTTCATGATTGCAAAAAAAAAAAAAAAAAAAAAAAAAAAAAAAAATGCTTTTTAAAACATTGAATTTAACTCAAATTTACTGTATTGAAATCATTTATATTTTTACAAATAAATTTACATTATTGTAAATAATTTTTTAGAAAAAGTATATTGTTGTAAATAATAATGTACAAATAAATTAACATTATTACAAACTAGCTAAAAGTCGCGCTTTGAATGTATTCGCGCATATGAAGTATGCGAGCTGCGAAAGATTTCAAATAAAAATTTAAATAAAAATGTCGTTAATTTTGATAAAAATGTTGCCAAATCGATAAAAATGACGCTGAATCAATTAAATTAATTATATTTTATTTGGGGATAGTACTGTAATAGTGTTTTGGTAGCGTTTATATGCTAGTCCAACAGTTCCACTTGGCGACTTTTTAATCTCACCAAATTGATAAAATGACGCTAAATCAAATAAATCCACTGTGTCTTGTTAGGGGATAGCACTGTAATGGTGTTTCGATAACTTTTTCTGCCACTCCACTTGTTAACAAATTTGAAGACTTTTTTTAATGTTGTCAAATCGATCAAAATATTGCCAAATTCATGAAAATGTCGTCAAATTGACAAAATGACACTGAACTAATGAAAAATCATACTACATCAATGAAATTACTTGTGCTTTGTTAGGAGATATTATTCTAAATATGTTTCAGCAGGGTCTGTCTGTTAATCCGATCGTCCCACTTAGCGACAAATATGGCAACTTTATAAATTGTAGCCAGATTGATCAAAACATTGCCGAATTAATAAATGACGCTACAGTAATGAAAATGACGCCTAATTGATGACGACAAATTTGGAAACTTTTAAAATGTTGCCAAATTGATCAAAATATCCCAAAATTGATCAAAATGTGACCAAATTGACAAAATAACGCTAAATTAATGAAAATGAAGTCTAATTGATGAGAATTAAATATTTTGCAAAATTAAGTTCAATTTCCGTGATAATCCCTGTCGCTTTGTAGGAATTAAATAATATTTTTTGTAAATTTGTTTACAAACGGAACCAGAAATGTTTTATTCTTCTGATATGTCTGATGCGAAAATAATTTTGTATAGCGAGAACAAATACTCTTGTATCTTTTTTAGAAGAATTAAATTAAATATTTTAATAGAATGTTTTGAATAACAATGTCATTTAGAATACTATAAAAATTTGCAATTTTAAGTTTAAAATTTAAGCTATTAAAATTAATGAATTTTAAGTTTCTTTATATTATATATCCCGTAAGAAGAACGGACTGTTAGTTTACAAAGAAATAAATATTGTTGCCAATAATCATTAACAAATAAATTAATTTTGCTGTATACAGTTACAACATTTTATGAGTAAGGTGGTAGCAGATCAAAAATCAGAAACACACACGCACACACACACATAAAGGGAAAAAAAATCGGCGGTGGCTCCAGTACGGTGGAGCTGAAATGGTTTTACACACTATTTTACATTTTGTAAAATAGAACTCAACTTTTGTAATATCGGGAGGGGGGGGGGGGAGGAACTCGATCCAAAATCTGATTATATACACTTATAGGGCTTTCAAAGAGCTACAAATTCTTGCTTATTTTTTTATAGCTATCACTTTTAGTTTTCAAGATATAAGCATTACAAACTTAAATAACGTAAAATTTTCATACTCTTTCAAGACTTTTACTCACAAACTAAAAGAGCATTTTAAAAAAATAAATATAGATTTAGAAACTAAATTTCCCTATACATATTTTGTCGCTTACTATTTATATCCATCTTTTATAGTTTCGAAGATATTTCGAGTGGAGGGGTAAAAAACCTTTTTCGGACAGATACTCTCAAGTTTCTTTCGAAGAAATAGGGCTCGATCCAAAATCCAATTCTATATACTTGTAGGGCTTTCAAAGAGCTACGAATTCTTGCTTATTGTTCAAAGCTAGCCAGTTTAGTTTTTGAGATATAAGCATTAAAAACTTGAAAAACGAAAAATTTTTATTCTTCAATTTGACGATGGCGATTACTCGTAAACTATAAGAGTTTTTTTTTAATAATAAATACATATTTTAATACTAAATTTTCTAGTACACATTTTTGTCGTGTACTATTTATATCTATCTTTTATAGTTTACTACAAGGTAGGATCAAAAAATTCGGAGACTGTGCTGATATCTCCATCTGTATCTGTATCTGATTGGAGGAGAGGGGAAGTATTTTACTGTGGCGTAGAGGCACATGTGACGCGAGATGTGAAAAGAAAGAAGCAGGTGTGTTTCCGTGCAATGTTTCTGTCGGCGATTTTCCCAAACGCTGGCAGAATTTGATATTCGCACGTTGTTCTTCAAATGCCATTTCCATTTTCGACGAACGCGAACGACTACAGTTCATTGACACGAATTGTCTGGAAAAATCCTGCACTGCGGACCAGCTTCTTCCTTTTCACATCTCGCATCACGTGTCTCTACGCCACGATAAAATAGTTCCCCTTCCTCCCAGCACAGTCTCCGAACTTTTTGATCCTTGTATATATTTTGAGTGAAAGTCACTTGGAGAGTTATTTTTTAAAGTTTTTAGCGAAAATAAAAGTTCAAAATATTAAAATTATTCTTATATATTGATAATCTGAACCTTATTTCCGACAAAGCAAGAAAAAATATTTACATTTTTACTTATTCGGGAGTATAAGAGCCTAAAGTGTTTACATTTTTCGTAACACTCCGTTTTGCCGCCAGAGAAATATCAACCATATTAGTTATTCACATTAGAAAAAAAAAATCAGGACAATGTCACGACAACATTTTATCCTATGTCATACTGTCCCCTACAATAAATACTTGAATGATATGCAAGTAAAAAAAAATATATATATTTCCCTTAATGTAAAAGAATATACGTGAAAAATTACTAAAGCAGGATATTTGCTTAATAAAATACAGAAGTCAGTATAAAAATGTTCAATGAAAGAGTGTTAGAATGAGTTACTGTAAATTATTATTTAATATTCTGAATTTTTGATAATTCACTATTGCAGCAGTCCAAAATCGGCTGTTTCCCAACACTACCTCTATATTTCTTTTCTAACTAGGACTTTTTATTTATTCGAACTATAATAATCTTGTCATTATACAATTAGTTCCTTATATCTTCGTGGCCAGAGAAGTATTCTTCATACACATCTTTCACTTTAAATGCTAGCTCATATAGCATCTAAAAACGATTATTTTTCTTTCAATTGAGTTATATACCTTCCTCTGATATTTTTCAGTAGTTTAATCGATTGATACTTTCATTTAGTTGATGAAGTTATCTCATACAGCTTTTGAAATCTATTTTTTCTTCATTCTGTTTTATATTCTTCTTTGATCTAGCATCAATCACTGTTATTTTTATAGTAGTTTAATTGATGAAATTAACTTTCGGTTACTTCCTTTTATTTTATTCTTCTTAATCATTCCCTTTTAATTTTGTTTAATCTTTCTTTCTTTACCAGGATTTATCTGTTTTTCTTTCTTCTAAATTTATTCATTTTTTTTTACTAATAATTTTAAGGTTTACAATTTTTTTTTCTCTGTTTTATTTTAAATCGCATTTCAATATTTAAGATTTCGTTCTTATGATTTCAAACCAGCTTCATTCGGCTTTGTGCGTGAAGGCGAGTGGGGATCTTTAATCGGCCTGTGTTGATATTTATGGTTGTTTCGTTTTCAATGGCTGACACCACCCGCTAGCGAATTTTCACTTTGAGTGTTCTAGCTCTGCTTGAATTTCTATTTTACTGCCTTTCGCAGCTCGTTCTTTTATCACTTACTAAGTACGCGTACTGTTTGTTCTTTTTAAAACGTCCCTGAAACAATTGTAGTCACCTAACTGGCATATGCCTATTTTCTTCTATTGTAAGCTATTAACTTGTTTTATGTTTTTCATCGGCTGTCGTCAACACCAACTGTGCACTTTTAGAGAATGCGCTAAAATTCATGATGCTACTTAGTCTAAATATTCGTGATTTTACTTACAAACGCTAAAATTCGCGATTTTATTTAAAAACGCGAAAATTCCTTAATTTTATAAAAAATTCGAAAAGTCTGCGGTTTTATTTAAAAGTGCTATTACATTAAAAAAAAAAGCGTTATAATTTGAAATTTTATTTAAAAGTGCTCAAATACGTGATTTTATTTATAGGCTTAAAACATGCTATTTTACTTAAAAGCGTTACAATTGGCAATTTTATTTAAAAGTTCTCAAATACGTGATTTCATGTAAAGACGCTAAAATATGCGATGTTATTTAAAAGCCTTTTAATTTGCGATTTTATTTAAGAGCTAAAAAATATACGATTTTTTTAAACAGTTATAATACGTGATTTTATTGAAAAGCGCTAAAATTCGTTATTTTTATGAAAAGTTCTGAACGCGATCAGATTCAAAATACCTTAAATTCGCAATTTTTGCCAGAATTTGCGATTTTTTTAAAGCACTTAAGTACAGAATTTTATTTAAAAGTGCAAAAATTCACGATTTTATTTAAAAGCCCAAAAATTAAGTTAGTTTATTTAAAAGCACAAACATTCGCGATTTCATTTAAAAGTGCTAAAATTCCCTATTTTATCTAGAAGTGCTAAAGTTTGGGATTTTATTTTAAAGCGTTAAAAGACGCAATTTTACAATTTTATTTATAAATGCTCAAATAACCGATTTTATTTAAAGGCGCTAAAATAAACGATTTTATTTTAAAAGTGCTAAACTACACGATTTTATCTAAAAGCGCTAAAAATCATGATTTTAATGAAAAGCGTTAAAATTTGTACATTTATGAAAAGAGCTAATGTCTTTAATTTGATTGAAAGGCAATAAATTACAAGATTTTATTTAAACGCGCTAAAATACGCGATTTTATTTTAAAATGCTAAAATACACAATTTTATTTAAAAGCCTTAAAATACACGATTTTACTTAAAAGCCTTAAAATACACTATTTTCTTTAAAAGCGCTAAATTAAGCGACATGATTTAAAAGCGTTAAATTACGTAACATTACTTAAGAGCGCTAAATTAAGCGACATTACTTAAAAGCACAGAATTTGCGATTTTATTTAATAGTGTCAAAAGAGCATGATGTCATTAAAACTGAGGTCGAGGCCACCAGACTATATGACACATGTCAAAATTTCGGGTATTTTAAGACGAATACAGAAATTTCAGGTTATAAATGTTTTTGTTTTCAGGAATTTCCGGACAATTACGGCACTTGATATGGTTACTTACATTTTATTATGAAGAAGGCTGTTTTTTGCTTTTCACTTTCTCATACTATAGAATATAGTATGAAAGTATTGTTTTCACAAAAATTTTCGATTTCGAGGCCAATATAAGGTAAATCTTATATGTCTTAGGACCTCTTGAACACATTTTGACTATTTTTAGAGTGATGTCTGCCTGTCTGTACGATAGCTGCTAGCTGCTACAAATATTAAGGGGTTTTCACGCAACTTTGTACCCGACTTTATTATCAACAAATCTAGTACATGATATAATTTTTTATGTCGAGTAAACACTTCCGAAATTTATTCTAAATTCTATATTTACTTAACATGGTAAGCAATGGACAAAATTTGACATAATCATGCAAAAACAGCATTATTTATGGCTCAATGATCACAAGACTTCATAGTTTCAATCACTGTAGTTAAAAATAGACGCAACACAATTGTATTTGTGACGTCATCGGTCTCCTCATAGGGAAAGGGGGGAGGTCAAGTTGCCCCTCACTATGGGGGTACATTAAGTATGGTATCAATCAAAAAATTTTGTCAAGCCCCCCTTTAAAGTGAAGGATAACACGCTATAATTGTAATCATTTGGATCAAATGATACCCCCTTTTCAAAATTTTACTTGTGGGGGAGAAAAAAAAATTACAAGCTACTTATAAATGGATTATGGTAAGAGTTGTGCCACACTCAAGTTAATTTATATTTGTAAAATGTTATTAGAAAATTTTGATACTGGAAAATTATAATAATTTTTATGATTTTCTCTATCTTCCGCCATTATCTATCTAAATTTTGATACTGGAAAAATATAATAATTTTTATGATTTTCTCCATCTTCCTTCATATCAATTATTTTTAAATTGAAGAATTAATCTTCAAAGTGCAGAGAATGTATACTCTGTTTGGGGTAATTCTAAATTTTGTGTAATTATTTAACCAAATATAAAATTATAAGTAGAAATCACTTTTAATTCCTTTAATGCTGTACAGTACACATTAGTAATAAAGTAAAATCTATGTAAAATTTAAATTGTAGTCTGAATTCAGATCAGCGCAGAATCTTTCTATAACCTCAAAAATTATATACAATATCTGTGTAATTTTAATTGGAAGCTGTGTGAAAATCTGTTGCAAAAGCAGTGGTGTACAGAATAGCCGGTTAAATTTTGTATTTCAAATATAAAACTTCTCATAAAAATTTGTTCAAACTGATGTCAGAATCAATTTGGAAAAACAAATACTTGATTAGTTTTAACAGTATACAAAGTTCATTAAAAGTGCCAATCAATTTAGAAGGCGAAGAACAGCATCATTATGAAAACACAGAGCACCAGTAGTAACACAGGTAAGAATGCACCTATCTAAAAAAATATATATATTTAAAATATTTTACAGCCAATGGGTTAAAGCGGCTAGTGTTTTGTCTTTTGCTTTTCATTCTGCCACAGTAGGCTGTTTGTTCTTTTCCTCTAAAAACAATTGATACTTTTAATCAGCCCTAGTAGACTGTTAAACTAATAAAGTATTCAATTTTGCAGATATAATTTCTTTGTCATAAGGCTGGATAATAAAGAATTCCAGGTTCCATGAGACAAAACAATAATTTTTTCCAGGATGCTTTACATTGCAGATCTGTCACTGTTCAAAGGGAATTAATTTAGGTTCCTTGCTTAATTTAGTTTTTAACAGATGTTTGTTTCTAAAATATTACTATGAATGTGAAAATAGTCCTATATAATTAGGTAAGTCATAGATAAAGCAAAATTATAAAATAAAATCTTTTTCAAAAGTAGAAATTATATGCAATAATTGAAAAATTTTACCAGTTTTGTTGCAGTAATTTGAATTTTAATGTAATTAACGCCATGATATGATCAACAAACCAGCGGCTAAAATAGATTTCTCCGATAATATACAATATTGCAAATTAATTAATAAGGTACAATTAATACACAACACACAATCATATTCAAAGCACTTTCATTGAAGGTACCTTTATAATCTTCTGTCAAAATGTGTTAATAAATGATAATATATTGATAATGATCACTATTTCATTCTTTATATATATATATATATAATTATATATTCTTTATTTTTAATTATTCCATTTTTTACGCAGAAAAATAGATAACATTTTCTATTACCTCTTTGCAGAGCTTCCTCTGTAATCTTATAAAACATAAATAAATTAGTTTCAAAATTTTCGTTTATATTCAATAAAAAACACTCACGTAAAAATATAAACATTGGTTTGTTAAGGTAAATAGCAGATGTTTCGGGGAAGTGGCGCCATCTATGAAAAACAAAGAAAATTTGTTAATAAATTCAAGAAATCGCAGTGTGCCGGAAAGTTTGTATTATTTTCATATCTTTATATTTTTGATGCGTTAAACAATGGAACACACTTGTGTAATATGTTAAAATAATTACAGTTCATCTTCAGCTTTATATAAACATTTGCGTGATGTTAAATATAGAGCATCTTCTGTTATTTGTCCTGTGTGTCAACAATCTTTTTCCTCTGTAAAAGTTATTCAGAATCATTTCTCGGTTGAGCATGAAATAAATTTGATCGAGGAAACGAAATAATTTTCTTCAGAAGTGTAATTTCAAAGTTGGAAAACAACTGAAGTAAAAAACACTCTACTTTTGTGGGAAAGGGTAGGTAACTGCAATTAACGGCGATGAAGTCGTTCATTTATACTGTCATCGTACAGGAAATTATGTGCCGAAAGGTAAAAATAAGATAAATCTGGCAACTGAAGATTAATATTAAGGATGAAATTTGGGTGTTAGAAGCAGATACACTGCAAATATGGAAAATGTGTTGAGCCTGAAGACAGTAGTTATTACAAGTGATATAATATTTTATACCTAATTCAATAAAAGTTCTATAACCCTACTAAAAAAATATCTGTAGCATGACTTTTGTGTTACTCTGTATATATGTAGACAACTCAATGCAGTGGGATATGTACAAACATATTCATTTGATTAAGATACAGAAATGCCACATATTTTAGTTTCCTTCCTATGAACTAACTGATGCTGAGTTAAATTGCAAACTCAGTGATTTAATCATTGAAGATAGAAAGCAAATATGAAAAATTATATTCACATTAGTTAAAACCTAAAGATCTATAAATAAAAATATTTAAAAAATGTACATTTTCAGTAGTACTCTACAATAAATATTTTTGGTCCTTTTAATATGATTTGATTTGGAAATAAACAGAAATTATTTAAAAATATACAGCCTTCAATGGAACTAAATGTTACCATACATTGTATAAAATATTTTAAAGTGTTAAAAGATTTATGTGCAAGAATTTCTTGAATAATGAAAATTTTGAAATTGACTTTGTTTTCTTATGAGTTAAAAATTATGACCAGTGGCATACCGTCACATATAGTGGGTGCTTTTTATGATAAACATTTTGGACTTAGGACTAAAGACTATGCTTTGTGGGAAAGGGCACCCTGAAATTATTTTCGTCAGGGCACCAAAAGTCTAATTATGCCAATGTTTTTCTTTATTATCATTGTAGATATCCGCTATTCTGTGCTGACAAGTTTAAAACTAGATCACAGATGCTGGTGTCTGCAATGGGAGTGATCTTAGCTTTAGAAACACTCCTTTAGACAGGTTCTGAGTATGAACTTAGCTATTACAGTTCAAGTTCAATCTTTATGAAATTTGATGCCAGTTGCATGGTAAGGCTGAATTTGTCAGTGTAATACAGGTTCAAAAAATTGTGGTATGCAAGTTTTCCTCCTGCCACTGCAGTATCAGCCATTCTATGCTGAAGAGGGAGAAATCTGTTTATGAATGCTGGTATGTGCAATGGGAATGTGATCCTATTACTTTTGTGTTTAAAATATTTTTTTGCAAAATGTAAAGATTTATTTTATTACTACTTTTTTAATTTGAAATGTAAATATTGAAGCAACTTTAATTAATTTTTAAGAAAAAGTGTACGAATTTTACTATCATAACTACCGAATTTCTTCTCATATCTATAAATATATATATAGTTTCATATATTTTGTAAATATAAGCTTAGAATCAATATTTGTGTATCTCTCAATGTTAACATTTCAACACCTTTCTTCCTAGGTATTTCATTTTTTTAAAACAAAATATTTAAAATTTTTAATACAACGGTGTAAAAATTTTGTTTTCCAGAAATTTTTCGAATTCAAGACATTTGTGAAAATATAAAAAGCTCTATACACATTTCAAATACTTTTGGAATGGCCATTTGTCTATATGTGTACCTATTTGAGGATACAAACTATAATTCAAATGCAAATATAGAATCTTTTGTTTATGTGAAAAACTGTAAATGTATTTTATTTGCTTGATTATAATAAAAGTAATTCAAAATTTAATATTTTCATAAGTTTTCTCAAAAACAAGCTAATAGTCTGTAAAAAACTAATGTCTCAGAGGGAACTGTGGCGGAAAGGTTGTTGCCGGGCCCCGAACCAGGGACCCTTTGCTTACAAGACCGACATTATAATCACTGAGCAAAAGCTAGCTTCTCCTCCGTTCTTATAATTCGGGTACAGGTTCCAAGCATCTTTGATCAGATGTCTTTGCTGCCGCACACTCCCTCACCTGATGAGAAAGGCCCCGGTCTAATTTCGGCAAGGAGGGGGGGCCGCTGAGAAACCCCCCCGCGTGTCCCCCCGAAATGCAGTTGAGAGGCTGAAGTGGGACAGGAGGCATGACGGTCAGTCGTGGTCAACCAGGAAGGGAGTGTCAAGGCTTCTGACTCCGTGTGGTGCTGCCATCTCGTGTTGAGAGGTGAGATCGTTGGAGAGGAAGGTTGTGTTTTTCAAACGTCCAGTCATCATTGTGGCAGAAAAGGAGTCGCCGGGCCCCGAACCAGGGACTCTTTGCTTACAAGACTGACATTATAATCACTGAGCAAAAGCTAGCTTCTCCGTTCTTATAATTCAGGTACAGGTTCCAAGCATCTTTGATCAGATGTCTTTGCTGCCGCAGAACTAACTCATCCATCAATTTCAGACTAGGTAGAGAATGCTTCTATTCACTGAGCTGCAACTGTTCAATTTTTACTTTCTTTACATACATAGTATAATGTATAGGGAAAGTATTGCGATGGGAATTTAAGTTTTCGACGAAAAACCATGTTTGAAGCATCCCTGAACTCAAATTATACATTTTTGAGGTGACATCTGTGTGTATGTCCATGAGTCTGTAGATGCAATATCTTACAAACGAATGGAGTATTTCGAATGTAACTTAGCACGATTATTGTGATCTGTGAATACTGGAATCTTATTGAAACGGGATCGAATGTTTGGAAACCTCCCAAAATTTCAAATGAATTTTTGAAAAAATCATGACATTCAATGTTAAATAAATAATTATTTTATATTTTTTTATTCTAAAATGAGTGACAAACTTTAGAATACTAGCTTGAACCATTTTTAAGATATTGCACATTCTTTAAATAAATGTAAAAATCATACATGGAAATGAATAGTATCAAATATATGTAACAATTGGCGAAAAATTTGGTGACATTAGCGATTAATTTCCCAAACTAGTCAACGTAATAGCGCAAAATGGATAAATTTATTAAAAAATGAAAATGTGATTCTGAGCAAAATATTAATGATGGAGCAAGCATAAGTAGTAGTAATGACGTTGCTGCAAATACGTCTCATACAGAAAACAAAATAATACATAGTAAAATAAGAAAAATTAACAGACAATATTTGAATGAATATTTAAATTTCAGTTTTACATGGACTGGTGAGGAAGAAAGTCTGATTCCACAGTGTCATGTATATGGAGAAAAACTATCTAATAGTGAAATGGTTTCTGCTACGTTGAAATGCCACTTTATTATAATCCATGCCAATCTTGCTTCAAAATCTAAACATTATTTCAAAAGATTGTTGACCATGTAAAGATCCCAACAGAATTTAACCTAAAAATTAGGGACTTGAAGAGTCAAAAATAGAAACAATTTTAGGGACCAAACCCTAAAAAAAGAGACTTTTATAGGGACCTTCAAATTTTTATCTAAACACAATAATATAATAGAAAGTAATAATTATTATTTTTTAATTCCAGAACCGAAAGGCCAGTTGAGCCAAACCTAAACTTACTTTTGAATAAAAAAAATATTAAGATAAATATCTAATTAACAGAAGTTTTAAGAAATATATAGAGAAATTAGTAGATAAATATAAAGCGTAATAATTTTTACATAAAGAGTTGGAGTTCGGCTTGAATGGGGTAGGGCCATTACATATCTTTAATTTTTTGGAATTACATTGCACATTTTAAAAATCTTAGCACCACTAGGAAGTAGTCTTCCCTAAGCTTCTTGTTAGATACTAAAAAACAATCAAGTAGCGTGTCTTTCCTCTTTTTCTGTAAACAATCGACCTCTTCTTTTTCCTTTAAATTCATTTTGCTAGACATAGCTGCATCAATTATAGACTGTGCCACCTTCGCCTTTTTAAAATCATTTTTCTGTAGGGCTTTTTAAGATGATTATTAGCTTCAATCAAAAGTTTTTCAGTGATCTGTGATTGCAATTTTGCTTCCTTATTGGCACCTTCCAGTTTCGCTTTTAATTGTTTTAATTTATTCGTTTCTTCTTGAACTTTTTCTTTCTGCTCGATCTTCTTCAGCTGCTGTTGCAAAAGTGAAGCTTATCTTGTTTCTCTTTTTCATGTTCAAGGTATGCCTGATAACTCTTGTAGGCAATATTAGCCAATCTCAATAACTTTGGGGTTATAGGCACATTCTCAGGTTTGTTATAAAAGTATTTTAATGGGAATTGAGCATTCTATTTTTCATTCTCAGTCTTATCTTCTGACAATCTGCTTTGAAAGTAAGAAGCCTCTCTCCACATCTGCACTACCATGGTTGACACACAATGCAGTTTTGGTGAATTGGGCACACAGAGGAAACTTTAATTCACCAGAATATTTTTCATTGAGAGATAATGGCTCTAGAAAAAATCGACTTTATGTGTGCAGAAGGTCGGAGGACATCTCTCCAACTGAATCAGTTCCCATTCATCAGCAAGTGCATCAATTTCCATTTTAATCAGCAGACTGTGAGCAAGTTTTACCACATCTTTTACTGTGGTGTCCCCCCCCCCCCCCAAGGCTAGGTTTTAGATATCTTACATACTTCAAAACTTTGTTTTTTAAGACCTCCTTGACAATCAAGTAAATCCTTGACGCTTTATAATGCTTTTGAACATCTATAAGAAACCTTTTTATTTCATCTTCTGACAATTCCAACAGTTCTCTTTGCAGATTGTCATGAAAAATCATGTCTTTCAAGGGTAAAAGCTTTGAAGATTCAAAAAGCCTTCACTAAGGAAGGGTTTTAACACTTTGATTGTTGGAAGAGTATGCAGAGATGTCAATGTAAACAACTCCCACAGTTCAGTGTGCGTATCTTAAATAAGTGGCTCTTCTTACTAGAATTTTTTGGTGAATTTGACAAACAAATCTGCACTGGATACAACAAAACACAATTTACATTTCATGGTTTCTGTCTTACAGTTGTACAATTTTTTTATATGCAAAACTTTTCATCAGGTTCGATGCATGGAGAAGAATAAATTTCAAAAAGAACTCCAGAACATGTCACACTGCACTCTGTAAAGTTAACCAACAAGTGGACACATGTTTTTCAAAACACTTCTTAGACACTTTGTGCTTTTCTTGAATAGAAGTGTAGTCTTCATCGTGTAGGTCAATCAGCAAAGTACTAATGCAATTTATGATACAAGGTTTAAAGCATCCTCCCCAAGTTCTTGAAGGCCTTCCCAGAAGTTATTATGCACTATGTGGATGTTGAATGTTCCTACACCGAACAGTTCTCGTTTTCGGAATTTAACCATTTCTTCATTTAGTAAGCAAAAAACTTCTGCTAACTGATATTGGTCACAAAAGAAAAATAAGTTAGCATTTTACAGAGCTTTTAAAATTTTTTTTGTAATGTCCGGTATGTAGCATGACCGATAAAAAAGGTTTCCAAGTGGTATGATACAACTTTGTTTAGTTTTTCCGACCAAAATCTTATTCTGATTTGAAACCAGGATTAAAGCTAGTTGCAGCCCCTCAAATTATCTTCATTGGGGTCATTTTGTTATTCGAAACTAATTATATGAATCAAGTTAAATCGCTCACCTTGAATTTTCTGCTACTATGATATTTCAGGTGCTAATTTAAAGAAATAAAAAATAACATCTGCCACAAAACTGGCAATAACATATGATTTACCATAATTAGGGATATATAGGGACAGAATCATGAAAAAAAGGACATTTATGGATGTTCTAATAAAGTACCTGTTGGGATCCCTGGCACTGCAAGTTAAACAAATAAAATATTTTGAAAATACTTTCTGATAAGACACAACTTGTGTTATAAGGTAGCTGAATTAATTACTTTTAAAGTTAAAACCACATACTATAGCAGTCTCTTATTTTACCAGCATGTAGTGAAATAATAAAAATTATGTTTGCCGCCGAAGCAAAAAAGGAAATAAAAGGAAATTATAAAAATTCCTCATTCAAGAGATAGAATAAAAAATAGAATTAAAAATATGTCAGATGATAGAGAAAACAGTCACCGATAAACTTTACAAATGACATTTTGCTTTACAAATCGACATGACCACCGACATTAGCAGTAAAGCTCATGTACTAGGATTTGTTCCTTTCATTAATGAAAATGAAATAGTGAATTAATTTCTATGCTGCAGAATGTACAATAGATATTTTTTACTCTATTACATCATATTTAGAAAAAATTTAAATATGAAAGCTGTGTGTAGGATTTTGCACAGACGGTGCTTCATCAATGGTAGGTTCTATTAAAGGATTTGTTAACCTTGCAAAAAACAAGAAACTCAAATATTATATTTACATACTGTTTTTTGCAGAGAATCCCTAGTTTCATAAACATTACTGACAACATTAAAGCTTATATTAGACCAAATTGTAAATATGGTAAATTAAATCAGTTAAGACCTTTAAAAACACGTCTTTTTAAAAACTTTGCATATCTATGGAATCTTAGTATGAACCTTTGCTTTTGCACACTGAAGTAAAATGATTATCTAGGGATAAAGTGCTATGCGAAATTTTAGAACTTAATGTATTGTTGCTCTTTTTCCAAAATGAGGATAGATTTTTTGTAAAATGTCTTGAAAATTATATTTGGTGTGCTAAAATGGTATATTTAGCCAGCATTTTTAATTACTTAACAAGCACCAATACAAATACCTAAGGAAAAAAATGAAAATACTTTAACATCCACTAACTGTCAGCATTTAAAAAAAAATTGTATATCTGAAAAATACAGTAGATATGTTTTTTTTTTGCTTCATAATAAAAATGTTGAGGAAATTATTTCCGTTATAATAGAATATTTAACACTACATTGGAAGGAAAGATTGCAAGTTACTTTTTTCCTTTAAACATAGAAAATTCTGACTCGATACGAAATCCATTTGGCGTTCTGAATTTTTGTTACAAGCAGAGAAAGAATTACCTTGTCAATGGATCATACTTTAAAAATGAAATTGTTTGAAATAACTCAAGGAATTTTGGATATTTGTTCAAGTTGAATACCTAGCTAGCTCTCTCCATAAGAACACTGAAAATTTTGTTACTGTTTTCAACATCATATTTGTGAGAGTTTGGTTTTTTAACATTAACCAATATAAAAAAATAAAAAATGTGAAAGACTTACTAGTACAGTAGAAGAAATGAGAGTAGAGCTCTGCAAGAGGCTTCAAGTTCAAGTGTTGTATTAATAATGATTTAAAGAAGTTCCACTTTTATAAAAGAGTAATTTTAGTTACAATTTTTATAAATATAATATTTTTAATTAATGTTTTTACTGTTTATAATCTGTAATTTTTAATAAAACTATGCTCATGCATATTTTTAATGTTAGTTTTATGATCTTAATGATTTTGGTGTTTTACAACTTTTTTTTATAAATCAAAAGTATTCTGTGACACTAAAAAGGTGAAGAAACACTGTGATAGAGTAAAACACTCAGAAACGTAAGTACTGAAAATTTTCTAGATATGATGTTTTAAAATAGTAATAAACTTGACTCATTTTAAAAAGACAAGGCAAAAATATTTTAGAACAATTTATTTTCGAAAGGATAAATGTAGCTGTCAAATATGAAATTCAAACAAAAACTGCATAGTTTTAATGTTAAAAGTTTTTAACAACTCAAACTGCTTTGAACTGGAACTAAGTGCAGCTTGATGTAATGCAAATACTTCATAAAAATAACTATTAATATTTTGTTGAGCAGCAATAATACATGAAATATAAATGCTTTTAACAAACATTTGAGCATCATTCAAACATTTGAATCAAAAGCCTAAGTATAATACACTAAGTTACGTAGCAATATTGGCACAACATTGGATACACGCATGGTATAAATTTTAATAAAAGGCATCAGTGTTTGATATTTCAGTTTTGGTCATAGTATGGAATATTCAGGGTAAAATACCAGTCAAAACGTATGAGTTGATTAAGGTTACCAGACTTATTTGACATTGGTTCCTTCAGAGAAACCTAGATCATAAAAGAACAAAAAGGGGGAGAAGGACATGACCTTCATGTAACTAAACTTCAAGTTCATTATGTTGGAATCATTTGTATCTTAGGTAAGAAAAACAGATTAAATATTAAGAATATTAATTTGGAACAGTAGAAGAACAGTTTTTTTTTTTAAGTTTTTCAAATTGATTGAAAAGTATGTGGTGACAAACCCAACAATTTTGTGAACAAGAATGTACTAATGAAATAAAGCAATTTTGTTTTATGAGTGATTAGTGCAAAAGTTAAGCACTTTTCTTCTAGTCTCTTGGCTATATCACAGGTCCAGTACCATTTGCAGATGTAAATTGTCAGGGTTGTCACCTGAATAACATAATAAAATTTCTCAACTTTTTTATGCACTTTTCAATTATTTTAACCTGAAAAATGTCGAATAGATAAAAAAAAAATCAAACTGAATAGGTAAATGATTTTCCATATTGTTCTTGTGAGAAGACAAGCAGCCTATGTGATATATTCAAATAACATCATAAAAATTAAAACATGCTAACTAAAATTTTATATTTCCAACTTTTCTAAAGATTTCCTTAAAGTTAGAACTATATTTTGAATTTTCTGACAATTCTAAACTTTTTGTTTTCTAATTTGCTACCTTTAGTATTCTTCCTAAGATTTTAGTTATAGACTTTTAATGATAATTTCATTTGCCAGCCAGCTTCTAACCAATGCTGGCAAGTTTTCATGTTGCATGAATATCATAAAATTGTGACTTACTTTTGAAGCAGTAAAAAGGTAGATACTCCACACCATATTAAATGTCCTAACTTCCAAAAACTAAAAAAAATTCTAATACAATGAAAATTAGCTTCTGTTTGTTCAATAACATTACTATCTTCGACCTCAGGATCATGAAGGGCATTGTAAAGTAAATAAAGAATTTATCCCCCCTCATTCTTCTCATCATCTTTTGCCTCCATCTTCCAAGTTCATGGTCCTCAGTTTGGTCATTTGCCTCCCAGATACTAGAAAATTCAACAAAAACCTAAATTGTTTACCTTATCTGTTGGTTTTCTAATCTTCCAATATTAACCTTTGATGGTCTTTTGCTAGTCATTTTGTCATGTTTGACATATTTGCTAACTTTTGTATGTTTTTTTAGTTTGGACTTTTTCAATATTTTAGTTTACTTAGTCTAGACAATTCTTCTAGTTATTTAAATGTCTTTTGTTCTCCTATGAAATAATTCTACTACGAAAGAACATGACAAACAAATGGGAGGTGATCAATTCTTTTAATGGAACATTTTCTTCATTATATAGACATTACTTTGCAATGAAATGGACTATTCCAAAAGACGTATGTCTGGCAACCTTAATATTAAATCAATGAAATGCTTATACAAAGTTTAATTAGTTCAAATTATTGAACAATCAACATTTCATAATGTAAAGCTTAGTCATTTGTCAACTGGTAAAAAAACACCTTATAGTACAAAACTGTTAAGTGCAAAATTATTCAAAATTTTATAAATTAAATTGCATGAACATGTAACAATAACACAGAAGTGAAAGTTTTGATGCAGTCACAATATCATTTATCAAAATCTTTAAGGCTAAGTTAAAATGAAAAAAAAAAAAAAAAATCAATTTTATTATTAGTAACTTTTTACTTTTCTTTACGTCAAAAATTAAATAATTTTTTATTTATTGAATTGTTATAAATGCACTATTGAAATCAGTAGTGTTACGGATTTGGATGTTCTACAAGTATGGAAAATTTAATTACTTAAATATCTACCCTAAACTATATACAATATGTTGCCAATGATATACTATTTTAGTAGTTTCTGTTTGGTTTTTTTATAAACAAATATAATGCACCATTGAGCATCATGTTTTAATGTAGACTTTGACAAGTGGGATGTAATAGTGCAAGGCATACAATACCATACATTGTAGCCTTAAATCAAGCTAGTCATTTTAAAAGCAACATTTATAATTCACTCATTAAATTTGGAGGTTTAATTAACCATGATATTACCTTCAGGCAAGGGGGGGGGGGGAAAGCAACCCTAAATCAGCTTTATATTTTCTGTAATTTAAGATACTGCAGCACAATTTCTTTAAATCAAATTGTTTATATAGTTGTAATGACTTTGTCTGCACAGTTATGTTTTAGTTTAGATTAATGGAGAAATTTGATTGGCAACTGTTATTTTATACAAAATAATAATCTCAAATTATACTTTCATACAAAATCATAACCCCATTTCAATATTGCTGGACCAGTTTATTTCTTATTTTCATTCAGTACATTGGGAGAAAAAACACTTACTATGTAATGCAATTTTACAAATCTAAGGTGGCTGACACAGTGAGCCATACCACACTGTCAATATTAAATTTAATTAAGATCAAAGCTCAAATTGTGTTACACTGCAAAAGTTGATAGCATAAATCAATTAAGCTATTTTAAATAGAGATATTAACTAATTGGGGTATAAATTTGTAGTTGCATCTGTAATTTACATATAGAAATATATCCCACTGTCAATGACATTTAGTATACATACACATGTATAAAAAATTTGCAAATTTACAATTCTATTTATATTTACAAATTCTAAACCAGCCATGTAGCTGTTCCACGGCTTTAACTATGAATTAGCTTTTCAGTACCAATAAATATGCACTCAAAATTAAAATGCTCAATATTAATAAAAACTCTTTAAAATGTGTTGTCCATATGAAATAGTTAAACAAGCAATTAACTATTCAGAACAAGGTTCTTTAATATAACGTTGGGAAGTCAGCCCGGCAACAAATTAAAGAGTTGTCAGCTTGATGTCATGGGGAAAGGTTTTAGTCATTCGCGATATCACGGATCAGTGAGGACTTTTAATTAAAGTTTCCCGAACATAGTTTTCACATTATTACAGTTAAAAACTGTTAATTTTGAAGTGGCATTATCCAGATGTAAACAACTTGTGCAGAGATTTTTAAATTGTGGTGTGCACATCTTACCCAGTGACGTCGTTGAGGGTAGAACGACAGTTGCAGTTAATAAGTTCAGTCTCTCCCGAGAGTCCTAAAACAAAATGTGCACATTTGTCCTTCCCATGACATCACATACACAGAGCCAGGTAAAAAAAAATTAAGTTAGGTATGCTTGAGACTAACTCCCTGACTCTAAATAAAATTCTAAATAATGGAATTTTTTTTATATGAATGGATTTGTAGATTTAAATATAAATAATCCTAAAGCAATGATCTAAAAATTTTATTTTTTATATTTGCATAATTAAAACGGAATATATGCAAGTTGAAACAAAGCTAAGTTTTGGTTATGTTCTACATTTTGTACAAGTGTAATAATTTTTCCTTGAATTCCAATGACACTTAAATATGACAAATAAATAAAAGAAATATAAATAAAATGATTATAAATATATATCTTACAGCAATCCAAAGAAAACAGCAGAATAAAAATGATTAGACAAGAGACATGCAATGGAATAAAGTAGGAATGTTTTAGAATAAATATTCAAACTCATGTTCAGGACATGCAAGCATGATTTAAAATATGAAACACTAAAATTGTAAGGAAAAATATAGTCATATCTTACTTTAATTAGATAGATGCCTCATAAAAACATAATTGAACATCTCAATACTGCATTTTTCTTGGAATCTAAGGTTATACTTTACATGTTATGTATTTCAACTCAGTTTAGGTCATGGTTCTTACTCCTACACTTAAAAAATATATACAAGGACATTTTAAGACGCAAAATTATTTTTCTTTACTATTAACTTTCCATTTACTTTTCTATTAACTTCCAATTTTTAAAAAAATTTTGAGAAACTGAAAAACTTTTAGTATTTATTTCTTAAAATAATACTGCATTTTTAACTCCAACAGGGATAAAATGACAAACTAGTTGGAATGATACTGGGTTGTGTGGTAACCCTGCACGTATTTCTTCATACATGGGCAGCTTCAGTTTACAACACAAATTCAAGATGCAATCTTTATAGGGAGAGTTTTGAATTTCAAGAGTAACTTTAGTTTATTCCTTACAACTTATTTTGACCGAAAAGGAACTAAATGGTTCAACTGCCAGGGATGACTAAATGCACTTGTAGGAAGTCTTACTTACAAAGTAGTCTAAACAACCTCACAAGAAAAAAAAAAAAAAAAAAAAAAAAAAAACACAACATCTTGAAATATCTGCTAAATTTACTTTGATTGGCAGAGGCACAGGTCTAGATTGTTTAACTGATAAATTAAAATAACATTATTCCATCACTATTTTAAAATTCAATATTTTTAATAAGTTTGTTGGTGTAATTATGTCACTGACGAAAATGTATGTTTATTAACTGAACACATTCAGAAATACCTTTACTTCAAAGTATTGGTTTGGTGCAATTGATTTCAATTTAATATATATACTGCATAGTTTATTATTATTTGCACAAATGGTTAAAACATAAACATGCATAAATACTAGATATCATTCTTGACATGTATTTCTACATTGTTTTTTATATTTTATAGCTATTTTACAAACTTCTTTTAAATCTCAATTTCTGGTTACTACAAATTTATATGTGACAAATCCTATACATGGCTAAATAAAATCCTTCCAATTCCCATAAAAATCACATTTTTTTTCTCCTGCATGGAAAACTTCAGATTTGCATAAGATTTGTTGAGGATTTTATCAGGTCATATTTAGGATTTATAGTGTACAAATTGTGAACACTAAAAATAAACTAAGGATTGTGAACACTAAGAATAAAAGCTGTACATAAAATATTTTGTTCATGATTATAGCTACCAATATTTTTAGATTTGATCAGAATGAAAATTGCAGAACTCTAGCACATCAAATATCATTCAAAAATTAAAATATGTCTAATTTGACAGTTATTTAGTAGCATTTAAAAAACTGCACAATCATCCATTATACTGGCTGTGGGCTATAAAATCTAGTTTAACTAAAATAAATTTGAAAAAATGCAATCTTTCTCATTTCTATAGCACAATCTACATTAGTATCAACTTTTAAGTCTGCATCTACTTGGGAAGTATTTTGCAATTAGCTTATGTTTTAAATTTACAATCCACATGCATAGTACTATTGTAGAATGCTGGGAAAATGCATTTTTGTGAGGTGGTGCAGTTTTATTGAACACTATTGTATTATGCAAGATACTGGATTGTTCCAGTGTCAAGTTTCAAAAACTGGGTTAAAATTTTACTCTGGGTAGTTAGTTACTACACCTATTGATTCAATTTTCTCTTTAAATAGTATTACATTATGTGTGATTTAATTTAATTTCATAAGCTGTCATTAATAGAAAAACAATATTTAAAAAAATAAATAAAACGTACCAATACAAGTATAAAATATTTGCTAGATCAAGATCTGTAAGACTAAATTAATTATAGCATTAATAGTACAAGAAATATATAATTTGAATGAGTTTACTAAAATACACTCATACTTCGCTATACGGCCCAAGATACATACATTCCTGGAATGTTGGTTGTAAAGTGAAATGTTGTATAACGAATAATCCAGTTTCAGATAAAGCCATAAAAATTCCATGTGATCCATTTCAATTTTACAGGAATATTAGGTGTATGGTAGAAAACACATTTATTATTTATTTTTGTTCATTTAAAATTATCATTTATATTAGTTACTAACAAATACAAAAATATAATATAAAACTAATGTAATGAAAACACAAATAACAAATGTTCTAATCTGGGTCTGATAGGAACATAAAGAAATACCTGACACCATACGGTTAGTGTCATCATCTGATGTTGTTAAAGGACCCAATTTAAAAATTGGTTCAAAGTTCATTGTTTTGCTTTATTTTCTGTTTCCTTTTGCAATTCCTTGCAGCAGTTAAAAGTTAATGCCTCGAGAAACTTTGGCATTGCATTCTTCATTGAGATGTGTTCTTCCAAGGAAATTTATTGGACGCAGTGCAGTCTGTGCGAAACATGTAATATTATAAGGGGATTTTCTGATATTTTACCACATATTGAAAAAATTTAGGCCATATATTGAAACTTATCCATAATTAGAAAGGTCATTATAGTGAAAAGCCATGTAAACAGCATCCGCATAGCGAGGTATGTGTCAAATTTAAATTGAGTAATTAAAATTTGATAAATGTTAAACCAATTCTATTTTTAGATCACCTGAAAGGTAAGGTGACAAGGGTAACATTCTTAACTGCCTTAGTTCTATTTAAAACATAGTTTTAATAAAATTAATACTTTAAAGAATATAATACTATAAATAACAAAATTCTAAGGAAGTAGCATGTTCATTTCAGATGTAATTTTAAAGTAGGCTACAAAAAGTAAAAGATGGAGAAGTTGAGTTCAAGAAGAGTAACTTAGAAGAGTAACAAGAAGAGTAACTTAGAAGAGTAACATTCTAACAGAAAATTATGGGACACCGGGCCAACAAGGTAAGACCTGGTACATATTGTACATAAATGGACATCTTGATACCAAATGCTGAAGTTTAATTCCATTATTACATATAGAATGACATTGGTCCTGCAAGGCTTAAAGATATGCTTCCTTATTTGATATACTAATTCTACTTTTGGCAAAGTAAAATAAATATTTTAAATAATACAGTTCAGACCAAAAATTCATATTACTTTCATGGATACAAATACACATATATTGAAACATATATGTCAATGCAATATATTGCTAGTTCTTGCAAATAAAATTAACAAGTTAAGCATGAGATAGAAATAAAGTAAAAACTGACAAAATAAGAAATCATACCTGCCAATACAGTAAAATTATAAAAATTTGGGTTTTTTCAGAGATATAATTTACAGTTAATACATGAAAATTCTTACATCTGGGATTTATAATTTTGTTTTATTCTCGAGGAAAGGGGGACTAATGTAATATAGTAACTGAGACAGTTTTTTATTCTCAAATATGCTTACGTGTTAGAATAACTTCATTTAATTCCATTTCTCAATAAAATGAATAAAAAAAAGAAAAGAAAATTAAACATTTTTTAAAGAACAAAAAATAATTTTTTAGCCCTTTTCTATAGCAAAGACGGGATTTTATTTAAAGAGTAAAAGAAAAAGTTGACATTTATCATAACGTTGAAAGAAAGCCCAAAACTCGGGGGTTCCTTTTATGAAAATCAAGAGCTGGCAAATAAACTAAGGTATTGGGAATATAAAGAAGGCATTTTTATCAAATTTCTCTTTATTATAATTGGATATTGAAATTAGATTATTAATTTTTTTAAAAAAAAATTAAGATCACAATATTGTTGTCAATATTTGACACATGTGCCAAATATTGACAAGAATGTCAATATCTGGCATTCTATGATCCTTACTATAGTTTGGTTTCATAGTAAGGATCATAGTATGATCCTTACTATGCCACATAGAATGCTAAATATTGACAATGTCAATATCTGGCATCCTATGATCCTTACTACAGTTTGGTTTCATAGTAAGGATCATAGTATGATCCTTACTATGATGTCAGACTATGACTACATGGCGAAGTCCTAGTAATGGAATCACACAAGTGCTATATATCTTATTTTCAAACAATGTTTAATAAATTTGCATTTGCCCAATTCTTGTATGTTTGTCAAAATAAGTTATATGAGTATTATTTAAATTTCATTTAGTATATTTTTAAATTGTATATAAGATTACAGAAAATTACTTAAATTTACTTTTGGTGAAAAGTGCATATCTCAAGTGGAGTACACATAAAAGCATTTGCCTAAAACTCGCAACTAAGTAAATTATGACACAGCATATTATCAATTACAACTAAAAATAAACAAAACACACAGAAATAAAATATTGTGATTCAATGTCATTCCCGAATTATCTCATGAATTAATACGTAAATCTAACTGTTTCATGAATGGCCTTGAATAAGATATTTGATAGAGCTTTGAAATATTAATTTGTGCTAAAAATTAAATCTGCAAAAACTTTATTATGTGAAAATATAATTTTTATATAATCACATGTATTATGTTAAAAAAACCTTAAAACATTTTAGAGCAATCTAAATCCATAGATATGCAAACAAAGAATACTTGCATATTAATGATGAAGTTTTGACTTTTAAAGCTATATCAAACAAATATAAAATCCCTTTATTAATATAACAAGATATAAATTTCATAAACTTTAACTACAATTTGGCACATTTATGCAAAAAGTAAAGAATGTAACATGTTTAGTTACAATACTAAGAATAGAATTAACTTCAGAAACAGTCAAATTTAAATACATGAACCGTATAAAAGATTTCTGAAAGAATATATAAACCTTTATATCAGATAAGAAATCTCAAAATGTTTAAGTGTTAAAATTATTTTTTCATTCTTTAATTAGTTTACAAACTAAAACATTTGTATTTTCAATAATAAAAATAATTACTTAACATATTTAAAAATAAAAATCCAATATAAGTTTAGTTTCTATTTTACATTCTTTTAAATTGAAGTACAACTGTACATAAGTTTAAAAAAATGTAACAATAATGTGTATCCAACAAATTTCTACCCATGTACACTTATATACATGTAGATTTTTTATATACATATACATTCACATGTATTAAAAATTAAAACAATAAAACCTGGTTAAGTGAGTGTTTTTTGTAAGAATTACTGGTTTTCACATCTTTCTACTGGTCAAATTTTCCTTAAATAACCATGTGTGTATTGTGATCTTCTGTCTTCAATATTTAAAGAAATATTGACCAGATTTGTATTTAAAAACAAAAACAGTTCATTTTTGTTCAATTTTGATAATGTTCCTTATTACAACAATTCAATAGATACAGAAAATTTAAAAAATTACATTCTATATGAGACTTAACCCAAAGGGAAATTGGGTCTTTCTAGTAATGAAACTCTATATTATGAAGGTAACGAAGTCTGTCTTCCTTAAGAATGGGATGTAAATGTGTGGAATAAAATGAAATTGTACTTAGTTTTGTTTTAATTAAGAGAAATTGAAAACTGACCGAATGTATAATAATGAAGAAAAACTTCAACATGGTATAGATAGTTTTAGGTAAAAATGGCACTATAGTGCAATTTAATTTTACAGTGTTAGAATTTAGTAGTCCATCTGACCAAAACTATCGGATCTGCAATAAAAAAAAAAAAAAAAATGTAATTTCACTAATTTGGCAGGCTAGTGAAGTTTTTTCTGGGAGAATAAGTTTCACCATCAAAAAAACAAAAGAAAATGAAAACTAACAGTAGTTTAACAACTTAATAACAGAAAAGCAAATTTTATTAAAAGTCAGTGTATTTGGAGACAAGCAAATTATCATGGCCATAAATAAATACAATTATTACAGCCTTCATTAATATTTTATTAACATGTTTGTTGCTGGTATTAGCTAACAAAAAAATCACAAGAAGGCAACACACTTTTTTGTGTAACTTACAAATTTGCATTAAAATGATTCATTGGTATAGTGCAGGGGTTCTTATCTTAACATTCTCTTTCCATAACCCAAAATAAACTTCTGGACTTGATTATGCGACCCAAGAATCTATTATGTAGTAAAACAGCAATAATGTAGTAATAATAAAAAATGTTATAAATTTATAATTGTAATATTTTGTAACAAGGCTTATTATTAAATTTGCATCATAAAAATTATTCTCCAATGCAATGTTATTTTGTTAGGATTATCATAAAAAAAGAGCATTTAGAAAAACATCCCCTGTGCTAAATTACAACAAATAAACTTTAAAGACTTGCATTTTTTAAAACAAAATATTGAAAAAATTGTCCATATTTGTTCAATGAGATCCTTCGTTCTGCATGAGTGCAGACAGCTCTTTAAACCATGGTCATGCTTTTGAAAAGCTACACCTCAAGTCATGTTTTGGTTGCAGTCGACTTCTAATCTTAGGTTTCATGTCATTAAGCTCAAAAAAACCAGTTTCACATAAATACATAATCAAACATGGTAGTAATGCTTTTATAATTTCAATTCCTAGTATAGATTTGTTTTTTTATAATTTTATCTAAAATGAACATAGATACTGTGTTTGAAAACCATGATACAAAGTTTCATTGTTTTGGACTATGTTCATAAGTTCTTAGAGATCAGCAATATTTGAAAACACTTCAGGTTAAGTCTTCAATAGCGACCCATTCTAAAAGCAACAGAGACCCACTTTTAGGTCACACCCCATAGGTTAAGAACCCCCAGTTTAGTGTATGTTGAAAGTGTAAAATGGGACAGGGAGAAAGTAAAAAAAAATGTTTCCGATCAGAGATTGTGACATTAACAATTTCATTGAAAAATGCTTGCTGTGGAGCATCTAGATGCTGATGTTTATCCTGTTCAGCATTCAAATTTTAATTAGATGGCATGCTACACCTTGATTCACAAGATAAATAAAATGTACCATCATTCAGAGAACAAGTTACTTCCTTGCCGAATTCATCATATCAGCGGTCTACTCTATTTCTTTATTTGAAGATTTTCTGTTTAGAATGAGATAGTCATGCCTTATTTTTTATTCATTTGTATGATGAAACTGCCAAAAGCTTATCAATATTGTTGTCATACTGAAATGTAATTTTGAGTACAAAAACATTTGAGTTGGTTTCTTTAAACCAAAGCAATAAAATTGCCATGACAACTAGAAATGCACATATTCATTGTGAATGCCAGTGACAAATTTAATGTTTTGTTGAATTAAACCATTCGACTTCAGAGCCAGCAGGACATGTGCGAGAGATGACATATTCTGATTGGAGCCACTGGCAGTGAAATTATTAATTATACCAAGCACATTTGCTGAATGTGATTGTTGAACTTGGTTATGAATGACTGGTAAAGTGAACAGACCAATAAAAAATGCTCATTTAATCAAAGCCCTCACAGCAGATATACAAAATTTCAATCATATATGAGTGGTATGCCATATGGCTCGAATTCAGTGCACTTGCTAGAAAAATGTATATAAATCATATAAAAAGTCTAATATTTACTTTGTTTACAATGGAATGCAAATTAAATATCCTTTTTTTTTGCCAGAATGCAAGACTCATACTTGAAATAAATAATATTGCATAACACAATTTTTTTTTCTTTTCAGACTAGTAATAATTGGTGAAGATTATTAAATATCAGTTGTTATTGGTACTGTGGACCAATGATTATTTTTCTTAAATTCTACCATTTCATCATAATAATTGATAATACAATTGAATATGTCTTAATGTTAACTTTTTATATAACATAAATTGCAATGCTACTAAGTCTTAAATTTACATTTCATAAAATCTTGAATTTCACTATTCAGTAATTTTATTCATATTTATATAAATTCTTAAAACTTAGTGTATTTATCATATTTCAAGTAAGATTTAAATGATTATGCTTTGTTTGGTTATAGTGATCACTAAAATAGCGACCAATTTTCTTGGTCCCATGAGTAGTCACTTTAACTAGGTTTCATTGTACCTTTCAAATATAAATCATATTTTAATAATTTGAGTCAAACATAATTAAAAATTTCTCAAAAATTAAATTTTTCGTAATTCATAAACCCTTTTTATTGCTGTGATATATACACATATATACACATACGCAAATATATATTTGTAGTTAAATGTTAACATTAAACTGGACTTTACAAAGAGTGATAACACACAGACATACCTAAGAGTTAAAATCACAAAAACATTTTTTTTTTAAACTCAAACTTTAAGTTTTTGAATGCATCATCTGGAAACATACAAAATGTAAATTTCAAAATATTAAGTAGATTAAAATAAAATTTACTGTGCTAGCGAAATATAAAGCTATTACTTTACAGTAACTCCAGCTTCAATTCAATAATTTAAGTATAAGCTATACAGAGAAACAGCTTTAATAAGTCATTCTAAGATGCATTAGTCATTTATAAAATGAAATTTTATTTCACATTAAAGATTTTTTAATACCCATATAGGGCAATTCTTAAGATAATTTTTTAGCAAAGAACTCTGAAAATCATTTAAAATTTGGTAAAATGATAGAAGTATCTACATAGTTATAAGTTTAAATATTATTCACTAGATCCGAAGAGCCTAACCTTACTTTTTCAACAAATGAATAAAGTATTATTTTCCAAACAAAATTCTGAATTTGGTATTTGGACAAAAAGTACATTTAAGAAATTTTTAAAAGATTTTCATCTGTTTGTCCCTATGTGTCCATGATGTATGGAAACAGTAACTCATTAATGAATGCACATACCTCTATGAAATTTTTTGTGTAGATATATTATCTAAAAAAAATTGAACTTCATGAAATTCCCATAATTTAATATGGGTAAACAACAGCTTTTAATGGAAATTAACAATTTTTGAAATAAAAGGCTATGATTTAAAATTCCTGCACCAAATTACCACAAAATTAAAATTCATCAACATTATTGAGAATACCAAAGGATAAGAGAATATTGAAAATTAGTCATTATATAAATTTGCACAAGTTTAGTGATTCATAGTCAAAGTAGCAAATTCATGTAAACGTAACAATATAGGTCAGCTGTCTTGGCATACCAGTGGTTTTTAGTTTTTAATATAAAAGGAAATTTCAGTTGTAAAATTGGGTTGTTTTCTATTTGACCAGAAGTATGAAATATTATATGAAAACAAATATTTTAAGTTAAATACATTAAAACTAATTAAATCTTAAATTGTGTTAATATTTAAAACTAATTATAAACCATTTGTCACTGAAAACTAAAATCAGTATTACTCAATTAAAAGCATTTGTTTCTAATTAAAATAAATTACAGTAAAGCTAAGGAATTATGAAATTCAACACAGAATAAATTCATTAAATACATATAAAATAAAAAATAACTTTTCTCATAAAGAAAACCACTGTTTAAGTAGATAAAATATTTTACAATTCAAGTCAAAGCTTCTTAAAATTCATTTCCCTAGAAATGTAAATAAGCAGCAAAAAATAAATGCCAAAAATGTGTTACGTTAATGACATTTACACATTAAGTGGAGAAAAACAAACAAACGTACAAAATTAAAAAAAAAAAAAAAAAAAAAAAAAAAAAAAAAAAAAAAAAACCAGATTTTGAATTTATATCTTTTGATAAGCAATCACAAATTTAAACTCTTAATTTTGTAACTAATACTTTATTTTTACAAGTGGTTTAAGCCTCAGAACAACTTTACAACAGAAATGCAGCATGTAGCAAATTTTTTTAGATAATTCCTAATATATGTTTCATAGAACAAAATACACTTATTCAGGTAATTCAACAGTTTGCAAAAGCTCTCCACAAATAAATGTATCACAGGAAGACAACTTCAAAACTCTCACATAATTAAAGAAATAACATCTGTTACAATATTAAGCTTTGACATTCAAGACTTATTGTTTGCAGTAAGCCACATGAGACCCTCATATAGGCCATCACCGGTAGTAGCACACGAAGGTTGAACATACCAAACACGATCTCTTATTCTTGTAAGACCCAATTTTTCTTGAACTTCATGTGGTTTCATAGCTGGAAAAAAAACTGCAATAAGTGAATTTTTTTCTCAAAAACTATCAGAAAACATAGCGTAAAATATTTATCCTATGTTGAAAATTTTTTGTAGAATAAGTGACTAAAATGATATTTATATGATAAAGATATCAAAATGTGGAGCTTTTCGACTTCAAATGTCTGTACATAGCAATTGTTCAAAAGTGAACTTTTAGTTTTCTTTAGAAATTAATAAGTGGTATTATCTTTATATGCATGCTCTATTACATCCAGTTCATTGTGAACAATACTTGTTTGCTGCAATTAATAACTTTTAAACAATGCAGAAGCTAGTTTTTGCATATAGCACTAAATGCAAAAAATAATTTTTTGGAATACCGACAAAATGCTGCGAAAAATATCAGATTAAAAAAAAAAAAAAGTGTATTACACACATCTACAGGTAGGCCAACGGCTCTACTGTGCTGAAAACACCGGTTCTCATTAGATCACCGAAGTCAAGCAGCATCAGGTGCGGTTAGTACTTGGGTGGGTGACCACCTGGGAACACCATGTGCTGTTGGCACATTTCGGGCGCAGTAGCCCGGAGGTCTGCGCACTGGATTTACACGCTGCCACAACTGCCGCCGTGTTCATGAGGAGTACGATCATGTTAAACATGTGGATCCGTAAGTCCTTCTGAGAGGTTGGTGGTAGGGGAAGGAGGGTACGGTCCCTGTGGATGCCTACCCCACTGGGTTCCGGTCTAATTGGGTAGCACTTCCCGGCCATCCAAACTATTACCTTTCACCTTTCTGGTAGGTTGGACGGTCTGGGTCTCAACAACAACACATCTACAGGTTATAGCTCTTATTTGATATTTAGTTTGCATTTCAGTTTAAACAAGGTTGCCAATGCACACCCAAAAAACATGAATAATTCATGTTCCGACCTAGTATCCAACTTTTGACATGTTAAAACAAGCAATTCCTTATAATAGCTTCAAATTTTCCTATGCAAGATGCTTTATGAACAGTTTAGCCATGCAAAGAACAAGCAAAGACTGAATATTAAACATCTGAGTAAAGCTTACAGAAAATGTCACTCACTAAAACTTGTAACTGCAGTAAGCATACTATAATGATGAAGCATAATTCTCTAAACAAGAAAGATCAATCATGCATAAAGCATTGATTATGAAACACTTTCCAACAGAATTTATTTAAATTATTTAGCAAATTTATTTAAACATCTCTAAAATGTGATATATTCAGAGCTGACATTTTTTAAATTATCGCAATACTATAATAATTTATTATATTTGAAAACTTCATCGAAAAAACCAATGCTAGTTACATAAATTAATTTTATTCAAATGACGCCATAGAAATATAGTTTGCCTCTCTGTGTAAAATCAATGAATATTTCATTCATATAACTTATATTCCAGATTAAAGAGCTAAATAATTTTGCATGAAAAAAATTCGCAATTCTTATACAACTCACCTCACAATCACTTGATTTGTTTACATTCTGCATGCTATATTATAGCGTTAAAATTAGACTTTGTTGAAGGAATAATCAAAGTTTAGTGATAATTTAAAATAAAAAATTTCGTAATTGCATTGGCGCAGAATTTAGATACACAGATAATACACAAAAATAAAGCAGTTTCATGACAGATGCAACACTAAATATAAATTTAAACAATCTTTCAGCATCTATGACAACACAGGAAAATGGAAGCCATATTTTATTTTGCAATGAGTCACATGATTTCTTCATATATCATGGGTGTAATTATTATTTCAGATTTTATTTAAAAAACTACTAACATATTTTGCTGAAATTTTTACACATTTTATGTGATAATTTGAATATTTCCTAAAATTTTTGAAGAAATTTATGAATAATAACTTTATTTGAAAAATTAAGTCCCACAGGGTTGAATGTATTTCATTTTCTCAACCCAGGTTAAATCTGAAACTAATTGGGTGATATTATTCATTTTCATTCCCAAACATTCTACAGACCGTCTCAACAACATACTAAAATTTGAAAAGTCATTATTACGTCAGTTATCATGCGAACAGACAGAATGACCAAAAGCCATAAACAATTTTTAGTTATGGAAAATGTTAATAAAAATGACTGTACTGTAAAAAAAAAAATGACTTTTGTAAAAACCAAGTAATGAAAAACATTAGAAAAAAAAAAAAAAAAAAAAATGAAATCTCATGTTTTGGCATGAAGTACAATTTCATCCAGGTGGAAATGCACCAGACCATCAACATTTTTCACTTATACTAGAATAAGCAAAATGCCAAAAGAAAACAAGGAAAAGTTTCATATACCTTGGTACCCTGCTTCTTTAATTAATGAAGTGTACATAAAGTTCCTTTAGAGCAGCACGGCTACACTAAAGTATTTCTCATGCAATGAAAATTAAAATTAAGGCAGAGCACCAAATTATATGGAATTTCTCTTGTTCTCTTTTTGGCATTTTGTTTATTCAGTTATAAGTGGAAAGCATTGATAGCATATTCCCCACAGGATGGAATTGCACTTGGCGCCAAAATATGTTATTTCATTTCTGTTTTTGTTTGATGTTTATCATTACTTGGTGAAAATATTTTACAATACAGTTGTTTTTGTTAAGAGATATCACATCTTTTGTGGTGAATGTTTTTTTGTTAAAACAAAAGTAAGATTCATGCTTGTATGCTTTGCTCTGTACTTAACTGTGGTTTATGTCTAGTTTAGATGTTTAGGAATGTCACATTTTTATCAGTGTGTGCTTCATATGAATTGTATCTGTAGTGAGTTTTAATGCATATCTGTAGTGATATTTCTTTTTATAAAGCCTACCACAGACACGGTAATTTTTTTTGTGCTTCTGTACTACTACTAACCTGATTTTGTGGCATATGTTTATTGTCTTGCATACAATGTAGTAAGTTAATGTTACAACTTACTGGAAGGTGTAAGGTATACCCTCTCCCCTTTGCTACAAACCTTTTGGGAGGACTTTCGGACACACATTTAATGTGCCTGTACTCTACATAGACATTGGTATAATTTTGATAGCTCCAAGAATCGAATTCGAGTCCTCCAAGTGAAATCCCATGCCTTAACCACTGGGCTTTCCCATCCATATCTTGTAAACACATGCTTATATTATATTTTTGTTCAGCATCTTCATCATTACTTGAGTGAGACTAACTTACTAAGTGCTGCTCTTCACTCTTACTAAGTGCTGCTCTACACTCTTTAGGTGATTCCCGGCCACACAACTTGATACCATAACCCCCCTGGGTTGGTCGTGTGGTCTGGGCCTTCAACACTCTTTAGGTGAGCTGGACATGCTGTTTAATAAATAACTTACTAAGTGATAAATTTACAGCCTAAACTACTGAAGGTAGATATTTTGATTTTCTAATTAAGTCATTCAAATTAGGATGTCATTTTCATCTGTAATTTATAATGCATAAATAATGTTGACAATAAAATAGACCTTTATTTCAAGAATGGAAGTACATGGACTCCGTGGAGGTAAACAATCTAATGCCATGATTTCAAATTTTCAGAAATTTATTATAATGTTTCATGCATGAAATAAATATAAAATTTGTTGAATTTCATTGTTGAGTTATGTTCTGTTGCCAAATGATCTACAAAAATTCCTGCCTAAATCTTAATTTTTTTACCTAATTCCTACAGAAAATAATCGAAATTCAAATTTTTTTTTAAAAGGCACACTCTTGGATCATAAGGAAAAAGATTAAAAAAAGATCATCAAAATTGCTTAACTGCCTTGGTTTGTCAACAGAAAACGTGACAACAAGAGCAAGAACAAGAAATGCTAAAATGGCAGTATTCAGCAGTATTTTTCTCTAGTTGTATTCTACTGATGTGAATAATTTTCTTTCATTTTCCTCTTTAGGCTTGCCCATGACATCTATGAAAAAAAAAAATTTTCTCTAGCTTTAAATGTGGCCGAGATTCAGGGGCTGAAAACCTTATCTTATATCATGAAGTAAATACATACTTGGCACCACTAGCACATTTCTTGTAGAAAAGTTCAGCTTCATTTTTATTACTTGGCACAGAGCGTTGCTGTGTTCTTAAATACTATAATGACCCCTAGGTCTATCTGTCTCTCTCTGTGTGAAGGAGCACTTTAGAAATAGATTGGAATTCAAACTAATTAATAAATGGATGGTATATTAATTATGTTATAATAGCATTTGTGTCTGTCCCACTTGGTAAAGAATTTGGTGACCTTGGGACTTCCGGAAAATGTCACAAAATTGAAAAACACATTGCCAATTTACATAAATGTTGCCAAATTGTTAAAAATGCAATGACTCAGAAAATCTACACTATTAATTAAATTTAATTTCTTTGATAATCCTTGATGCTTTGAGAAAATTATTAGTTTAATCCTCTATTCAAAATAAAGGGAGTTTCACTATTTATGGGACAACTAAGTTTTGTTAAAGGGCCTAGGGGAACATAAATTAATTGTGTTATACTAGGGGATGGTAAGAAATAGTAATATTGAATGGGAGAGGTGCATGGCTCGCATGGGTCCGTGGATATTAAGAGCAAAAGTGCTGCAAGAGGGTGGATGGGAAGAAATCTTTTACAGCCTTATGGATAGCGAATGGGAGGTAATCTTTTAGGAACTTTACCTTGTTCTATGACCAGCTTACTCTTCTAGTTATAGGTATGCTGACATTCAGATAGCCTTGACAGGATAGCAACACAGTATTTCCGAAAGTGTTTTTTAGCACTTCAAAAATTTCCAGAAATGCTAGAATGTATTATTACCAAAGAAATCTGATAACTAAATTTAATAAATAGCTAATATAGAGTGGATATGTAATGCACCATAATATAAATACTCAATCAGAATACAATATTCACATGCACACTTTGGAAATTATTAATTCATGTTCTAGGATAGTACTTAAAATGTGTGAATTTGATGAAAACTTCTGAATATTTTTATATGCATGAAATACTTTTCTCATTACATAACTATATATTATGATGAAAATAGAAAAGGATGCAGAATTTATTGTGTTAACACATAAAATACCAATAGTAATTATATAAAATATATTGCATATGACAAGATTTTCATTTAAACATCCAATTACATTCAAAGTTTATAGAAGGAAAACAAATTAAATAATACATTACCATTTGGCAAATCTTGTTTATTAGCAAATACCAGAACAACTGCATCTCTCATTTCTCTATCATTAATAATTTTGTGCAACTCTTGCTTTGATTCTTCAATTCTTTCATGGTCAGCACAATCAACAACAAAAATTAAACCCTGTGTTCCTGCATAGTAATGCCTCCAAAGGGGACGGATTTTATCTTGACCACCAACATCCTACAAATTCAAAATAAAGTTAATATATTTTTCCAAATCATTTCAAAACACTTTGTTCAAACAAAAGCATTGATCACACTCCCACTGCGGATAACAGTATCCATGGACCTGCAATCCATTCTGCAATAATTTTGCAAAACTCTAAGGAGACTGGAGACCAACAAATTCAATTTCATCACATAACCGACTTCAAATTCTTTTGAAATCTAAATTTGGGGAAAGAACCTATAGCTGGACTGGGTTCTGTGAGTAAACAACATTGTGTTATTTTAAAACTTAAATCTTGAATATCCACATATATAATTTTAAAATATTTAAACTTATTTGTTTGCTAGGAATTTATGACAAATCTTAGTTAACACATTTAATTATTTTGTTCCAAGTATATTTTTACTCTGCTCGGCAGGTCTATGGTTTTTAACATAACCTTTCAGATGATATTTTCCCTTTTATCACGTTTCAATACTCCAATGTTAACCAGTGAAAAAAGTATTAAGGCCTTTCATAATTGTTTGCTATTGCTTTACATAGATGCTGAGAAGGTCATATTTGCATTTGTCTATGCATTTTTAAATAATTAACAAACCAATAAGTATTTCTAATATTTATTGAACGTTTATATTTATATATACTTTTTATATAAACAAATATTTCTAATTTGTTATCAATATTTTAAACTCAAATCTTCCTCTGTTCAGTATATGCTTTGTAAAAAGCACAAGGTAGGGAAATACTTCAAAAACTAAATTATTTAAATGTTTAAGAGGATATTCTTCCTCTAGCTGCTTGTTTCATTTCATTCATGTTAACCTATGGGAAATAGTCCCTAACCTCTAGCTCATTATTATTTATGATTTTCCTCAGAGTTATTTGCCAAACATAGATGCTGAAAACAGAAAAAGTTTATGTATTTAAAAAAAAAAAAAAAAAACAGCAAAACAATTAAAAGTATTTTTATGTTTATCTAAAAGTAATGCAATTTATAAAAATATTAGAAATGCTCACTTTATAGATTTTTTTTATAAAAGCACAAACCTTCCTATTCTCAACAATGTTCGGTAAAAAAATCTACAAAGTAAATAAACGAGGTATTAACCTCTTGTTTGTTTATTTTGTACATTTTCCATAAGATTATTTTCCATAAATTAACAAGAGGAAATCAAACAAGTGACAGGAGGAAAAATATCCTCTTAACACTATTCTCCATACATTAACCAAGGAAAACAAACATTCAGGAAAGAAAGTTGATTTCTCTTGCGGGTGCAAAAAACAATTTTTGGCAAAGCAACTATGTATTTTTCACATGCCACAAAGTAAAAGTTAAATAAAACAGCTGTACTTTTCTACATAACAATTCATTGAAGGATATAAAAATTAGTTTAATTGTTTTCATATTCTACAGTTTTTTCTAAGTACCTGAGGGCTAAATTAGCCTGAACTTGGGAATGAGCTAAATTTTTTCAAAAGAATTTTAATAAATTTTCAATCCTAATCACGAAATTTTAACATGCATTTACTTATTTAATAAAATGCATTCATATTTAGTAACTGATAAAAAATGTAAAATTAGCCAATTTGATGCTAAAAACAGCATGGTTAAATTATATAATCAGTTTGAAAGGTGTTGTTGTTGCTGTTGTTGAGACCCAGACTGTCCGACCTACCAGAAAGGTGTAAGGTAACTGTTTGGACGGCAAGGAAGTGCCACCCAATTTAGACCGGAATCCAGTGGGGGAGACATCCATAGGGACCGTACCCTCCTTCCCCTACCACCAACCTCTCGGAAGAACTTACGGACCTACATGTTTAACGTGATCGTACTCCGCATGAACACAGCGGCAGTTGTGGCAGCGTGCAAATCCAGCGCGCAAACCACCGGACTACCGTGAGACATCAAACCGTTTTTCAGCAAACTTTTCAAAACATGTAATTTTTAACACATTTTTAGTGTTGTACACAATAAAATTATTATTTTATTTCATTTCGATTACATTTTGATTATTTAGTGTTAAGTTTTATTTTATATTTTTCCTTTTAATTTTATGAGCATCTTTATTCCGTGAGTAAACTTTTGAGACGGACTTTTATATATATATATAATATCTAGAAGGAAAAACAATTTAAAAAATATAAGAGTTAAAAAGTATTTAATAGAATAGCGCTATCAGCAGCTTAGTCTAATAATACCAAAAATATGACTAAATAATAAACAACAGAGTAATAGAAAGAAGAGGAAATTGCCTTCATGGCAAAGGAAATTGTCTTCATGGCGTGTGCTATGGCTTAGCAGCTAGCTGCAATCAGGAATTAGAAGAGTCCACAATCGCTCTTCCACTACTTTTTTTTTTGGTACTATGAAGGTAATTTCCTCTTCTTTCTATTACTCTGTTGTTCATTATTTAGTTATATATATATATATATATAATATCTAGAAGGAAAAACAATTTAAAAAATATAAGAGTTAAAAAGTATTTAATAGAATAGCGCTATCAGCAGCTTAGTCTAATAATACCAAAAATATGACTAAATAATAAACAACAGAGTAATAGAAAGAAGAGGAAATTGCCTTCATGGCAAAGGAAATTGTCTTCATGGCATGTGCTATGGCTTAGCAGCTAGCTGGAATCAGGAATTAGAAGAGTTCACAATCGCTCTTCCACTACTTTTTTTTGGTACTATGAAGGTAATTTCCTCTTCTTTCTATTACTCTGTTGTTCATTATTTAGTTATATATATATATATATATATATATATATATATATATATATATATATATATATATATATATATATATATATATATATATATATATATATATATATATATATATAGTAATAATAGTTTGAAAGTCCAATGCAAGAAAAATGAGAAGCTGTAACTCGAAAAACCTAACTTTCTAACAAGCTTACAAAATAAAAGTATAAATCAGCAAATCTTCAATCAAATAGAAAAAAATACAAATTTCGAATCATCAAGTTAAAGAAAATCATGGTTACAGCATTAATGGTATGGAAATGATAAAAAAAAAAAAAATGAAATCCAAGCATTAATGCTGTACACATGAAATATATATATATATATATATATATATATATATCAGTGGCAAATGCTGCATGAATTTTGTATGATGTCACCATACAAAATTCACGGTGAAAGTCCTGTTCTATTTATAATATAACACAACAGCAGTAGAGGTGTAGTCACAATATTAAAGGAAGTAGTACAATATCCATTGTTGTAAATGAATTAAAAATCAGTCCAATATCCAGCTTCATTTTCAGTATCTGATATCATACACAACATAGAACTCCAGAATACAGCTCTTTATATATATAGATAGCCATTAAATCCTTTGACTATTGTGGCATGATTGGTAATGCAGGGGGGGAATGCAAGATGCATTTTTGCATGACCTGCATTCTAGACCAGGATTTGGCCATATATATATATATATATATATATATAGCAAAAGTTCTAAAAATAACAAATTGACAATATTTTGCGAAACAAATACTATGCCAGGCATTTCAAACTCTCACACAAGGAAGATAACATTCTTGGAGAAAGTCTTGGAGAATGTAGTTGTTTGCATTGTAGAGAGGCAATGAGCATTCATCAGATTTGATTTTTGTAGTCTGAGGGTTTGAAATCTTTGAAATACATAAAAGAATGCTGCAACCAGAGTTAGGCAAAATACATTGAAAATGTATTTTCGATATAAAATAAACAACACATAGGTTTTAGGGCATAAAATACAAAATACTTTTCAAATTAAAAAAATTTAAAATACAAAATACATGTATTTTCAAAATACATTCAAAATACATTTTAAAAAATTAAATATTTCTGTGTATTGGGCTGGAATGAATTTTCAATACAATATTTGTTTATACATTTTATTGGAAAAATACCTTATATTTGTTAAATATTTACATTGGAATTTTAAAAGGATTAGAATGTATAGAAAAAGTATGACTTAAAAGACTAAATTCTTTGAAATTTTAGACCTCCATTCAAATAAAGTGAAATAAAATGAATCAATAGGAAAACACACTTTTGTAACTGACAGATATAATAAACAAGAAAGATCAATCATGAATAAAGCATTGATTATGAAACACTTTCCAACTGCAATGTAGTTTTATTTAAATATCTCTGTGATACATTCATCGGTGATATCTTTAAAATTATCACAGAACTATAATGATTTATTATATTTGAAAACTTAAAACTCCATCGAAAAGAAAATTCATTTTATTCAAATGACATCATCAAAATATAAATCGCCTGGTTCTCTATGTAAAAGCAGTGAATATATCATTCATACATTTTTATTCCATTCCTTCATTCAGCGAGGATATTTTTTTAAAATTATCACAATACTACAATAATTTATTTTACTTAAAAACTTAAAACCATGGAGGTAAAAGTACTTTCTAACTCCATGCTTAAAATTTCACCGAAAAAAGTGATGCTATAAAATAGTCTGCTTCTTTATGTAAAATCAATGAATTTTTCATTTATATCACTTATACTCCAGACTTTAGAGCTAAATAATTTTGCTTAAAAAAATTCAGCAATTCTAATACAACTCATCTCAGAGCGTGATGTGTTTACATTCTGTATACGTTAAAAGTAGGCTTCATTGTAGAAATAATCAAAGCTTGATAATCATTTAAACTCAAAAATATTGTAATTGCATTGGCGCAGAATATATAGATACACAGAAATTACGCAAAAATAAAGCAGTTTTAGGACAGATGCAACACAAAATATAAATTTAATAAAACTTAAAATATCACAATTTTTCTCTGGGAAATAAGATGGAAGTCCAACTTTATTTTAAAGTGGGTCACATGATTTTTTTCATATTATATGGGTTGTTGTTGTTGAGACCCAGATCGTCCGACCTATCAGAAAGGTGTAAGGTAACTATTTGGACGGCCTGGATGTGCCATCCAATTTAGACCGGAACCCAGTGGGGTGAGGCATCCACAGGGATCGTACTCTCCTTCCCCTACTACCAACATCTTGGAAGGACTTATGGACCCACATATTTAACGTGATCGTACTCTGCATGAACACAGTGGCAGTTTTGGCAGTGACGGGAATCGAACCCGGGCCTACTGAGTGCAATTCCTGCGCACTAACCACTGGGCTACTGAGCCCTCATATTATATGGGTGTAATTATTATTTTAATTTTTATTTAAAATACTACCTAACCTATTTAGACCTATTTAGTTGAAATTTTTTTGTATATTTTATGGAATAATTTGATTATTTCTTAAAACATTTCAAGCAATTTGTGAATTTTAAATTCACTTAAAAAATGTTTGAAAAATTAAGTCTCATGGGGTTTGAGGTATTTCTCTTTTTCAACCTGGGTTCAATCCAAAACTAATTGAGTGATATTATTTATTTACATTCCCATATGCTTGCTCTACAGACCATCCCAACAACATACTAAAATTTCATTTTGATAAAGTCAATTTTACGGCAGTTATCGTGCGAAAGGACAGACAGACAGAAAGTACAAAGTCATAAACAATTTTCAACTATGTTGTAAAGTGTTAAAAACAAGATATTTATGAATAAACCTTCATATGGTGGCAAATAGTTTGTACACTTCATTTTGAACGGAACCATTAAGCATTTTAATTCTCTTTCGCATACATATTTTAGAAATGGAAATCCACAAAGAACCTCTTAGCTCCTCTAGACTTTAATTCTGAATCCATATCAGCAATCATTTAAGCTGGATGTGTAGCTAATCCTTAGAAATTGATGTTTCACGGAAATTTTAACAACTTTAAGTGAAAATACAAAATCATAAATAGAAGTGAAAATCTTTAGTGAACCTCCAATCTTCTCCTGAATTTAATTTTGAATTCATCTCAGTCATCATCACAGGTCCATCTATCTTGAGAAATAAAGTTTCAAGATAATTTCTTAAAGTGAAAGTGGAAATCCTTAGTGAACCGCCTGCCCACTCCTGAATTGGATGCTGAATCCATATCTGTCATCATCTAAGTTATGTTTTATAGCAGATTTCAAGAATTAGATATTTCAACGAAATGTAAATTTTTGAATCAGAAGTGACATCAACAGAACCAGAAGTAAAAATCTTCTGCGAGTCTCTTAACCCTCTAATTTCATGTCGAATCCATATCAGTCATTATCTTCACCCACTGGAAATTCTGAGAAATATATAATTTAAGTCAAATTTTGGAACTAGAGAGAAAAAAACGGAAATGAAAATTCTTAGTGAAACACCTTGACTACTCTAGAATTTGATGTGCAGAATTCATGTCAATTATCATCTAAGCTCTACCTATAGTCAATTTTGAAATATATACGTTACAAGTAAAAGTAAAATTTTAGAACTGAAAGTGGAAATCCTTAATAAACCCGTACTTCTCCGGAATATAATGCTAACTCCAAATTAGTCATCTGAGATCTATCCAGAGCAAATCTAAAGAAATAGATGTTTCACTGAAACATTCTTCCGAAAAGCAATATTTTTTTTTTTTGCCCCAATAAAACGTATTGCATAATATAGTGCAACCTCAATTAAACGAATGCCAAGAGACACAAAAATACTTGTTAAATCAAGGTACTATTGCATAAAACTAAAATCTTAACTTTAGAAGCGCTTTAAAATGTATTGTGTCTTCGAAAATACCCTTTATAACTGCACATTTTGGTTTGTATAATTAACATTCCGACTTAACTTTTCCATTATCCTCAATAGATATCACTTTAAAACATTTTCGATCAAATACAACAAACCGTACACATCCCGGCCATCCATTTAATTGCTCTGAGTCCTAGGACGAGTCGGGTGGCCTGTTCTTTCGACACCGTACACATCATAATCCATTAATTCCCTTGATACATTTTCGTCACTAACAGTATCTGCCATCATTTCTTGTGTGTTTGCAATAACTAACTGCATCTCTTTAATTCTCTTGAAAAAAAAAAAAAATTCCATGCACAGCAGAGCTCGGATTGCTTATGTGTTTCTTTTTTCACAAAGAATGTTATTTTAAACTCTTTTCTTGACCCTTTTCTTTATATACACAGACAGAAAGCAGCCATGTAACAAACAGCATTACATAAATGAACATTTTCTATAAAGTAGACAAAAACAATAATAAATTATATTTTTTAAAGGCCATCACAAATGCTAAACAGCCTATTAATTAACATCTTTATCCATGCCAGGTTGCAAAAGGCTGTTTAGATTGACTCCTAAAGAACTTTGAAAATGTAATTGTGATACATTACCAAGATACTTTAGTTGTTTCAGTTTAAAATGCAAAATATAAATTACAAACGTATTTTGAAAATATATTTCAAATACACTTATCCCCAGATTTACACAGCACTTGTTTTACGCGATTTCGCTTTTACACGGTTTATAAATTAAGAGATTTCAAAAAATTGATAAAAATGTATATTTCGCTCCATATATGCCTATACAAAGATTTGATGACATTTTTGAATTTTATTCCTTTGGTAACACTGATGAAAACAACAGGGGATTCCCGGTGTTGTAAAATATATACGAGGCTCGTCCACAAAGTAAGTTTCCCACTCGTCCCACAGCTAGCAAACCTTATATTGCGCAAAACGACTGAGCGTACGTGATAGAGCAATGACGTAGCATGGCGCATGCACTAACAGCACTTTCCGCGTTCTCACAGTAGCATCGTTGCAGCTATTGAAGATGGAGGCTCTTATTCCAGCTCCCGCCGACTGTGAAGTGCGGTCAGTGATAGCCTAGTGCGGTCAGTGATAAAGTTTTTGAATGCACAGAGCATAGCGCCGATCGAAATTCATTGTCAGCTGTGCCGGGTCTATGGGCCTAACGTCATGAGCAAGCAGATGGTGCGACGTTGGTGCAGAGAATTTTCAACAGGTCGACAAAGTGTGCATGATGAGAAGCGCAGAAATGACTGCAGAGTTCCGTAATTGTGAAACGACGATTCTGCATAATGCATTCCCGTACAAGGTCGTCCGTAATGATGGATGGCCTCCCACTGCGCTTCTCGTCATGCACACTTTGTCGACCTGCTGAAAATTCTCTGCACCAGCGTCGCGCCATCTGCGTTAGGCCCATAGACCCGACATGCTCTGTGCATTCAAAAGCTTTATCACTGACCGCATTAGGCTATCACTGACCGCCCAGTCGGCGGGAGCTGGAATAAGAGTCTCCATCTTCAACTGCTGCAACGATGCTACTGTGAGAACGCAGGAAGTACCGTCAGTGCATGCGCCATGCTACGTCATTGCTCTATCACGTACGCACAGTCGTTTCGCCCAATATAAGGATTCCTAGCTGTGGGACGAGTGGGAAACTTACTTTGTGGACGCGCCTCGTACATTTAGGGGAATCCTCGTATAGGGAAATCCCTGTAATAGGGGAATCCCCGTATGTATTTCAAAACAGTAAAGCTATCTGGTTCTGCAAGTACGTAGTGCAGAAACATTTTAGCAGCAAAGCTTATATTATTGTGCGTTTATCTTTTGAACTGGTAAGTTTTCAACATTTATAGTTTTTCTTGCATCTTTATAGTTTGCGTAAATTTGTTAAGGTTCTATAATGTCAAAGGATTTGAAGAAAAATCAAATGAAAAGAAAAGTTATTTCTCTAGAAACTAAAATTCAAATATTAGACCGTCTACGTAATAGAGAAAGAGTAACGGATGTTGTTAAATTTTACTCCATGAATGAAGCCACAATAAGGACAATACGAAAAAATGAAGACTCCATTAAAAAAAGTGTAGTAGCTGGAACCTGCAGCAGTATGAGTACGACTTCATATGTTAGAGATGTTACAATGGAAAATATAGAAAAAGCCTTAGTGATATGGATAGAAGACCAAATTCAAAAGCGAATCCCGATCGATACCAATGCTGTTACAAATAAAGCTTTGAAGACTTATCAATCACTTAAGAATCAGTCGCAGTCAACTTTGTCCGATGAAAAGAAGGTATCTTTTTCCGCAAGCCATGGGTGGTTCGAGAGATTCAAACAAAGACATTCTTTACATAATCTGAGAATGAAAGGTGAAAGTGCATGCTTCGGATGCGGCACAATAATATCCACCAAAACTTGCTGAAATTATTGCCGTTAACTCCTACACTTCTGATCAGGTTTTCAATGCTGACGAGTCCGGATTATTCTAGAAAAAAATGCCGGAAAGAACCTTTATAGCCAAAGCTCACAAATTGGCTAGTGGTCATAAAGTAGTGAAAAGTCGTATAACAGTTCTTTTCTGTTGCAATGCTTCTGGCGATTATATGATGAAACTGGTGATATTGGTGATTAACAAATCAAAAGCACCATGATCATTCAAAGGAATAAATATCAAAAACCTTCCCGTCTATTGGATGGCTAATAGAAAAGCATGGGTCACTGCCATAGCTTTCAATGAATGGTTCCATAACTTCTTTGTTCCAGATGTCAAAAATTACTTAACTAAAAAGGGATTGCCTTTTAAGGGTCTTCTATTAATTGACAATGCACCAGGTCATCCTCCAGATTTACAAGACGAAAATGTAAAAGTTGTTTTTTTACCAAAGAATACAACTTCCTTATTACAGCCGTTAGATCAAGGGATAATTTTGACTTTTAAAGCACTGTACATCAAGCAAACTTTCAGGTATATCTTAGAACAAATGGAGAATGATGAATCTCTTACTCTGATGGATGCTTGGAAGAAATTTACAATTTTAGATTGTGTTAAGCAATTTGGACTGTCATACACTCAAATCAAACAATCAACGCCTGCTGGAAAGCAATATGGCCGGATGTTGTTGAAAGTGGAAATGATAAATCACCAATAGAGCATGAATATTCTCAGAACACCGAGTTGGCCCATACTATAGGAAGAGAAGGTTTTGAAGATTTAGCTTAGGCAGATATTGAAGAAATAATGGCTGATGAAGAATTGAATAAAGATGATTTAATTAACATGATTTGTGAAACAAACAAACATGATGAAAACAATGATTCTGATGAAGATCAATCTGAACCAGTTGCATTCACAGCAAGAATCATAAGCGTAGGACTTGATTTGGGAAGAAAATTGGGCAACCATTACTTACAATATGACACAAATATTGATCGAGCTCTCCGATTCCAGCGAGACCTTCGTAAATGCTTAAATCAATATGAAGAGGTCTATAAAATAAAGATTTAGCAAGAAAACCTACGCAATTGTTAATTATCGATTTCATGACAAAGTCTTGTCAACCCGAGATCTTGCCTAATTCATCAACCATTGAGCCAGAATCGCATCAAGAAAGCTCAAGTGATGAAAGTGACATCATACCTATCAGAAAGAAAAGACTGATAGTACATAAAAGTGATGACAAAGTTGAAAAGTGTTTATGACTTTGTTCGTTCATTCTGTCTGTCTGTCCGTTAGCACGATAACTGCCGTAAAAATGACTTAATCAAAATGAAATTTTAGTATCTTGTTCAGACGGTCTGTAGGACCTATGGGAATATAAATGAATAATATCACCCAATTAGTTTTGGATTGAACCCAAGTTGAAAAAATGAAATACATTGAGCCCTATGGGAACTAATTTTTCAAACATTTTTTAAGCGGATTTAAAATTCACAAATTGCTTCGAAAATTTTAGGTAATATTCAAATTATTCCATAAAATATATAAAAAAAAATTCAGCGAAATACATTCAGTAGTTTTTTTAGATAAAAATTAAAATAATAACTACACCTCTTATATGAAACGATCACGTGACCCTGATATGAAACGATCACATGACCCACTTCAAAATGATATATGGCATCCATCTTGTTTCAAAATCGTGATTTTTTTAAGTTCTTTTTAATTCATATTGAGTGTTGTATCTGTCCTAAAACTACTTTATTTTTGCTTAAATTCTGTGCATCTACATACTGAAACAACACAATGACAATATATTTGAGTTTAAATGCTCATCTAAATTTGATTATTTCTACAACTAAGCCTATTTTTCACCTATGTAAAATGTAAACAGCAAAATATGTAGAATGAGTTGTATTAGAATTCCTGTATTTTTTTAACACAAAATAATTTAGTCCATGGAGTCTGCATGGCTGATATGAATGAAATATTAATTGATTTTATGAAGAGAAGGACGATTTTTTTCGATGAAGTTTTAAGCATAGAGTTTAATTATTTGTAGTTCCATGGTCTTAAATAAAATGTTTAAATAAAATAAATTATTATAGTATTGTGATGAATAAAATGAATGGGAGAAAGTTATGAATGAAATCCTGTTTTTATAGAGATCCAGGCGTGTTATTTTTTCTATGATGTCATTTGAATTAATTTCAGTTGTTTTCGATGAAGTTTTCAAATATAATAAATTATCGTAGTATTATGATAATTCTAAAACTATTACCGAGGAATGTATAACATTTTAGAGATGTTTAAACCAGGTAATTTATATTTCAATGCCGTCATTTGAATGAAGTTCATTTTTTTCGATGAAGGTTTAAATTTTCAAATATAATAAATTAATGCAGTATTGTCGAAAGCTCAGGCTAGCCAACTCGTCCGAAGACTTAGAGCAGCAATGCAGTATTGTGATAAGTTTCAAAATATTACCGAGGAATGTATTGCATTTTAGACTTATTTAAATAAAATTGCATTGAAGTTGGAAAGTGTTTCATAATCAATGCTTTAAGCATGATTGATCTTTCTTGTTTGTTCTTTGTTCCTAATGTAAAATAAATGAAATATGTTATATTACTACATTTATATGTTTGTTGTTTTATAAACTAAGTATAATTTTAAGTTTTCTAAGATGTCTTACTTTTGTTTTATTTAATACTAGCCGCCTTTGGCGACCAGCCTGTTCGCTACCCTTGAAAATTCTGACCGTGGCAAATTGTAACCGTGGCACACTCGCTGGCGCGACCTTACCAGAAGGTGTAAGGTAACTGTTTGGACGGCCAGGAAGTGCCACCCAATTTAGACCGGAACTCAGTGGGGGAGACATCCACAGGGACCGTACCCTCCTTCCCCTACCACCAACCTTTCGGAAGGACTTACGATCCCACATGTTTAACGTGATCGTACTCCGCGTGAACGCGGCTGCAGTTTTGGCAGTGGCGGGAATCGAACCCGGGCCTACCCAGTGAAATTCCCGCGCGCTAACCACTGGTGTACTTCGCCCTCCGCGACATTTTCCATAACTTTCTTTTTATTCACCGAATTTAGACCGGACCCTCCTTCCCCTACCACAAACCTCTCGGAAGGACTTGCAGTCCCACACGTTTAACGTGATCGTACTCCGCGTGAACACGGCTGCAGTTTTGGCAATGGCGGGAATCGAACCCGGGCCTACCGAGTGAAATTCCCGCGCGCTAACCACTGGGCTACCGTGCCATCCGCGACAATCTCCATAACTTTATTTTTATTCGGCAATTTTCGGAATCGAACCCGGGCCTACCAAGTGCAAATCCCGCGCACTAACCACTGGGGTACTTCACCCTCCGCGATATTCTTCATAACTTTCTTTTTATTCACCCAATTTAGACCGGAACCAAGTGGGAGAAGCATCCACAGGGACCGTACCCTTCTTCCCCTACCACCAACCTCTCGGAAGGACTTACAGACCCACATGTTTAACGTGATCGTACTCCGCGTAAACACGGCGGCAATTTTGGGAATCGAACCCGGGCCTACCGAGTGCAATTTCCGCGCGCTAACCATTGGGCTACTTTGCCCTACGCGACAATCTCCATAACTTTCTTTTTATTCATCCAATTTAGACCGTACCCTCCTTCCCCTACCACCAACTTCTCGGAAGGACTCACGGACCCACATGTTTAACGTGCTCGTACTCCGCGTAAACACGGCGGCAATTTTGGGAATCGAACCCGGGCCTGGTAACTGGTTGGACGGCCAGGATGTGCCACCCAATTTAGACCGGAACCCAGTGGGGGAGGCATCCACAGGGAACGTACCCTCCTTCCCCTACCACCAACCTCTCGGAAAAACATACGGACCCATATGTTTAACGTGATCGTACTCCATGTCAGTGGCGGAAATCGAACCCGGGCCTACCGCGTGCAATTCCCTCGCGCTAACCACTGGGCTACTTCGCCCTCCGCGACAATCTCCATAACTTTCTTTTTATTCACCCAATTTAGACTGTACCTTCCTTCCCCTACCACCAACCTCTCGGAAGGACTCACAAACCCACATGTTTAACGTGATCGTACTCTGCGTGAACGTGGCGTAAGTTTTGGCAGTGGCGGGAATCGAACCCGGGCCTACTGAGTGCAATTCCCGCACGCTAACCACTGGGCTGCCGCGCCCTCCGCGACAATCTCCATAACTTTCTACATATTCACCCAATTTAGACGGGAACCCAGTGGGGGAGGCATCCACAGGGGCCGTATCCTCCTTCCCCTACCACCAACCTCTCGGAAGGACTTACGGACCCACATATTTAACGTGATCGTATTCCACGTAAACACGGCGGCAGTTTTGGCAGTGGCGGGAATCGAACCCGGGCCTACCGCTAACTTCCCGCGCGCTAATTTGCAATTTAAAATGACCATATGCTTAATTCCATCATCCTCATTCCATTGTTTCATTGTTTCATCATTTAAAATATCCATTTAAAATATCCAAAAGTTGGCGACCAGCCTGTTCGCTACCCTTGAAAATTCTGACCGTGGCAAACTCGTTGGCGCGACCTACCAGAAAGGTGTAAGGTAACTGCTTGGAAGGCCAGGAAGTGCCACACAATTTAGACCGGAACCCAATGGGGGAGGCATCCAAAGAGACCGTACCCTCCTTCCCCTACCACAAACCTCTCGGAAGGACTTACGGACCCACATATTTAACGTGATCGTATTCCACGTAAACACGGCGGCAGTTTTGGCAGTGGCGGGAATCGAACCCGGGCCTACCGCTAACTTCCCGCGCGTTAATTTGCAATTTAAAATGACCATATGCTTAATTCCATCATCCTCATTCCATTGTTTCATTGTTCTATCATTTAAAATATCCATAAAATTAAAATATCCATTTAAAATATCCAAAAGTTAAAATATACATTTAAAAAATCCAGATCGTCCCATCATTTAAAATATAAATATAATAATTTATATAGAGCAAAGGCCCTCTATTCAGAACCGTGACGTCACCTCCACCTTGACGTCCCCACCCACCACCTTCCCTGCTTCAGCGGAGGAGAAACGAACGGAACGCCGAGAAATTTAAAATCATGGCGTCTTTAAAATTGCCATCCTGAAGGCAATTTTCATTATTTCTGGACCACATTAGACTTGTAAGAATGCCAGATATTTCAGCTTTCTAAAAATGTAAATTATTAGTCGAAATTATGAGTACTTTTCACGATGCGAGAATTTAAAAACAAAAAATTGATTTTTTGAGCCAAAAGTGAGTTTTGTTTTAAAATCTTTAAAAAATATTAGAAATCGAAATTCAGATTTGAAATTCATATATTTTTACTCGAAATTCTCTGCTCTTTCCGATGGTGTGATTTATTTTTTTCTACGATGTCTGGATCGTGGAGAAAAAAGGGCAAAAAGGGCAAAAAACGGTCGAAATCGCATAAAACATTAAATAAATAAAAAAATAATTAAAATTTTAAAAATCGGTTTTCACGTGTCCCCTTCCCTCCCCCCCGGGTCTCCGATTGCCAAATTTCGTAGCTCTCCGACGCGCGGTCGCGAAACGTATAGTGTATAAGACAGACAGACAGACAGACAGACAGACAGACACACACACACACACACAGACATTGCCTTTTATTATTTAAGAAATGACTGAATCATGCACATTTTGGGGTTATTTTCGTTTTACACGATTTTACTTAGCAAAACCCAAGATTTCAATTTACACAGTTTTGTGCAGAACCTATCTTCCGTGTAAATCGGGGGACAGGTGTACATGTATTTTCGATACTGCCCAACTCTGGCTGCATCAGTATGGAGATACCAGCATCGGTAAGAGAAAAGTGTACGAGTGGGTAGATGTGTTTATAAATGGACGAACATCAATTAGTGATGGGCAACACTTTAGTCATCCCAGCACAAGGTCAAAGCAGTGCATTCCTGGTTGAAGGCATAACCAAAAACATTTTTCTCTGATGGAATGAAGAAGTTGGTGAAATGGTGCGAGATGTATATTGATCATGCAGAAAAATGGCATATCATTTGTACTAATTGAATTATATATCACAAAATATTTAATTTGATGTTACTTTTTGAATTACATATATACATATATAAACTTTGTTCAAAATAATTAATAATTAAATTAAAGCAGGGGTTCTGAAAGGAACAAAATAAAGCAGGAAAATTCAGTTGTTAGTATGTGAGCGAACTCATTTGAAATGTCAACTCCCAGTATCTAATGAAAACATTCAATATTTCACCATTTAAAACTCAATATGGAGAAAAATCATAATCATCATAATTGCCTTCCTATCTTATTACATAGAAAATGAAAGTTAATAAAAGTAAAAAAAGTCTACAGTTAATCTCCTGACTTTCACAGGACCTAATTTAAATACCAAGAAGTAAATATTTCTATACTATGCTAAAGATAAATAAAAAACAGAAGATTGGGACTATTGACTATAAACAACATCAGCTGCATTGAATGACCTTTGATTTTGAAGTTTTTTTCATGAAGATGTATATGATTTTGCAAACATTTCTAGCCCTGCCCCACTGTCTACCCATTAAGCTAGCAATGCTTTATTGCATTTTATTATTATGAACGAATTACCAGGAACAGTCCGGGTCATAAATAAATATCCGTTACTATTAAATTCACTAAGTACGCTATCTGCACAGCAAAAAAGAAAAGATCCAAAACTTCTAGGAGAGCTGCAAAAGTTTTCTTTTGAATTGCATCCTGCTCATCCCTCTTTAAATTTTGATCCAGAGCAGGAGAAGATTGAATCTTCATTGAAGTGTGAGACAGTCCATTGTTATCACTCAAAAAATTGCAAAAATTAATCACTTATGAAATTGAAATTATTTTTTGTTAGAATGTTAACTGATATCTCTGCAGAATAATATTCAAAATCTCTAGGAAAGCTCAGGAAGTTACCTCCCGAATGCTAAATGCACATCCTGTTCACTTTTCTTTAAAACAGATCAGACAAAACCTGATAAAGCAGGGCAAAGATGAATCTCAGTTGAAGTGGGAGATGGTCCATTGCGTTGATTGAATGAGATCGCTTAAAAAATTGCAAAAATTAAAATTACTTATAAAATTGAAAAAAAAAAAATTTTTTTTTGATAAAAAGGCTAATATCTATACGAAACTTTTAGTTAAATTATAGAATTGTACTAATCTTAGTTTTTTGGATACAGCGATATACATCAGATCACATAAAAACAGATTTTGGTGTATTTAAAAATAAATAAATATGAAGAAACTGTCCCATGAATTTGGTTCAAACATTATTGGAAAGAATGTTCTTTGATCTTTCAGATAGTGTCAAGATGGAAACTCTGTGATAATATTTTAGGTCGTTAAGGAATTGCTTTGTGAGAATACTGGCCAAAATCATTGTAAATCGGGGTAAAACATAACTAAAAACTAATTCAAAATTTAAAAATTAATGCTGAGGTGGACCTATTCGGATTCAGAAGTACTTGTGTACCAAATTTCCTGGTTGTAGGATGCTTAGATTCATTGCTACAGACTGCACACACACACATCTTCCTTTATTACACAAGATCAATTTCATTAGGTAAATTGAAATCTTTCTTTTCACTTCAAATTTACAGCAAAGAAGGAAAAGAAATGGGATGCATAAAATAGTGCTGGATAATTACTTGAGACCAGTGGTTCTCAACATTTTTGGTTTGGAAGAACCCTTGAAATATTTTGTAAAATCTCCCTGAAATCCTACTTGGGTGACATATATTAGCTGCGGAAGGGGTAAATCGCAAAATAGACATGTAAAGCAGCATAGTTCATAAATATAACTAATTCCTATTTTCAAATAAAATATTACAAATGTATTTACATATTTAAACTTGAAAATTGATAAACATTTTTGCTTGACATCTTACTAGTTGACTTTTTTTCAAAGCTTTTATCTGATAATACAATGAGTACCACCATAATTTCCTGTGTATAATCTGCAGTGGTGCATAATCTGCATGCATATTTTTCAGAGGGAGAAAAGAAAATGTTGTATAATCCGCAGATAAAACTGGTATGCCCGATTGTTTGTTTTGTCATATATATATGCAAAAGTAGTTAAAATGATGAAACTTACCTTGTATTTGAATGAATGATATGATGACAATGTTAAATAAAAGATAATTATTTCCGAAAAACAAATTTTAACGAAACAATTTATTTTATATTAGCAATGCTTCTTGGTCAGTGCTATCTTAGCTCTCTATCATCACCATCTATTAGCAGACAATGTCGTGACATTTTTCCACTTGGAAAAAATTGACACAGATATTCCACAGAGGCCTATAATTTGCACCTTTAAAATCTGGAGTTTTTAAATAGATCAGGGCTCGACAAATTTTTCCACAATCTAGAAGCCAGGTCAAAAAGTTAGGAGCCAGCTTTTAATTTTACGAAATTTTACATTTTGATGAGCATTTGTTATAAAGAACTTATAATAAATAGTTACACTGGTATAATTATACATAGTGGTTAACACTAATCCTTAAAATTATAAGGAAAGCAATATATATATATATATATAACATAATTTAAAATTTTTTAATTTTTAATCATTAATTTTCCATTTCTGCACATATTGCACTGATCATGTACATTTTGATACGCAGGCACTTTAGGACCCGGGACGATATGTCTCGGGATTATTTTTTTAAAAATTCAAATTACTTTTTCAGTTCTATGTTTTAGTACAATTTTCATACAAATGCATTCCTTAGCGACTAAAAATATTATTTCAGAGTTTCCATCTTAACACCAATGAAAAGATCGAAAAATTCTCTTTCGAATCAACTTTGAATGGAATCCATATGATTAATAGTTGAATTTTCATGAATTTTTAAAAAGTATATACTTTCCTCTTTTTGAAATCAGGCTCCCAGGCCTGGATATTCTAGTACAGTCTCTATCTTAACACCATCAGTGCAGCGCCCCCCTCCCCTGTTAGTATAGGTGGGCGTATTGTATATGTCAAAACATTTTTTGGTTTTCAAGAATTTTCTGTGAGTTCCGGTGTAATTGTAATCAGGTTGCATCTTAAATTCTGGACAATGTCGAGTACATTTTCTAGACTGTTCTCATGATTTCAAATGCAGACCTTTGATAAAAACTACACTAGAACTCACAGCAAAATCACAAAAATCGAAGAATGATTTAACAATATGCCTGCTTATAACAAAAATAAAATAAAACAACTGTAGTACCAGTCCACATACAGCTATGCCACGAACGCTTATCTTAAATCCCAGGTACATTTTCTAGTTGATAATAATAATCCTATAATATAAAATCGTTTTTCATTGCTCAGAGTTAAAAGGTCGTATAATTAACATTAATTCCATCATTTCTGTCAGATGTACGTAAAACAAAGAAACTCGTTAAACGTGACTGCTTTATTGCTTTTTCAGTTTTATCTGACAAATTATGTTTCAATTTTAATACACCTTATAAATAAACAAAGCACAAATTTATAAGATATTACGATTGGTAAATAAACCCGCTTCAAAATATGCAAACTGGCGATGATTGCGGTCCTGCTGCGATTGTGAAAGATTATCCTCCAGATACCTTTCTTCGGTACTTGGCGCTTACATAGATCTTTGAACACTTATGACGTGACTCACTCAAGGCAAGGGCAAGTAACCAGTCTGAATAAATAAATATGCGTAAGAGAAATAAAATTAATTAAAATGAAAAAGGAAAACTGCAATAGAAATCTCAGTGGCTGCACCTACAATTTTCAGGTTTCTGCAAGGGCTTCACAGCAGTGCATTGTTGGCAGCCAGGATATGAGGACGCTACAGTGTACGTTTTATGATAACCCTGTGGGAGGTTGCCTTCGATGTTTGGCCATCCGAAGGTTTTGGCTATCGATAGTCTACTAACAAATATTATCATTGCTTTAATAATAATAATAAAAAACATGAAAAACAATCTAAGTAAATTCTAGTCAAATTTTCTGTCTGGCAATTTTATAAAATTTATTTTAAATTCTAGTTCCTCTGCTGAATTTTTAGATTTTTAATTCAACATTTCTAGTCGCCACATTTAATATTTTAGGCCCCACGACGACCTGGAGCCAGGATTTGTCGAGCCCTGAAATAAATAATCCACAGATTATATGCTAGAAATTAAGGTAGTTGGCAGGAATGCAGACTATATTCATTACTGCCAATTGCCTTGCAGCTACAAAAATTAAATTTTAATTTTCACGCAAATATCTAATCAAAATGCTTCATGGTTTTATGAATAAAGCATGTTAAAATATGAATTTTAACTTTTTACTCAATTATAAAAATGATGACAAGTTGTACTTATATTTGCAAGTTTCTGCAAATTTTCGTGAAGCTCCAGGGTTCAATAGAACTTTGGTTGACAAACAAGATAAACAATGTACTACTTTCCTGAAAACAAAACTTTACACTTGAATTTTATAATCTAAAAATGAGATATTTAACAAAGAATACCATTTTAAAACAAATCAATACAAAATATATTCAATATTTAATTTTCCAAAAAAGAATACCAAAAAAATTTTATTCGAATACTTACCCAAACGTTGAACTTAACATTTTTATATGTGACAGTTTCTACATTAAACCCAACAGTTGGAATAGCTGTGACAGACTGTCCTAATTTTAATTTGTATAAAACAGCTAAAACAAATTAAGGAACATATACTGCTTGGATATCACATGCCAATTCTTCATTAATAACACTGCATATAACAAGAAAATCAACTGCATTAATTAGTTTCAGAAGCAAAAAAGAACTGCCTTTGTCAGGACAAATGAGACAGTCAATCTAACAAAGGCATGTTGGATCTGCACAGTTCTGAGAAGTTTTTATTAAATACTAGCAGTATACCCGTTCTTTGTATGGAATATCTATATACTAAAAGGCAATGTCTGAGTGTGTCTGCCTGTCTTATACACTATAGGTTCAGCGACCGCGCGTCTTAGAGCTACGAAATTTGGCAATTGAAGACCCGGGGGTGGGGGTGAGAAGGTGACACGTGAAAACAGATTTTTAAAATTTGAATTATTTTTTCAGTTATTTAATGTTTGTTTTATGTCTAATGTCTTATGTGTTTTCGACCGTTTTTTCCCTTTTTTCCCCCCCATGATCCAGACGTCGTAGAAAAAAACAAATCACACCACCAGAAAGGGCAGACAATTGCGAGTAAAATATATCAATTTCAAATCTCAATTTCAATTTCTATAGTTCTATTTTTATTCTATTCTTATTAATTTCTATTTTTTAAAGATTTTAAAACAAAAGTCACTTTCTGCTCAAAAAAACTAAACGTTAATTTTTAAATCCTCACATCGAGAACAGTTCCGTTGATTTTGACTAATAATTTACATTTTTAGAAAGCTCAAAGTTCAGGCTTTCTTACAAACCCAATTTGGTCAAGAAATAATTAAAAATGCCCGCAGGATCAGGATTTTAAGATTTTCCAAATTTCAATTTCTCGGATATCTACTAAAGAAGTTTTTCACCTGTGTTTTTCACCGGCAGAAGTTTTTTGCGCGGGAGGAGGGAAGGTGGAGGGGACATCACAGTTCTGAATATGCAATAAGGAAGGAAATGACAGAATTAAGAGCTTAACATATGGTCATTATAAAATTTGAAAGATTGAATTATGGTGGATTGAATTGTGGCGATGTATAATTGTGGCATAATGTATTGTTGTATTGTCTATATAATAAAAGGCAATGCCTGTCTGTGTGTGTCTGTCTGTTTTATACACTATAGGTTCAGCAACCACGAGTCGGAGAGCTACGAAATTTGGCAATCGGAGACCAGGGGGTGGGGGTTGAAAAGTGACACATCAAAACAGATTTTTTAAATTTTAATTTTTTTGTTGTTATTTGATGTTTATGCGATTTTGACCGTTTTTTTCCCTTTTTTCTCCACCATCCTGACATCGAAGAAAAAAACAAATCACACGATCGGAAAGAGCAGACAATTGCGAATAAAAATATATCAATTTCAAAACTCAGGAACAAATTTTAATATTTAAGATTTTAAAACAAGTCACTTTCGGCTAAAAAAAAACGAACTTTGGTTTTTAAATCTTCGCATCGGAAAAAGTACTAATAATTTCAACTAATCATTTACATTTTTAGAAAGTTCAAAGATCTGGTTTTCAAGTCCAATCTGGTCAAGAAATAATAAAAAATTGCTGCAGGATCGGGATTTTAAGATTTTCCGAATTTCAATTTCTTGGTAGACCCGGCGAAGATCAGATTTTTCCCCAATTCCATGCCACGCTGTTTCCATGGAGATATTGCGAGAGTGAAAAATCATTATTATTATTTAATGTTTTAGGCGATATTTTAAATGGGGGAACGATATGGATTTTTAAATGGATATTTTAATTTTATGGATATTTTAAATGATGGAACGATGGAACGGAAGAAATAAAAAAAAAAAAAAATGAAAAGAAAGTTATGGAGATTGTCGCCATGATATTACGTTATATTTTAAACGCAGGAATTGCACTCAGTAGGCCTGTTGGAAACTTGGTTCTGTTTTCGTCGCGATTCTCGTTATCGCGAGAACGTGTTTACATTTTTAGAATGGTTCTACCGTTCTCGTGAACGACTCGTGACGGGAACAGAACATGCCATTCATGCAAATCGCCATCTCGCCGCGCGCGCATCCTGATTTGCATATAGTGAGGGCGCTGCCGTCAACGGTTGTGTTCCGGAGCGTACCCATCACAGTGTATATATGATAGGACACATTCTCAGTTATTTCAGACCTTGACTGACCATGTAGTAGAGACCGGATAGACTTAGTCAGAGGATTGACTAGTCAGATTCAGACTCAGACTTGATAGACTTAGTCAGATCGATCAGACGGTGATCGACGGTGAAAGACCTTGTATGGAAGGCAGACCTTGATCGGTAGAGAGTAGTCTAACTTCTAAAGCCATGACGTGTGACCTGATGATGGTGGCTTCATTAACGTACACGGCATGTGTGGTACAGTAGCTGTTTTTTCTACTTACCGATGTTATAGTAACTGAGAGTGTGTGCCTAGTCATAGACTGTTTAAAACCTTTTTCATGAGCTTGCTAGCTCATTGTATATAGTTTTGCTTTGCAACGAATGTTACAGTGATTTATTTTGTAACTTTATCTGATGCAATGGATCTCACAACAAATAAATTGTGTTTGTGTTTAACGAGCTTGCTTTCTTGAGAAAACACATCACTACTGCGTATCATCTGCTACAAAATTTTTCTACCAGCACTTCAGATATGGATATGGCCAAAACACTGCTAAATCTGCAAATGACTTTCAAATTTTTCTAGTAAAGTCGCTCAGCTAACACAGCAATAGCAGCCGACATTTGGTTACGGGCCGTAGTATGTCAAGGCCATAACTTTTATCCGTGATAAAGCAGCAGTGAAGAGTTGTGAATTCCATCGACGGGGGCCGCGACCGGCGCCATTTGCATCAAGCAGAAAGGTAAACAACGCACTCTAGTCACAGTTAAAGACTATGGAGGTGAGCAACGGCATAGAAGCGTTAAACAGGGACAATTACGTCACCTGGCGTAATGAAATTTCATTTATCCTGAAAGGAGAAGGATGTTACGGCCACATCAACCGTACTGCATTACCAGTCGACGAATCTACGTCACGCCGCGAGCGAGAGGAGTACATGCGCAGCAGCGACCGCGCACTTTCCATCCTGTTCCGAAATATCTCGGCGGAGTACAGAGAACTGCTCGACATCGACGACAGCCCGGCGGATGCGTGGGAGAAGTTGGAGGCGCATTTTGAGGCCCCAACGCGCGCCAATCTAGTTCATCTGTTGGACGAGTTTTTCAGTCTACGCCCGGAAATCGAGGAGCCCATCGACATATTCTGTACGAGGATAAGGAAAGCTGTCACCAAGCTCAAGAACGTGAACCACCCCGTGGAGGATGTGTACGTGGCATTCCAAGCCATCCGGTATCTCCCAGACCAGTACCAGAGTATCATCCAAATCATTTATCGCTGGAGCGATACTGATTTTAAACTGGATAAGATTCAGAAAGAACTTTCTCTAGAAGAGGGCAGGATTAGACAGTTGAGGAAGGATCATGACAATAATAATGTAAGTTCCAATTCATCTGTATATTTTTCAAATGTTAACGCTAAATGCAAAAATGTTACCAAAGTTAAAAAGTCTATTAAGGTCATAGGACCATGCTTTATGTGTAATAAAACTGGTCATGTAAAGGCACAATGCCCAAAATTGAAAAAGATGACTAGCTCTAGTATTATTGAAGTATTTTCAAATATAAATGTAGAAGCTAATATTGTTGATAATCCTGACAATAGGCTCAGCTGGGTGATTGACACCGCTGCTACGCGACACTTTTGTAATGATGTTAAAATGTTTTCAAAATTTGATAAATGTAAGGATACATCTATGTCGCTAGCAGTGGGTGATATGGAAAGCCCAGTTGAGGCTATTGGAACGGTGAACATGCATGTTAAATTTAAAGATCATACAAATAATATTGTGCTACAAAATGTTATGTATTCACCAAAATTACGGCGTAACTTGTTGGCCGCATCTGTATTAGAAGAGCAGGGCTATTCTTTTAGTGCAGCCAAAGGTGTTCTATGGTTTAAGACTCCTGAGGGAGAAAATTTCTTTTACGCTAAACGTAAAGAAGGATTGTATTTCTTAAAACCACAGTACTCAACTAAAAGTTTAAATAGTAGTGTTGAGGGCCGTAAAGGAGATCAGGATAGGGACAAAAATTCTAAACAGGTTAGAAAAACCCCTGCAACAAATAGTCGAAGTCAAAACAAAATTAGGCCTAACTTGAATAAAAGGAAAAACAAATCTGATTTAAAATCAAAGTCAAATAAAATTAGTGGTTCAACAGTTGAAATTTTGAACAAAACTGAATTATGGCATAGAAGATATGGCCATATTAACTCAGACTACTTGCACCAAACAAGTAAAGTTTCCGCGGCAAACGGACTCCCAAAATTAAAATATGCAAAAGTAAATTGCATTCATTGCAAACTTGCAAAATCTAAAAGAGTTTCGTACAAACCAATAGGCAGGATTAGATCTACAGAACCTTTGCAATTACTGCACATGGACGTTTGTGGTCCAATGCCTGTAGCTTCATTGGGGGGAAACAAATACTTCTTGACTATTACAGACGATTTTAGCCGCAAGGTGTTTGTTTTTATTTTAAAACAAAAATCAGATGTGTTCAAAGTTTTTCAGGATTTTCAAGCTTGTCAGGAGAGACAATTAGGCAAAAAGATTTTGTGCATCCGTACTGATAACGGCATGGAATTTTGTCACGGTCAATTTAAAGCTTTTTTGAAAAAGTTAGGGATTAAGCATGAACGATCTAACACTTATACACCCGAACAAAACGGGGTATCTGAAAGATTCAACCTGACAGCGTTAGATTGTGTCAAGGCAATGCTTAATCAAAGCAAAGTTGGTGACAAAATGTGGGCAGAGGCAATCCTATGTTTTACTTATACAAAGAACAGGATTTGCCATAAATTTAAAGTTAAAACTCCACACGAATTGTACTATGGGAAGAAGCCTGCTGTATCCCATCTCAGAGTTTTTGGATGTAAGGCTTATGCTGGTATAGCAAAACAGCTTAGGAAGAAGCTAGACCGAAGAGCTCAACTGGGAGTTATGGTAGGATATGCGGAAAATACCAGGGGCTATAGAATTCTTCTTGTGAAAGAAGGAAAAATATTAGAAATAAGCAATGTCCGTTTTGAGGAGATGGAAGCAGCGGAAGGCGTCCTGGACCCCATTCGACCTAGAAACTTCACCCAAAAGAAATCGGGTTTTACTCGAACATCAGATTCAGGATCGGAATGTTTGGATAGTGAGTCAGAGGAAGAAGCAGGTGAGAGCCATGACACTAGTCATACTAGTGAGGAAGAGGACTCTCCTGCTGATTCCGATCTGACCCCCTGTTCAAACATAGATTGGGAAAGGAAAGCTGTACCCAGGCCTGATGGAACTCGAACTGATGTTTACTACTCAGTGAGGGGTGATAAACATAGGCTGAGAAGTCATAATGATGTTAAAAAATTCTGTGCTAAGGCTAACATACATTATGACCAAAATTTGTTTAACTTCAGAGAAAAGAGGGATATAAAATCCAGGCCAGAGGCAAGCAACATAGAGATAATAGTTCCCAAAAACTATAAATCGGCAATTGAATCTCCGCACTCGCAAGAATGGCAGGAAGCCATGAATAATGAAATAGCAATAATGCAAGAGAGAGGTGTTTGGGACTTAGTGCCTACACCCACCTCACAAAAGATAATCGGATCCAGATGGGTATACACCATCAAAAGGGATGAAAATGGAATAGTAAAGAGATTCAAAGCTCGATTAGTGGCTCAGGGATATTCACAAGAGAAGGGGGATTCGTATGACGAAGTATTTAGCCCCGTTATAAATTTTTGCTTAATAAGAGCTTTTTTTGCAATTTTTGTATGTTTGCTTAACTGGAAGCATTTTCAATTAGACATCAAGTCAGCATACCTTTATGCTAAATTGAATGCCAAAGTGTTTATGAAACAACCACCTGGATATGTCGATCCGAACCAACAAAATCATGTCTGTTTGCTGAAAAAAGCAATATATGGCTTACATCAGAGCGGCAGAGAGTGGTATAATGAGCTTGACACCACTTTGAGAAAATTAAATTTCTTCAAACTCAAATGGTGCAATTGTGCATATTTTTACCAGAACAAAGTATTAATGTTGGTATATGTGGATGACATAGTTTTATTTTCAAAACATCAAGGTGATATTGATCATGCAGTTTCTTTACTAAAGGAAGAATTTGATATCAAAACTCTAGGGAAGGTCCAAAAACTGTTAGGTGTGGAATTTACAGAAATCAATAACAAAATTTTTATACATCAAAGGCAGTATATTGATAAAATTTGCCAAATGTTTAAAGAATTCAAATATCCTATTTCTTCACTCCCTATTACAAAAGGAATCAAGTTGAGTAAAAATGATTGCCCAATGAATGATGGAGAATTAAAACAAATGCAAAATATCCCATACAGAAGTTTGATAGGATGTTTAGCCTTTTTGTCAAGTAGAACTAGACCAGATATATGTTACGCTGTAAATATTCTGTCTCAATTCCAAGAGAATCCTGGCATGAAACATTGGGACGCATTACTTAAACTTTTAGGATATCTTGAGAAAACAAAGAATTACATGTTAAACTTATCAGGCATTGGTAACTTAAATTTAAATTGCTACTCGGATTCGGATTTTGCCGCCAATAGGGATGACAGGGTGTCACTCGGGGGTATGTTATTTCTTATAGATAGAGTACCCGTTTCTTGGCGTACATTTAAACACAAGTGTGTTAGTCTGTCAACGATGGAAGCGGAATATGTTTCATTGACAGAAGCTGCGAAAGAAGTTATTTGGCTACAAAATATCATTGAGGAATGTATGAAGCTAGGGTTAAAATTTAACAGAAATAATAGCATAATCTACTGTGATAACCAAGCTGCAATTAATTTTTCAAATTCCCCAATAGAGAATAACAGAAACCAAACATATTGATATAAAGTACCATTTCCTGAGGAATTTAGTTGAGAATGAATCTTTTAAAATCATCTTTGTAAATACCAAGGAAAATGTAGCAGATTACTTTACAAAACCAATGACCAAAGATAGAGCATTAAACTTTTGTAATCAAATTTTTAAAAACAAAAATGATTAAATTTGTAACTTCTAAATTTTTTTTTCTTTCTTTTACAAAATATGGTTAGGATATCGTATAATTTACTCCTCCCTCTGTGATGCAGATAATTGTATCTAGAGTATATATATGTGTATTGTTTACAATGAACTTTTTAAAATTTTTCACATTACACTGAATGTATATATATATCCATGTTTTCAATTCCCGCATAAGACAGTTATGCTTATGTGTATTATTTTGTGTGTTTACTCCTTGTTATCATACACTTGGCTATGATTCATTGATGACAAACCACTTATTTAAATTTGAATACAACACAGAAAGAAAAAAAAAAAAAATCTTTCATTATCTGTGTCATTGCTATTAGTATTAATTATGTATACTGGTCTTGGACAGAGATAATGAACAGCCATAATTGAATTTAATATTTATAGTAAATTTTTTTAATCTTAAATGTTAAATTTAATAGTTATACATGAAATTTTCTACACAAATTGAATTTGATATTTATAGTGAATTTTTTAATCTTAAATGTTAAATTTAATAATTATACATGAAATTTTCTACATAATTGAATTTGATATTTAAAGTGAAATTTTTAATCTTAAATGTTAAATTTAATAATTATACATAAAATTTTCTACACAAATTGAATTTGATATTTATAGTAAAATTTTTAATCTTAAATGTTAAATTTAAATTATTATACTTAAATTTCTTGAAACTTAAATTTTGACTTAAATTAAATTTTTGGAACTTAGTGTTTCAATGATATCTAAAATTTTCTTTCAATGATAAATTTTTTTTGCTCAACATGAAAAGTAATGTATATACTTTATGTTTTTGCTGGATACTAAAGAACTTGACATTTTTGCTGTTATGTTTTTTTAGAGTAATTTCATTGATTGATAGCACGTGCGCCGAGATTTGGGGTTTTGCATGAGGGGGCCGATTGTTGGAAACTTGGTTCTGTTTTCGTCGCGATTCTCGTTATCGCGAGAACGTGTTTACATTTTTAGAATGGTTCTACCGTTCTCGTGAACGACTCGTGACGGGAACAGAACATGCCATTCATGCAAATCGCCATCTCGCCGCGCGCGCATCCTGATTTGCATATAGTGAGGGCGCTGCCGTCAACGGTTGTGTTCCGGAGCGTACCCATCACAGTGTATATATGATAGGACACATTCTCAGTTATTTCAGACCTTGACTGACCATGTAGTAGAGACCGGATAGACTTAGTCAGAGGATTGACTAGTCAGATTCAGACTCAGACTTGATAGACTTAGTCAGATCGATCAGACGGTGATCGACGGTGAAAGACCTTGTATGGAAGGCAGACCTTGATCGGTAGAGAGTAGTCTAACTTCTAAAGCCATGACGTGTGACCTGATGGTGGCTTCATTAACGTACACGGCATGTGTGGTACAGTAGCTGTTTTTTCTACTTACCGATGTTATAGTAACTGAGAGTGTGTGCCTAGTCATAGACTGTTTAAAACCTTTTTCATGAGCTTGCTAGCTCATTGTATATAGTTTTGCTTTGCAACGAATGTTACAGTGATTTATTTTGTAACTTTATCTGATGCAATGGATCTCACAACAAATAAATTGTGTTTGTGTTTAACGAGCTTGCTTTCTTGAGAAAACACATCACTACTGCGTATCATCTGCTACAAAATTTTTCTACCAGCACTTCAGATATGGATATGGCCAAAACACTGCTAAATCTGCAAATGACTTTCAAATTTTTCTAGTCAAGTCGCTCAGCTAACACAGCAATAGCAGCCGACAAGGCCATGGTTCGATTCCCATCACTGCCAAAACTGCAGCAGTGTTCACGCGGAGTATGATCTCGTTAAACATGTGGGTCCGTAAGTCCTTCCGAGGTTGGTGGTAGGGGAAGGAGGGTATAGTCCCTGTAGTTGCCTCCCTCACTGGGTTCCGATTTAAATTGGGTGGCCCTTCCTGGCCGTCCAAATAGTTACCTTAGACCTTTCTGGTAGGGTGCGCCAGCGAGTTTGCCACGGTCAGAATTTTCAAGGGTAGCGAACAGGCTGGTCGCCGAAGGCGGCTAGTATATTATAAAGAAACTTAAAATCCACAATCACATGCAAATTCCCATAGTATTCTAAATGACACTGGTTTTCAAAACATTCTATTAAAATATTTAAATTAAGGTTTGTAAAAGGAAATTTAAGAATCTATATTCTCGCTACACAAAATTGTCTTCACAGGCAGATCTAAAGAATAAAACATCCTGGTCCAGTTTGTAAACAAATTTACAGAAAATATGAGATTGAATCCATACATGCCAAAATGACAGCTAGAATTATATGGAAAGATATACCCATACTACTTATATTCTCGTAAATTAGAGGATATACCTGTGTATTAGTAGAAGATTACTCATACTATAATGAGTTTCAACAATTTTTACTAAAATAAAACAGATGATGTAGGGTGGACATATGGACATCATCATAATGTAGGGTGGATGTTTCATAATTTACCAACTTTTATCAAAGTGTATATACAATTTCTTTAATTAAAACAAGAAAGATCAATCATGCTTAAAGCATTGATTACGAAACACTTTCCAACTTCAATGCAATTTTATTTAAACACTAGCCGCCTTTGGCGACCAGCCTGTTCGCTACCCTTGAAAATTCTGACCGTGGCAAATTGTAACCGTGGCACACTCGCTGGCGCGACCTTACCAGAAGGTGTAAGGTAACTGTTTGGACGGCCAGGAAGTGCCACCCAATTTAGACCGGAACTCAGTGGGGGAGACATCCACAGGGACCGTACCCTCCTTCCCCTACCACCAACCTTTCGGAAGGACTTACGATCCCACATGTTTAACGTGATCGTACTCCGCGTGAACGCGGCTGCAGTTTTGGCAGTGGCGGGAATCGAACCCGGGCCTACCCAGTGAAATTCCCGCGCGCTAACCACTGGCGTACTTCGCCCTCCGCGACATTTTCCATAACTTTCTTTTTATTCACCGAATTTAGACCGGAATCCAGTGGGAGAGGCACCCACGGGGACCGTACCCTCCTTCCCCAACCACCAACCTCTCGAAAGGACTTACAGACACACATGTTTATTCCACGTGATCGTACTCCGCGTGAACACGGCGGCAATTTTGGAAATCGAACCCGAGCCTACCGCGTGCAATTCCCGCGCGCTAACCACTGGGCTACTTCGCCCTCCGCGACAATCTCCATAACTTTCTTTTTATTCACCCAATTTAGGCCGTACCCTCCTTCCCCTACCACCAACCTCTCAGAAGGACTCACGAACCCACATGTTTAACGTGATCGTACTCTGCGTGAACGTGGCGTAAGTTTTGGCAGTGGCGGGAATCGAACCCCGGACCTACTGAGTGCAATTCCCGCGCGCTAACCACTGGGCTGCCGCGCTCTCGCGACAATCTCCATAACTTTCTATATATTCATCCAATTTAGACGTGAATCCAGTGGGGGAGGGATCCACAGGGGCCGTATCCTCCTTCCCTTACCACCAACCTCTCGGAAGAACTTACGGACCCACATATTTAACGTGATCGTATTCCACGTAAACACGGCGGCAGTTTTGGCAGTGGCGGGTATCGAACCCGGGCCTACCGCTAACTTCCTGCGCGCTAATTTGCAATTTAAAATGACCATATGCTTAATTCCATCATCCTCATTCCATTGTTTCATTGTTCCATCATTTAAAATATCCTCCTTCCCCTACCACAAACCTCTCGGAAAAACATACGGACCCATATGTTTAACGTGATCGTACTCCGTGTCAGTGGCGGAAATCGAACCCGGACCTACCGCGTGCAATTCCCGCGCGCTAACCACTGGGCTACTTCGCCCTCCGCGACAATCTCCACAACTTTCTTTTTATTCACCCAATTTAGACCGTACCCTCCTTCCCCTACCACCAACCTCTCGGAAGGACTCACGAACCCACATGTTTAACGTGATCGTACTCTGCGTGAACGTGGCGTAAGTTTTGGCAGTGGCGGGAATCGAACCCGGGCCTACTGAGTGCAATTCCCGCGCGCTAACCACTGGGCTGCCGCGCCCTCCGCGACAATCTCCATAACTTTCTATATATTCACCCAATTTAGACGGGAACCCAGTGGGGGAGGCATCCACAGGGGCCGTATCCTCCTTCCCCTACCACCAACCTCTCGGAAGGACTTACGGACCCACATATTTAACGTGATGGTATTCCACGTAAACACGGCGGCAGTTTTGGCAGTGGCGGGAATCGAACCCGGGCCTACCGCTAACTTCCCGCGCGCAAATTGCAATTTAAAATGACCATATGCTTAATTCCATCATCCTCATTGAATTGTTTCATTGTTGCATCATTTAAAATATCCATAAAATAAAAATATCCATTTAAAATATCCAAAAGTTAAAATATACATTTAAAAAATCCATATCGTTCCATCATTTAAAATATAAATATAATAATTTATATGGAGTAAAGGAACTATTCAGAACCGTGACGTCACCTCCACCTTGACGTCCCCACCCACCACCTTCCCTCCTTCTTCGGGGGAGAAACGCCGGTTAAGAAGCGGCACACCGAGCGGAAGGCCGAGAAATTGAAATTCGGAAACTTTTAAAATCCCGATCCTGTGGGCAATACGGAATATTTCCTGACCAGATTGGACTTGTAAGAATGCCAGATGTTTGACCTTTCTAAAAATGTAAATTATTAGTCGAAATTATGAGTACTTTTTACTATGCGAGAATTTAAAAACCAAAAATCGTTTCTTTGAGCCAAAAGTGACTTTTGTTTTAAAATCATAAAAAAATATTTGAATTTGTCCCTGAGATTTGAAATTGATATATTTTTACTCGAAATTCTCTGCTCTTTCCGATGGTGTGATTTGTTTTTTTCTACGATGTCTGGATCGTGGAGAAAAAAGAGCAAAAAGGTCAAAAAACGGTCGAAATCGCATAAAACATTAAATAACAAAAAAAATAATTAAAATTTTAAAAATCGGTTTTCACGTGTCCCCTTCCCACCCCATAGGGTCTCCGATTGCCAAATTTCATAGCTCTCCGAAGCGCGGTCGCGAAACGTATAGTGTATAAGACAGACAGACGCACAGACAGACATTGCCTTTTATTATTTACTAGCCGCCTTTGGCGACCAGCCTGTTCGCTACCCTTGAAAATTCTGACCGTGGCAAATTCTAACCGTGGCACACTCGCTGGCGCGACCTACCAGTAAAGTGTAAGGTAACTGTTTGGAGGGCCAGGAAGTGCCACCCAATTTAGACAGGAACTCAGTGGGGGAGGCATCCACAGGGACCGTACCCTCCTTCCCCTACCACCAACCTCTCGGAAGGACTTACGGTCCCGCATGTTTAACGTGATCGTACTCCGCCTGAACACGGCGGCAGTTTTGGCAATGGCGGGAATCGAACCCGGACCTACCTAGTGCAAATCCCGGCGCTAACCACTGGGCTACCGCGCCCTCCGCGACAATCTCCATAACCTTCTTTTTATTCACCCAATTTAGACCGGAACCCAGTAGGGGAGGCATCCACAGGGTCCGTACCCTCCTTCCTCTACCAACAACCTCTCGGAAGGACTTACGGATCCACATGTTTAACGTGATCGTACTCCGCGTGAAAATGGCAGCAGTTTTGGCAGTGGCGGCAATCGAACCCGAGCCTACCGAGTGCAATTCCCGCGCGCCAACCACTGGGCTACCGCGCCCTCCGCGACAATCTCCATAACCTTCTTTTTATTCACCCAATTTAGACCGGAACCCAGTGGGAAAGTCATCCACAGGGTCCGTACCCTCCTTCCTCTACCACCAACCTCTCGGAAGGACTTATGGACCCACATGTTTAACTTGATCGTACTCCGCGTGAACACGGCAGCAGTTTTGTCAGTGGAGGGAATCGAACCCGGGCCTACCGAGTGAAATTCCCGCACGCTAACCACTGGGCTACCACGCCCTCCGCGACAATCTCCATAACTTTCTTTTTATTCACCCAATTTGGACCAGGACCCAGTGGGGGAGGCATCCACAGAGACCGTACCCTCCTTTCCCTGCCACCAACCTCTCGGAAGGAATTATCGACCCATATGTTTAAGGTGATCGTACTCCGCATCAGTGGCGGGAATCGAACCCAGGCCTACCGAGTGCAATTCTCGCGTGCTAACTTCCCGCGCGCTAATTTAAATTTATAATGACCATATGCTAGGCTCTTAATTCCACCATCCTTGTTCCATCATTTAAAATAGCCATAAAATTAAAATATCCATTTAAAATATCTATAAATTAAAATATCCATTTAAAATCAAAAAATCATCCATATCGTTCCACCAATCCATAAATATAATAATTTCAAATACATCACCACAATTCAAACCACCATAATTCAATCATTTAAATTATTTAAAATATCCATTTAAAATATCATATAAATATAATAATTTCGCCCGATGTATACAACACTTATGCTTGTAATTCATTTAAAACCGAAAGCGCGGTCTCCATGGAGACGGGGAAGAAACTACTGCGGATGGGGGGAAAATGCCGTTGAAGAACTGAGCCGGTAGCCGACAAATTTAAAATCATGGCGTCTTTAAAATTGCGATCCTGAAGGCAATTATCATTATTTCTGGACCAAATTAGACTTGTGAGAATGCCAGATATTTCAGCTTTCTAAAAATGTAAATTATTAGTCGAAATTATGAGTACTTTTCACTATGCGAGAATTTAAAAACCAAAAATCGTTTTTTTGAGCCAAAAGTGACTTTTGTTTTAAAATCTTTAAAAAATATTAGAAATCGAAATTGAGAGTTGAAATTGATATATTTTTACTCAAAATTCTCTGGTGTGATTTGTTTTTTTCTACAACGTCTGGATCGTGGAGAAAAAAGGGCAAAAATGTCAAAAAACGGTCGAAATCGCATAAAACATTAAATAACAAAAAAAATAATTCAAATTTTAAAAATCGGTTTTCACGTGTCCCCTTCCCTCCCCCCCAGGTCTCCGATTGCCAAATTTCGTAGCTCTCCGACGCGCGGTCGCGAAACGTATAGTGTATAACACAGACACACAGACACACACACAGACATTGCCTTTTACTATATAGAAGATGTCTAAAATGCAATACATTCCTTGGTAATATTTTAAAACTTCTCACAATACTATATTGATTTATTATAGTTGAAAACTTAAACATTCATCCAAAAAAATGAACTTCATTCAAATGACGGCATTGAAATATAAATTGCCTGGTTTAAACATCTCTAAAATGTGATATATTACTCGGTAACAATTTTAGAATTATCATAATACCACAATAATTTATTATATTTAAAAACTTCATCGAAAACAACTGAAATTCATTCAAATGACGTCATAGAAAAAATAAAACGCCTGGCTCTCTCTAAAAAAGCAGCATTTCATTCATAAATAATTTCCCATTCATGTCATTCATCACAATACTATAATAATTTATTTTATTTAAAAGTTAAGACCATGGAGCTATAAGTAATTTAACTCTATGCTTAAAACTTCATCGCAAAAAATCGTCCTTCTCTCGGTAAAGTCAATGAATATTTCTTTCATATCAGCTATGCAGACTCCATGAGCTAAATTCTTTTGCATTAAAAAAATACAGCAATTCCTATACAACTCATCCTACATATTTTTTATTTACATTTCACATAAGTGAAAAATAGGCTTCGTTAGAGAAATAATCAAAGTTGGATGCTTATTTAAACTCAAATATATTGTCATTGCGTTGTTTCAGTATGTAGATGCACAGAATTTAAGCGAAAATAAAGGTTTTACGACGAATACAACACTCAATATGAATTAAAAATATGAATTAAATTTACTTTACTCAATATGAATTAAATTTACTTTAAAATTGACGATTTTGAGACAAGATGGATGCCGTATTATATTTTGAAGTTGGTCACGTGATCGTTTCATATCATGGTCACGTGATCGCTTCATGTAAGAGGTGTAATTATTATTTTAATTTTTATTTAAAAAACTACTGAATACATTTCGCTGAATTTTTTTTAATATATTTTATGGAACAATTTGAATATTACCTAAAATTTTCGAAGCAATTTGTGAATTTTAAATCCGCTTAAAAAATGTTTGAAAAATTTGGTCCCATTGGGTTCAATGTATTTCATTTTTTCAACCCGGGTTCAATCCAAAACTAATTGGGTGATGTTATTTATTTATATTCCCATAGGTCCTACAGACCGTCTGAACAAGATACTAAAATTTCATTTTGATTAAGTCATTTTTACGGCAGTTATCGTGCTAACGGACAGACAGACAGACAGACAGAATGAACAAAGTCATAAACACTTTTCAACTTTGTTGTAAAGTGTTAAAAATCAGTGATCAGTAATTACCCCGGCAATGGGGTAATTATCGATCACAACATATTTTTGTCATAATGGGTTAAAATAATTAATTTAGACTACGAATTATCAAAGTTAATACAAATCTAATTTTAATTTTATGTTATGATGTTATCATGAAGATATAAATAGAATTAATTTGCTATTTTTTATTCCATGTAGGCATATTGGTTTAAAAATTACCTAGTATTACTAGCCTAGGCTACATCCAAATTTCTTGGCAGATTTTTTTGTAACACTTACAAGCATCATGTATGGCAGTACTGTCCACAATAAAGGGATTTGCACCTTGTAATAGAACAGGACAAAAAAAATATATTTTATTCCTATTTTTTCGACTAGGTCCTATTTTGGCCATCGAAAGTTTCCAGCACCTTTTTCGAGGAACTTCATTTCAACATTCTCCTTGTCTATCACTTTAATTTTTCCTATGTAATAAGGATCCTTGTCATAATAGACAGCATAGTATATTTGCTCTTGAACTTTTTCATGGATGGTTAAGATGCTCGTAGTTTCTTCTAACGTTTTATTTTTGGAAAGTTGCTCACTAACAACTAGTACATTTGTTTACTTAGACATTTCTGTCTGCTCATTGGTTTGTGGGTCATCTGGGTCACCAAGGTTGCTGCATACCTGCCAACCTCAAAATGTTGAAATTAGTACAATTGACATCTAAAATTAGTACAATTTTCATATGCGAAAACATTAGGCAATGCAACTGAGGAAATTAATGAAATTAACCTTTATTGTACCTTGATATAAAGACATTCAATTAATGTTCAACACTGTAACATAAAAATGATATATATTGGCCAAGAATTTGGTTGCTAGAATTTTTAAGCATGTCATAGGTAGCGGACTTTGCTTTTTTTAAGAATTTGTCCTCATATTTTTGCTCGTAACATTTTCCTCTTTGCATGGTCTTAACAATTAACAAATTTTCTAAATTTGCATCAGACATCGAACTATGAAATTGTGTCTTATTTTTCTTTATTTGACTAAACATGTGTTCGCATTCAGCATTTCCATGTGGCAGAGTTAAAATTGATAACATAACTCTGCCAAGTCTATCGTATTTTAAAGCACCATTTGTCAATTTTATGTCTTTTATGTAAGACCATTTAGTATCTATTCATTCCTCTTTAATATGTTCTGGTATATCATCTACCTGAAACGCAGGAAACTGAGCATGCAGCTTGTCTATCGCTTCTTCTTCACTCTCACTATCTTTGATATGCAACATAATAGGGAATCTGTCAATAAAATACTTAACATCTGCAAATGAACGATTCTCAAAAGACGAAGCATCTGCAACCTGTGCACATTTCAAAATCTTGTAATCAAGAGGGAATTTATGTAAAATATAATCGCAACTCTTACTGAAGTATGAGCATATTGAAGAATAAAACCTTGATTTTTCTGAAGAGGTAAATTCCTGAACAACTTTTGAAGTTGCACTACCTATTATTAATTCAGAATCATCCTTTTGATTACATCTATAACTGTGTTTTACTTCAAGTAACTGGCAGTTCTTTAAAAATTCTGGTTTTACAAATTTCACTAACAAATCCTTCTACAAGTCCATTAAGATAGATCTAAGGTGGTGAATTTTTGGAATTTTTGACTGGAGGACAATATTTACATCATCAAATGGGTGGAATTTATGGATTTTATGTTGTTGCCAAACTTAGTGATTTTTTTTTAGCAAACTGGAAAAAAAAAGCCCAATTTTCCCCAAAACCGGCAACATTAACGCAATCAATGTTTTTTCGATTTTCAAGTTGATGTTACCATAACTAGCGATTTTCTACTGAAACTAGCGGTTTTCCAAAAAATCAAGCGCAAAGTCACTAGAATCGCTAACCTAAGAATAAAACTATTAAATTCATACATTTTTTTATTATTTCGTATAATCGTAAAAATGAGGCAAATTTCGTACATTGTACGGACAAATCGTACAAGTTGGCAGGTATGTTGCTGTCACTATCATTATTAGCTTTTCTTTTTTTCATATATTTACTTGTGCTTAACAATTTCTCTTTTGCTGCATTTCGCCGTTTTTCTTTTGCATTAGCCTTATCCTCAATCTCTTTATTTCTTAACTCTACTTTACTACTTTCTTAACTAAGTTTTAGAATTGTAATTAGACTCAAGACCATACTCAGGATTTAATTTTTTTTTAGAGAGGGGGGGGGGGGGGTCGGGAAGGGGTTTATATTTAATATTTTGATGGACCTTTATCGTTTACCTTTTCAATGTGTTACCTTTTTCACTTGGGGGGGGGGGGGACCGTTCTGGTTAAGCAAACAATTAAAAATAAACAATTTATTATCTTACTGCTTAAGTAGCCATGTTAAAATGGCTTGAAAGATTATTTTAAATGGACTTAGCTAACAAAAGTTTTGATTTTTTTATATGAAACCCATAGTTTAGTCCATGAAAATGAATAAGTTTTGATTTTAAGCAAAATATATTTTTTCAATTAAAGTTGAGAATTATGGTGAAATTTAAAGTAATTAGCTGCATTACATTTTATCGTATATAGTTTCAGTTAAATATTTTAAAATGGCCTCAGGGATTATTTTTCATTAGGTACTCTATTTTTAACAATAAATATATGAATATAGATTACATAGCTAGTACTAATATTAAGTATAAATATATGAATACATTCATTAGCCTAATTTGTCCGAAATAAAGTTAAAGATATGTAAATAACATCTGGTATATATATACATATCTTCATTAAGGAAAAGGGACCATAAATTTTGTGAAATATCATTGATCGGGAATTACCCCAGTAATTGAGATTTACCCCGGAAAACCGGGGTATACATCGATATAGTTATGTAACCAGTTTCTAAAAGTATATAAAAAAAATTATATATATTATTTAAAAGCTCATACGATATATAATTGTAAAACAGCATAAAAGTCCCAATAGAAATGTCGCATCAATGAGAATCTTTGTAAAAAGTTAGATTTTCAGAACCATTCTTTTTTAAAGATGTTTTTGTAGCACTTTACAAAATATTTTATTTCTTGATTTTCAGCACAGGAGCACTTTCATTTTATTTTACTTATGAAACGAGAATGCTCAGAGACTCGTAACAACATTTTTTTTTTGTTTGTTTGAATATAATATTATGCTATAAGGTGGGTGATCATTAATTACCCTAGAAACGGAGTGATAGGGAATTACCCCGGTCCACCCTAATAAATTGAAAATATCAATAATCTCCATAGTCTTTAAACCTGAAAGCCGTAATAGTTGTACTCCAGTCAAAAATGCAATTTCAATAATATTTTATATGCATTTCTTTATTATTTAAATTGGAAAATATTTAATAAAAATCGTTTGCCGCATAAACACATTGGATTTAATTAATCCATTGCTAAGTGACATATAATTTTCTTCAAATAAATTTGCAGAAAATATATCATCTGCATAATGCTATGTCTATGGAAGGTTTAACTGTGCGCTTTTAATTAATATCTAGACAACTCCTGGCCCTAGAAACTCAAAACATGGACTAAATTTTAAGCGAGGCTATTCCAAGTTTATTTACAAAATTTCATGAAATTCGGTGTAGCCGTTCTCCCATGAGAATGAGACAAACATATAGACAGACAGATTTTCAATTTTATTTATACAATAACATTTTAGCTTTGAGCCAATTTTGGCTTTTAATCAGCTGTATAGTTTTGGATAGCAACATACTGTTACCTAAATTTACTGCTACATAAACTTACAGTAAGGGAAGTAAAATGGAAGTATTTCTAAGTTTTCTACGTATTTTTGTACTTACTTTTAAGTTTTCCCAGTTTATTTTTGAGGAAACATAGGAACACTGTAATTACTTAAATCCTATTAAACACTTAATTATGGAAATTTGAATTCTCTGCAAGCAACTACTGCACGTCCTTTCTAGGTTTAATTAAAAGGAAATGGGGAAATTGCTAATTGCTGACAATAAGGTAGGGGGCTTAATTTAATACAGTGGTGCTAACACTTGCATATTCTTATTATTTTGATGGAGAAGAAAGGCAGTACATTTAAAGTGTTTAATATTGATGAAACGTTTTTTGTAATATTCTTGTTTTGTGTTTAGATAGTTTTCTCTGTTTTATATTTCTACCTTTATATCATTGTGAGATGTCAGTTATGTAGTGGGTTGATTTCCAATAAAGTCATATGTAATAACATATTGATGATACAATAAATTGAAGGGGAGGGTATGTAGCAGTACACAAACATTATTTAGGAATGTCTATGTGAAATATTCCAAAATAATGAGAAATACAGCCATGTCCGTATTCGCTGATTCAGTATTCGTCGTGATTTATCATGATTCGGTAAAAACAAAAAAAAAAATTAAATAAAAACAGCTTATTAATTTCAAACTAAAATTGAGCCTGCATTCTTTGAGTAGAACAGCAGGTATGTTTTTTATGATTTTTTTTTATTGCAGGTTATGTACTAGTACGGATATCTATTATAAAATTCGTAACAATAACACATTTTCTCATTGTTTATTCAGCACTTTGATGGAAATGAATGATTTTTATTTGATTATCATATCTTGAAACTGCATATGATACTGTACAGTACAAATGTACTGTATTTTTTTTTATTGCTCTATCATCTTTTGGGGATTAGGCTAAAACTCTAGAATCCCTTATTTATATACGTATGAGAAGAGAGAAAGTGCATTGTAGCAGGGCTGCTACTGGGTCACAACTTTTGAAAATAGTTGCTTTAGTTACCTCAGATACAAATTAATTGGGGTGTGACTCAACTCAACTTTCTCATACCAGAATCCATTTTCAGTAACTTTTTTCAAATTTTACAAGAAAATTTTTGAAAAATCGATATCATAGGTGTAAATGATTACAATTATTGATTGTTACCCTTCACTTTAAAGGGCTTGAAAAAATCTTTCGATATCATACTTAACAATTTATCTACCACCACCACTATTAAGTCTCATGATCATTGAATCATAAATAAACCCTGTTACGCATATGTCAAATTTTGTCCTATGCTGCCATGTTAAACAAAATTATAAAATTTCGAAGTTCTTGCTTGAATTTAAAAGAATTCTAGCTAGTATTAGATTTTTTGATAACAAAGCTGGATATAAAATTTGGTAAAAATCCATTCATATTTGTGGCTGCTATCATGTACACAAGAAATCGACCAGAGATATGCAGACAAACAGCACTCCAAAACTAGTCAAAATATGTTCAGGAGGTCTTAAAACATATATTGGCATCAAAATCTCGAAATCGAAAATTTTCATGAAAACAATGCTTTCTCTATACTACGTATGAGAATAGTAGCCAAAATAGTGTCATCAAATACAAAAACTAATAGACAAAATAATTTCCATAAATGAGGTTTTAGTTTGTTTTTCACAGCAAAATGGCTTCAAAACTGTTTATAGTAAAAATTACATTGTTTCATAAAAAGTATTTAAAATAAAAAAATAATAAATAATAAAAAAAAAAATAACGATTTTTGACAGTATTACTTTACAGGGTTAAAAAAAATATTTGTTGTGAGACACGCATTAATAAAAACAATATTTACCTATCTTATAAACGAGACTACACTCTTAAGCTCAGCATTAACATTGTTTTAAACTACAGAATATTTCAAACAGGGTACAATAAATTTTCTGTTTATACAATTGCACAATAAAGCAAATGCAATTGCACAAAAGATATATGAGAATGGAAGAATAGTGCAAAAATATCATGATATTTTAAAGTGTGCTGTTTAGTTCATTAGTTTTGTAACTGACTTGAATGATAAATTTTCAATTTTTGTCCGTACGTCAAAGGCACACTTCTAACTCAGTGCAATTGACTGCATGCAAAAAGCTATATTCTTTGTTAGCTCAGCTTTCTCAGAGATATCATCAGTTAATTTGCATTAATTTTTTTCAATGCTCTTGTTGCATTTCTTTTGGCAACATTCTAAAAAAATTCTGATGGACATGAGTGTAAAAGCGATAGATGCTAAAAAAGTATTTTAGATGAGAAAGTGATATGTGCCAAATCTTGAATTCCATAATATATGAAATATAAAACATAAGAAATAAAATATTTTAAGCAAAGATATCAAATTATTTTAAATAAATTCATATAAACAGTAGAAAAACTAACTACTAACATCACCAATTCAGCAATTAGTACAAAATATTATGTACAATTCTAAATAATTTGAATAAATACAGGCAAATCAACTAGAGAAATTAATACAATTTCATAACGAAAGGATACTAGTTTTTCCAGCAGCATCTAGACCTAACATCAGAATTCTCATTTCTTTATTACCAAATATTTTGGATAATATTTTCCCCATCTTCTGAAAAGAAAACATAGTTTATGCATATACATACATATAATTGTTACATACACATTAAATTACCAATCCAATCTAAAGTATATATATATATATATATATATATATATATATATATATATATATATATATATATATATATATATATATATACATATATATATATATACACAACATACATATATTTAGAGACATTTATAGATAATTCATTATAAACAATTGGAAGAAGTTAATATACATTTTAGAAATTAATTTAGAAAAGTTGTCCATAATAAATTTGAATATTTGCAGGACAGATGAGCACAAGTACATTAATTTGGCAGGCCACACAGCAATATTCATACACATAATTTATTACTACCATAACAATAAATATTGATTTTTCAGCACAACTATATGTTATTTAATATATATATTTTAAAGAAACTGCATAGAACTATGTTCATATGATCAGACTGGTACAGTGGCAAGATACATTAAGCGTTACATAAAATTTCTTATATAAATTCACATATTTATCATAATAAATAAACTGCTGAAAATTTTCAAACTTCTATATCACATATTGAATTAATTGCAATATATAACACCAGAACAAGTGCATTATTTCCCTAAGGCTAAGCTTCGTACTGCAAAAAGAGATGGGCAAAAATATAGTAAGTGTAGAATTCCTACTAATATTCCAGAGAAAGCTGAAACTGAAGCGGCAAAATTATAGAAAATGATGACCAAAAAGAAAATTGTTAAAAAAACCTACATCTCAAGCAGAAAAAGCAAATTTGTGTAAATTGACAAAAAGAAAGTTACAGTTCTGTGAGAATGTGCATTAGAAAATTATTATGGTGATGAGACATCTAAGGAATCACTAGATATGATGGAATTTTCCGATTCTGAAAGTGATATGGAATCTATTGTAGCTGATGAGAAGGGGGGATCAAGTTGAGAAACAAAACATTTTTATATTGCAGAAGATCACTATACAATAAAATACCTAAAATAAATCAGTAAAGATTCTACATAACAATAATACAATTTATGTGATCAGCAGAGATGATATTGCTATGGGAACCCTCAAACTATTGGAGGCTTAGAATGACAATGTTTACTACTTACTTTTGGCATCAGTTTAGCAAGTTACAATGTCGAATAATACAAATATTTTCTTTTATCATTATTATTAATAGTAATTTCAGTAATTAAATTTTGTTTAATCTCTGTTGTTTATATTTTATCATTCTCTGATAAAACTTTATAATAGTTCGATTTGAATGGTTAAATTTTTTGCAGAATTCAATTAATGCTGGATTTTTTTCAATAATATTCTTTTTTGTATTTTATTCATTTTATATTATATCTAGATAATAATATTAAACATGTGGCCCTAGACACAATTTTACTAGCCCAAGGTACAACACTGTCATTATACCTAGAGCCATATGTAATTTTTTTTTAAATTAATATCTTTTAGAAGAAAAACAAATCAGCACTTAAAACTGATTTCAGTGCAAAGGGAATAAAATACCTAACCAGTAAAAACTGTTTTTGTTACTGAAGATTAATTTTAAGTGATATTATTACATTTAGAAAATTGCTGTGCTGGCCCTAGGTGTACAAGAGCTTCCTCTAGTGTTTCTCGATGCGAGATTGCTGGCTTTCATTATGTAACTGTCAATTAGCACAGCATTTTCTTTCTACCTTCTAGACTCTACAGCTCACTTTTTGATGAATGTACTTAATATCACTGATATCATCCATACCCTAAATTTGGTTTCATGATCTATGGGTAAGTAGAAAGCCCAGACAACACGACCAACCCGAGGGTTTATGGTAGCTGTTTGTGTGGCCGGGGATCTATGGGTAAGTGTTTGAATTCTTAAGAACATCTCAGATGTTCACTTGTTCCAATAATGGGTGATTTCAGTTTGTCTGTATACCATATTACAGATTAGTCGAACTGTTAATATCTCCCTTCTGCTTCTTTCCATGTGAATTTGAGAAATTTTTATAGATATTCTATAATGAAAAATCCATATGATGCGCAGAAAACAATGACAACTAGACATCTGCAGCAAACTCACCAGCATTTTGTTTTTATCTGTTGAGTTTCTTGATGACAATATCGTTTCTATGCAGTCAGCCAACCATCTAAAACTTTAAAAACTGTCCCTTATAACTTTTTGGAGTAATCCAACATATTTTTTTTTAAAAGGCCCCAACTTATTGGAGCATTTTTTAGCCTGGCTGGTATGAGTCAACTTTCCTGGCATGAACTAACTATATCAAGAGTAATTCAACCTTCTGACTTTTACTGCACTGTTTAAATTTTTTCTGCAATTGTTTATTACCTGTCTCAGCTAAGTCAATCTCCTTCCTCAACGTTAGAATTTTAAAGAATGTTGGTAAAACTCTGAATCTTTGATTAAATTTCAGATTGCACTAATTTCTGCAATGTCTTTCTCTTGACTCAACAAACAAATCTCTTTTAAAGACAAAAAAAATGTGTGCAAAAACTCATGCACAATTTATCACAGAAAAATACAAGCTGTGAGCTGAAACTAAGATTTAAAGAAGTTTTTGCCATGGTGAAGTCTCAATCTATGAAGAGTCAGCCAATAACTGATAATAGGTCATTTCTAGTATTCTGTTAGGGAAGAGAAAGTGAGGGAACCTAAAAAAAATTCTGGGAATTTGTTGTAAAATATCTTTGTCGCATTGAAGGTAATATACATTCGAAGGCTATGGGTCATATTGTGAATTATGCACATTAAAATATCATGTGGTTTTTGTAAACCAAAGAAAAATTTATGTAAATTTTCTATTCAATAATATTTTTTTAACATAAAGCAGAGGTTTGATCACAATACCTGGTGATTTTAACATAGCTGTAAATATGTGCTTCGGTTTTCAGGGTTGGATAACACACTAAGCGGCTGATAACATTAATATTTGATCACAATAAATGGTGACCACTATATTTAAGATATAAAATTTTTCCAAAAAGTATGAAAGTAATTAATATAAAGTAACAATAATATATGTACATGTTCAAAAATTTCATTATTTTCCTTAAACACATAGTATAATGTATTATAATGGGGTTGAAAATTTAAATTCAAGTTTTCGACAGATTTACAAAGTTTAGACATTAACCCCTTACCTGTGGAGTATATTTCAGAAAAATGTGTCAAAAATGGAAAAATTTTTTATACTTAAGTTTTGTGCATTATAACATTTAAAAAGGTTAGAAAAATTTTATTTTGTAAAAATATAAATTTTTATATGAAATAACTACTATATTTATTATTTTGACATACATGTGAAAAATTAATGGATTATATTCATATTTTACTCAAAATTGTTTAATTATAGCAAAATAAATCAAATAATCTTTTGAATTTCATAAATCATTTCATAGAATCATTTTTCAGAATTTCACACATCCTTTATAGTATGATATATACGAAAACATGGCACGGCACACAAGCCTACATCACACTCTTTACAATAAACTCAGTTTATATCCCGCCTACTTCCAAAAAAAATATGGACAAGTATCGCCATCTATTGGAAAAACAGTGAATTATATTGTAAAGCATTTGATAAAGGAAAACAAACTCAATTCGGGATCAACAGAATAGAAACACTGATTTTTCTCTTGCCCGAAGTCAGATTCCAAATTTGACGCAGATGGGTTGCCCGAACTGGATTCGGGTGACACATGCAAGGGGTTAATGAATTTAACGACAATGTTTTTGCATTGTTTGTGGACATGATATATCAAAGAACAGAGCACAAAGAAAAATAGTATCTATGAGCATATACCTAGAATTTTTAATTAACCAGAAAATAAACAAGGTTCATGACTTTAATTTAAATCAGATTTTATTTAAATTTAATTTTTAATAACTTAAAAAAATTAATATATATATAATATATTCATAAATTTTATGCACATTTTGTGAATTTTTTTAAATGAAGAAAAAGGATTTATCACATTATTAAATCATATAAAAATATGATTTTAAAATATTCATGAAATGGTTTTATTAGGTAAACATTATGTTTATATAATTAAGGCATAACCTGTAAACATTGAAAATTATAATTAGTATGATTCAAAATACATTTGTGATGGGTCCTTTTCAAAACTACTTGATTAAAGATTTTTTTTTGCATGGATGTACTTTGTGAAGGTTTCAAAATTTAATAACTTACGTTGTAAAGGGTGAGAAAATTTTTTAGATTAATGTTAGATTTTTTTCTCTTTCTCATGAATTTCTTTTTCATTTCTCTTTCTCACTGTTATTTCTTAAATTTAGTTAAAATCCAATCTTTTTTCTAAGTACTGTTTTTTCTTAAATTTAGTTAAACATCCAATCTTTTTTCCAAGTATCGATTTTTCTTAGTACTATTTCATTAAAGTACAATCGTTTTTTTAAAGTTTTGTATTTTTACTAAGTATTGTTTTTTTTTTAATTTTCGATGTTTCGAGTTATAAGTTTTTTGTAAGAAACTCAGGGTTTTTTCGAAGCCGAATGCTCACCATTTTGTTCGGGAATCCCTGAGGTCATACACCTTAGGCCCAGACCTCCAACTTGGAAGCTGCGAAAAACAAAGTGATAAACTTCCCTCAGATTTCCATGAAATCACGCCATTTCACTTGTCATCGAGATGCAGGGAAATATTTCCTGGATATTGAGGTTGGTGGTCCTTGGCACCAAAGGGCCTGAGAACATTCCGAAGTCCTATCTGGGGTGGTCTCGGGATTAGGCCCTGATATATACTCGGTGCAAGGCATGCCACGGGGAGACGCTTAACATCCTTGCTTGCAAGAAGCAGGTTGACGATTTCGACTCGTCGTCTCGAGGCCGATTTGTACTTGTGTATATTCCCATCATGTTTACTCAATTTCGATAAATTTTGATTTCATTTAACTAATTTTGCCTTTTACCTAAAATTGTCTGGAATGTTGCCTGATTTCTTCATTATTATCTCATCAAAATCCCAGGATTCGAGACCTATGTTATCTGAAGAGACGTTACACATTTAGTCGATGTTTTCGAATGGCACCGACAGCCTAATTAAAGGCTTTTATTTATTACGGAGACAGCTTATCTGAGGACTCATTAAAATTACGGAGGACTCCATTTCACTCGTGGCATCAGCGACTTCTTGCATCCCCAATGTTTTTGAGTCGAGATTGACAAAATCGGGGAAAGCAACAATCGAGATCAATGCGCACGATGATGACAGCGATGACGGTTCTCTTATATTAATTGGTGATATCGCTGAGTACGACAACGAAATGAACAGATCAATACATTTTTGATATTGATTTAAAATCAAAAAATATTTTAAGTATTGTGTGTTTCAATATAGTTTCTAAAATTTTAAAAGTTTTTTATTCTGCCATTATGCAATATTTTTATAATGCACAAAAATCGTATTTTGTAAGTTTTTTATGAGTATTATTCACTTTCATTCAAACTGAATTGCACTATCATTTACATTCAAAATTCCAGTTCATAAAACTGTAAAATACATCACTTTAGTAGAAGCCAATTTTAAAACAAGGAAATATACGTCACTTGAGTGGGGAGGAGTCAATTTCAAAACATGGAGAAACGCACCAACTTGGTGCAATTTTGTACTAAGAAAAATGAGGAGTAGGTTATTTTACCAATTTACCGGTATGTTGTATTTCTTTATAGCAGTCAAATTGACTGTTGCCCATCATTCTAGGTAGTACAAAATATCCATGTCTAGTGTTAAAAGTACCAGAATTTGTTCCATTTCTAAAATCGGTTTTAATTATTTTCATGGAGTCTCTCTTAACCTTCGCATTTTTATACTCGCAGTGTATGAATATTTATTACAGATCAAATCAGAAAATTCTGTAGGGTACTTTTCTTTTATGCATTTCTATAGCTGTTGGCCGGTGAATAGAAGAGGGATGAAAGAGGAAGAGCTAACACATTAGTTACATCATATACTAGGATGTATCTGGGGTGGGATCACTAAAGCAGTAAGATATTGTCTTATCTTGTGGTGGTTTGTGCATGAATGAATTTGTTCATTGTTTTTGGTGAATTTTGATGCATCACTTAGTGGAAGTGTTTGTTTGCACCAATATGTGAACAAGTATGAAAACATGAGATCTCATTGCAATTTGCAGATTTTGTCTCATAAGATGTAATGCAAAACCAGTAATTTAATTATCACTGAATTACTGCATAAGATATCAATTGCTATGCCAAAAGCCCTATGAAGGTTAGGGCAAGAGTACAGTATTGGCCTGTTAATAATAGTAGAGAATACAGACACAAATTTACCATTTTTATTTTTGGTGCTACTTAATGAGTATATGATCCTTCCAAGGATATTATACAGGGTGTTTCTAAAGTCGTGCAACCCACATTTCGGCTAATATCTCTCATAAATATAAAGAAATATGTTTGAATTTCGCGCTACTTATACATCATATAATGCACAATAGATGGCATTGTTAGTACAGAATCAGTTCACATCAGGGTTCCCACTAAGTCAGGAAAAGAGGGGGAGAATTTCTCTCCTTCCAAAAAATTTTGGGAGAGATTTTCCGGCATAAGGAGAGACACTTAAAATTTCATTTTTTTTTTTAGCATGCTAATCTAAAAAGTAATAAAAATGAAAGCATTAACTATAACTCATATTCTTCAACATTTAAATTTTTTAATTCTTAAAACTAACATTCTTTTAACATTCTTACTAACATTCTTTTTAAAAATTAATTAGGAGTCGTTTAAGTATTAAGTAAGCACATTTTTGGTAATTTTATACCCCCCCCCCCCACTTGTTAGCAAAAATACTCAAATTCCTGACTTCCCCCATGCTTAACGTTTTGATTTTATTTGCTGACATAAAAACGTCTACATGGGTTATTTTATGTAAAATGACTCGCATGCGAATTTACGATTTTTTTGTCTGTAAACTGCAAAAGTCGAGGGCCGACTGTATTTACTTTATATTTTGATTTTTAAAATCATTTTATGATCAATTTTTATGCAGCAATAGCAATTAAAAACTTGAACGATTTTTGATCGCCGAAGGCGAATATCGACGAAAACTATTTCACTAGGCAAATAGAATTAGGTAATAATTTTGACTTGATGTTTGAAAATGGATTATTATTATTTTTTTTTTTTTGTATTTTTTACAAAACTTGCAGAACATAAGGGTTGCATCGTCTTTTTGTTGAATCTCAAGCCAGTCATGTGATTTTAGCCATTTTGTTTGAAAAGTCTCGACTTTTACTTTTTGTTTTCAAAATAGCCCTTTATTTCATAAATAATATGTTTGCAAAATAATTTTTCTATATAAAATGCGAAACAATTACAAACACTGTAGTCGATGCAAACAGATTGGAAAAGTGGGAAATATTTTTCAAATTAAACGAGGTATGCCGAGGATCGCGTACAAATGCTGATTTTCATGGTGCTGCTGCAAAATAACCTTTCATTTTATTAATAATACGGTAGAAAAATGGTTTGGTTTTTATTATTTGTATATTAAACGAAATAATTACAAAAAAATTCAGTCGATGCAAATATATTGTGAAAATGGCAAAAAGATATTCATTGGTCATCTCTCCTCAGAAAATGTGGGAATCGCCGTATGCGAACGGCGTTTTCTCAATCACGGAGTAACAGATTTTCAAATCATGTAAGAAAGGAATGTCTCTGATAAAAAATTCGTTGCTTTTTTTCCAATTTTGTGACATTTTTGGGGCATATATGGCCAATTTCACGACATTTTTGAGATTTTTGTAACCTGTAGACATACTGTGTAGGGGGGAAAGGATTTTCGTCCGCGGAAAGAAGAAAATTTCTCGAGCAAAACACGAAAAATGAGGGAAGTACTCGGAAAGAGCATAATTCAAATCCGTGAAAGAATCCTATAAAAAAAAAAGCAAAATTTTATTTGATCGAATTTGCGACCCGCGCACAGTACTTTTAGTGTGCCCAAATCGCGATTGACTGCGATTCCCACATAGCTACGAAATCGCGGTCCGCGACCACTCGGCAATCGGCCCGCAATTTGCAACAACGAGGCAACTGATCGCGAAGCAATCGGCCCGATCTACTGGCCGCGGGCGCCGTGGGACTGAAAGGATTCTGGAGAAATTTCGGTCGCTAGAAATGGCGACTTACTGTAATAATTTTAGTCGCCAATGACGACCTGGCCACCGTGAATCTGCATCTCTAGTCATCAGGCATCGGATTTCTCGGTATACAATTTGAAGAAAAAAATAATTTTAGGCTGGAACTGGAGAGAGAGAAATTTTCGCGCAGTCTAAATTTTTAAGCGAGATTTTTTATTTATTTCGCGAGAATATCGCGGGTTCACGCTGAAATGGGAACCCTGGTTCACATAGTTCTAAAATGTAGTCAGAACACTCATCATTGGTGTGTAGAAAATCCACATTTACTGTACGAAGAGCCATTGCATTCTGCAAAGGTCGGTGTTTAGTGTGCGATTTCATGGAGCAGAATAATCGGTTCCTTTCTTTGAGAACACTGCAAACTCTGATGTTTACATTACCATTTTTGAGGAATTTTTTGAGCAGTTAACGGACAAAGAATGCCAGTTTCGATATTTTCAACAAGACGGTGCCACCACACACACCTCAAGAAAATCCCTTGCAGTCGTTGAATCAGTGTTTGGTGATAGGGTCATTTCACGTGGACTATGGTCACGTATCCCCTGATTTCTTTCTATGGACTTATCTCAAATAACGTGTATACGCAAACAATCCAAAGACAATCGAAGCCTTAAAGGACAACATCCGCAACATCACTGCATCCATTCTCACCGATATGCTGCATGATGTGGCTACAAATACCTGTCGTCGAGTAAAGCTGTGCTTGGCAGCAAATGGTTGTCATTTTCAGCATTTGTTGTAACGCACAATGGTATGCAGACATTAAACTATTTACTGTGAATATTTCATATTTTTGTCTTTTTTGTATTGGGAAATATCAAACGAAATGTGGGTTGCGAGACTTTAGAAACACCCTGTATAATCAGCTAAAATAATCATTTGGATAAAACTATTTTTTGACCTATTTAATTTGAAACAAAGTACAACCGTATAGATTGCATCAAAGTTTAGATCTTCAAACCACAGTCTATTTAATCCTGTAGTAAATTCGCTATTGAATATATAAGAAATAAGGTAAGGGGCACACCGCCCGTTTAACATGCTTGACGTATACACCCTACCATAAACAGCTATGCATGCTCAAGTATCGTTGAAGTACACGTTCCAACTTGTTTAGATTTAAAATATATTTAGACAGGGGAAATTTTATACGTTTCAAATTATAAGTTAATGAAATTTCAGAGTTTCGAATTAAATATATTTCTTAAACGTGTAGGAAACTGTTTAATAAATTTAAGGAAAGCAACAAGAAAATGCTCAGGGATAAGCTGGCACCTACTTTAAGAAATTTAAAGTAATTACCGTTTGAGAAACTACTTTCAGATCAAATAGGTATTAAACTATATATTATTTTAGCTTCTAACAGACGAAGTTACCATTAACTCCATAAATATCATAAAAAAATTCCAAGAAAACTTACCTTTTGTATATAAAAACTAAACTACTTCCACCCTATTCGTAATTTCAGTATAAAAATTGGCATATTTTAAAAATGATTTATAATTTCTTTAAAATACATCATAACAAATTAACCAACACAGCGACGAAACAGAACTCGAAATCTCTTGATGCCACATTTACTTGAAAAAATTTCCAAATTTATGATTTGGATTTTATTTTCGCTTAAAAAAAATTTAAAACACATATTCTTTCAAAATATCTAAAAATTTAAATATTTTGTAAAATAGTGCGAAAATAATCTGTAAAATATTCGAAAAGGAAATATGAAAAAAATCAACGAAAAGTAGTTTCAAAAATTAAATCTTAAATTAAATTTATTTTAAATATAATTAATGAGATCTTACAAATTCAATTTGGTTAAATCAAATAACATGTTGAAAGTTGAAATGTGAATCAATTTACCAAACTTCATTTGGCATTACTGACAATATAAATATAAAACATTTCATGTTTGTCCTACAGTGTTAATAGAAGTCATCATTGATTCATTTTCTCTTTAAATTTTGCAATAAAGATTTATTGCAGTTCAAAAATGGTTTATCCTACAGATATAGATCTTAAATTGTATAAATTTTATGAAACTCCAGATGGAGAGAATTGTTTACAGAAAACTTATTACTACTCGAAGTATAGTGCCCTTGCAGGTAAAAGTTTGCATTTAGCTAGACTTACCATCAGACCCCCCACATCCAATTTTGGGTCCGGGGACCAAGTCGAGTAGCGGGCCCTAGATAAAAAAATATAGGGGGAGGGTACCCTTTTTTTCTGTATTATTTAGGAGTAGAGTAGAATTTCATAAAATATATCAAGTACCAGGTTTTGTAACACTGAAAAATGAGAAATTCGTGAAGGATATTTCATATGATGGCAAGTTGTGTGTACATCTCATTTTAGAAGAAATATTTTTATACTTTTTTGCTCGCGTATTTCGTATAGTCATACACATGTTTGGAACAATCGGAAGTTGCATTTCCAGAACTAGACGTGTAAATCATTAGTGATCACCTTCAAAGTTCGATGTTGAATCAGCCATTATATAAGCCATTCCTATAGCGAACCCTGAGAAATAATTATTGTAAAAAACTAATTTTTTAATCGAAAGAAACATCTATAGAACCAGAACTAGAAATCCTTAATGAATTTTTTAACCTCTAAAATATTTGATACTGGATCTATAATATATCAGTCATCATAAGCTCTATCCATAACCGATTCTGAGAAATAAATGTTTGAAGGAAAATGAAATTTTTTTTATCCAGAATTGGAAAATGTACTGGAAGAAAAATTCCTTAGTAAATCCCCATCGACCCTGAAATTATGCTAAATTCATATCAGTCATCACCTAAGCTCTATCTATAGTCAATCAAAATATACATTTCAAGGAATTATTTTGAACCATAAGATGCAAAACCGCAAGTGGAAATCCTTAGAAAACCAAATTCCAGAGGAGGTTCCCTACTTCCTTTGGATGCTAAATCCATAACAGTCATCATCTAAGCTCATCCCCCCCACAAAAAAAAAAGATGTTGCAAGGAAAATGTAAATTTTTTAAATGAAAGTGATATTTCCACAATCGGAAGTTGAAATTTTTAGTGATTTCCTCTAACCTCTTCAAAATGTGACTGCATCAATCATTGGCTAAGCTTTATCTGTAGCCAATTCCAAGAAATAGATTGGAAAATTTTGGAAATCTGTAGCCAATTCCAAGAAACAAAAGAAATTTTTTGAACCGGAAGTAGGAAAAAATCCGAATTAAAAATTCTTCTCAATCCCTCTACTTTCCATCACCAAAGCTCTATTTACAGCCAATCTTAGAAAATGGATGCTTCAAGGAAAAGAGAAAACTGTGAACTAGAAATGTAAAAAGAATCGGATATGGAAATCTTTAGTGAACCTCCCTATCTCCTGCAGAATTTAATGCTTGATCCATATCAGGTCGAATCTAAACTTTATCTATAATAGAGCCTGAGAAATTGATACTTCAAAAAAAATTTTATGAAAACAATGGCATTGCAACATTTCTGTGGCGAACAACCACACACAAAAAAAGTTATCAGTGTGATAGTCGAATTATCTCCAATCAACATGCATATGCAGCATTTAAATAAAATAAAATATGTCCAAAATATCTCGGGATTTTATCAGAAAATCAACTTTTATTTGTTTCGTAACTTTTTAGATGGAAATAGCACATGTTCAGATACATGCCATTTTGGTGCATCAATCGTTTTGACTCACTGAAAAATCCCAAGACGGAAAGTTCTCTGCTTTTGACAAAAACCGTTTTATAACAATTATCAGTAAAAGTTTGTATCTTCCAAATGCTTTACTATTATACTAATTATCCTAAGAGATTTTAATCGGCACATTTTTGAAAACTTTAATGTTGGAAATCATTTTTAACACTTTACAACATAGTTGAAAAGTGTTTATGACTTTGTTCATTCTGTCTGTCTGTTCGGACGATAACTGCCGTAAAAATGATTTTATCAAACTGAAAACCAGGCGATTTATATTTCAATGACGTCATTTGAATAAAGTTCATTTTTTTCGATGAAGTTTTAAGTTTTCAAATATAATAAATTAATGTAGTATTGTAATAATTTTAAAAATATTACCGCTGAATGTATCGCATTTTGGAAATGTTTAAATAAAATTGCACTGCAGTTGGAAAGTGTCTTATAATCAATGCTTTATACATGATTGATCTTTCTTGTTTATTTAATGCATTATATCATTACAAAATTATAATTTCTAAATTACATTGATTTTGCAGTTTATCATTGAATTTAATTTTTTATATAGTAAACTAGCACTATTTGAATACCAATTCGCCAAGTATCGTGCCACAATTGAAAAAATGATGGTGTTGAGAACAGTTTATACCAGCATAGTGGGAGTAGTAATATTTTATTTTATTTTGTAGCCCTACAACTACTTCACAGAGTACATAGTTTAATAGGACCTTCTCATTTTTCGGATTTTTAAGTACACTATTATTGTTTCATATTCGCCAAAAATCAAATTAGCGCCAGAGTAATGCCTAACTATAGCTACCAAATTTCAAGGAAATTTAGTGAATATCTTTTGAACTATGGTGAATACATAAACTGCCTAGATACTCCCACATTTATACAATCCGGCAATACATTGATAAAATAAAGTTCATCGAAAACGTTTTTGTTTCATAACTAATTATTTTATTCTAATTCCTTTTCATAATTACATTTAGAGAATGGAAACATGAAATTAATTCAAAATTATATTGCCATGTGTTCTAAACTCATTCATTATGTTCATAAAATGTTTCTTCCAAAATGTATCAATTCTGATATTTATGAAATAAAATGTCAAATGAGTATGTACAAAAGATGCCGTATAATAAAAAAATCTTTTTCTAATTAGAAGAGGGAGCAGACGAATCTCAGCAGACGAACACCCAAATCTCCCCCTTCCTCCCCAGGATACGTCTTGGCAAAATGTAATGTATAATAATAATAGAGAGTGTGTTAATTTTCTCATTCAGTGGTTTTTCTCTACTAATTGCCAAGTTCATAAAATCGACAGTTTAAAAACGTAGTATTATAAACACTAAAGCATTCATATTTCTTTAATAATGCAACATTTTGCCTGAAGTTTTGTACATTATTTAACTATAGTTATTTTAAAGAAATAAATTTACAAAGCAGCATAGAAATGTGATAAAATAAATTTAATTTATTCTAAGATTAACTTTGTTTCAAGATTAAGATATCTAAAAATAATATTTGGAAAATGTAAGACAATTATTTTGAACATACCTTAAATCTTAGATGGTATCATTGGGATCAATACTGTCTCTGTTTCAGTGAATAATTTATTTTTTTTATAAAATTTAGATGCACTAGCACCAATAACAAAACTTGCTTTTTGCACTTTCTTTAAAGTAATATAAACTATTACATTTTACTGAAATCAATGTGCGAAGCAAGTTCATGCCTTCAAGGAAGGAGCAATTTAATCTGCTTGTTTGTGCTATTCCAATGCTGTAGAAAGAAACTAGAATTTTTCCTTTTTACTGCCCAGTATTCAGTTGGACCAAGTCTGACATGGGACCCTATGGATACCCCATCGTGATAATTGGTTTACAAGGAGGGAAGATAAGATCGCCCTTTCCCATCCTTATAATTTCACAAAAGAAATCTGTAGACAAGAATCGTTTTAGTAGTCAGCTGGATGTGATTGATATGAGCTGTAAACTTTGAATGAATGGAACTTACCTGCTAGTGTTATAAACGTATCCATTTTAGCAGTGCAATTCTAGAAAATTGCTTCCTGCTTCCCTTGTAGGGATCGCCTTTTTTATTGCCTTGTCGCCATTGCCTTTCTTGACAACAAATAATGACAGATTCTGTTGTTAAACACATAGACATTGTGAAGCTATCTCTGAGACGACTGGTATTGAAATGAGGAGATCTTCTTTCAGTTTGTTTTGACTATTTTGGGGAACAAACAATCTTCAAGTAATGTAGGAAAAAAATTATTAATTCATACACAGATGTTCTATAATAAATATTTTATCTTCAACAATATTTATAATAAATATTTTATCTTCAGCAATGTTCATGGGCCCCTAAAAGTCGCCAGGCCCCAGTACCGTGGTCCCAAGTGATGCCCCCTTTGTGGGGGGCCCTGCTTACCATATAAATTGTTTTCCAAACCGGGACGAAATAAAATAACTAAATACAAAATAGATATTTAGGATAGAATACAGGAAATAAAATTGCAATCTGATACATAAGACATTAATCTTTTTCGACCATTCGTATACGTGTTGCTAGTGTGAACTTTTTAACGATTGTCGTTTTTAATTTTTTTTTTATAAAAGTTTGAACATTGCAGATCCATGATTATTTCACAGAGCATTAGATTTAACATTACACCTAGATAATTCAGCAATTCTACTTCATTCTGTGACCAAATGTTGTTCATGATGGAGAAAACTCTTTTAGTAGGAGCGAAAGTATCTGGTAGACAAAAAAATATACTCCAAAACTCAACTGAAATTCGGTATTAACATTGTTTGATCTAAAACTCAACTGAAATTCGGTATTAACATTGTTTGATCCAAAACTCAACTGAAATTCGGTATTAACATTCTTTGATCCAAAACTCAACTGAAATTCGGTATTAACATTGTTTGATCCATGAAATTATTTAAAATTTGAATCTTTATAGTTTCTTTTCTTTACAGTTCATTTTCATTATTTTTCACTTGTCTCATTTCAGACTACAATTTCTTGGCAATCTAAGAAAAAATAGAATCTCTTTATCTTCATCAAATAAATCATTTATGCCTATAACAGCATTTTTAAGTGCTTTAATTTTTTCTGCAGCTGTTCTAATCGCAATCAATGTACAATCCCATAGACATATTCTTTCCCATCAAAACTTTATTCTCAATGATAAATTTCGAACCGAGACAAAATGACAAACCAGCCGAGATTTCGGGACATATTATTTAAACAGAGACAATCCCTGTTAAAATGGTATGTATGGTATGGCTACATATAGCAGTTTTCAAATTTTATTTTATTTTTACTTTAGTTCTTGTGTGTGTATATATATATATATATATGTTTTGACTTTATCTTTTAATAATGTAGGTACATTGTTTTCTGTTTTTGAAGTCCTTATTTCTAAGCCAGCTACACTAACATCATGTATAGCTAGAATGGGACGGTTTACCCTTCCTATTAGTAAGTTTTATAAATTAATATTGTTTTCTTAAGGTATGCTAATAAAAATTGTTATTTTTCTGACAAAAAGTCATTTAAAAGACAAATGATGCTATGTGCTTTGAAAATGTTATTTATAAGGCTCAAATTTATTGTTTTATTGCCATAAATACTCAGATTTTTTAGGTTGATACACTTTGTTAAAATGATGAATATGCATTTTTCATAGCCTATAGCACATTACTTTATGCTAAAACATACTTAATATAGCAGAATACTTTTACAATGCCTCAATTCAAGCCCACATTTCATGTTACAATCAAGTTTAGAAAATTTTGTTAAATTTTTAAACATCATAATGTCAATTCATTACTAATGGATGTCAATAATTGTTAGTTTAGGATTATTTCAATTTGTGAAAATGTTACCTTGTATTGCCATTTCTAATAGTCATGTTTTGTTAAAAAATTTTGTTTGAGTGAAATGTTTAAATTATTTTTATACTAGGGGACTCTACCCCAATGCTCACTAATGCTTGCCAACCCCCAGGAATTCACTTTGCGAGTCTGAGAACTTATCCTCCAGTTTGCTGTCTGCTAAGTGGGACTTTGATCTTTGCTGATGTTTACTAAACCTCCTAACTCTGTGAGCTCTTGAACCCTGCTTATGTAATGTGTGTGAGTAGTAATGCCGCCAGAAAAAAATCTTTGGGAGGGGTTGGTAACCAAATATCTTGTTTCCCATTTTCTCCAAATAGCATTTAAAGGAGCTTCAATGGGTTTTTGATGGCTTCCTGGATGGAGTTATGACCTCCCTCCCTTAGTGATACCACTGATGAGTGTGAGCTCACACCCAACACCTTTGCCCCCATCTTGCTGACTCTCGTTAACTCCTGAGCTTGATATGTATAAAACAGCGATGCTGTCAGCAACTTTTTTTTATATAAAGAGATAATAATGCATAGCTATATTTTAGACGTTATATGCAAGGATAAATAATTAACTAGTTTACTACAGACTTCACAGAAGTTGTTTCTCTATAAAATTCTTCCTTTTGACACTTTTAATCAATTTTAAATAGCTTTACATCTTTTGAAATTTAAAGAATATATTTATCAAGAATTTTCTTGAAATTGCATGTATTGTAAATTAATTTTTAATAATTTGATTTCATATTTTTTCTTTATGAAAGTAAAATGAGCTGCTTTGAATCCAACATATAAGACATGCACAACGAGTCTGCTATGCTTACTGTTTATAGTGTTAATTTCAAATGCATCTAGAACACATCACATTCCACCCTTTAGGAGCCAGTAAAACTTTAGTCATTTGATATTGCTGTTTATTAGAAGTTTGTGTCCTAATATGGTACGGTGGTCCTATATTCATTGTAATGAAGTTCATTCAAGTGGTATGGATTTGTTAAAACAAGTATTTCAATATTCTATAATATAATTAGTACATTACTATAATCTGTAAGAGCAAAGTGAAAGACTGTGAAAAATATAAAAAGAATCGTGATGCCATATGCAATAAGCGTTCTAATTTGTTGGTTACAATTAAGAAATTGTATGATCTTTTCAGTTTCAAAGGTTCATTCAAGAAGTTATACACAGAAAATAGTACCGTTCAACTTCAGTTTTATATGATGCAGGTTCTCACAATAAGTTGGCGGTTCAATTTATTGATTCAATTTCTTTTATCGTGTACAGGTGCCTTAACATTTATTCAAAGCAAATTTAATTACTACTACTAAACTACTGAGATAATTAAAAACATATGCCATTTACATCAATATTATGTGTATATATATATATATATATATTAAATTATTATCTGCTTTGAAAATAGTCTTTCTTTTTTTTACTTTTTTTTCACAACATTTTTTGGCTGTGTCCTTTCAACCATTTTATTAATAGCATGTTAGCCATTTAAGACGCCTTGCTTTCTTTAACTTTTTTTTCTTGCTTTCTTTCGAAACACAAATCAATCTGCAACAACATACCTGAATTTTCAGACCTGGGTTTGTGTTATATATATATTGTCTACATTGTAATTATCCTTATAAATGGTTTTAACATGGCACTTATAATGGCTTGATCTGTGAGTTCTTTTTTTTTTTTTCTTTTGCTGCTGTGTGAACTAAAGATAGAACTTATTCATTTTTATGTATTCTGCTATTTTCATAGTTTTCTGGTTTGGTGGCGTTTTGAATCATCCTTCAGTTTTAATTTTGCCTTACTCGATCTGATACCATTGACTCACCAACATTTCAAGATTTTGTCACATTTATTTCTTTCCTTATATACATTGTATAATGTATAAGGAAAGTATTGTGACAGGGTCGAAAATTTGAATTCAAGTTTTCGATGGGAGGGCATGTTTCAATCTTCCCTGAACACGAATCAAACATTTTTGAGGTGATGTCTGTGTGTGTGTGTCACTGAGTTTGTGGAGACGATATCTCAGATGAACAAATGGAGTGATTCAAATGAAATTTGGTACAAAAATTACAATCCGTGAACACCGGAAGCCTATTGTTTTTACATACAATCGAATGTTAACCCCACTAAATTTTTTAGTGAAATTTTGAAAAAAATCAAAATCTTTGATAAAGTTGTGCAAACAGTGATTTCTTATGTAATTTTTTATTAGAAAATGATTGGCACAAACTATGCTAGCATGAACTGTTCTCGAAATATTGCACATTTTTCAAATACATTTATCAAAAAATCACATAAAATAAAAAAATATTAATTTTTGTGAAATATGTTCACTTTTCATATGTAATATCATGTGATAAATTTGGTGACACCATTCTCGTGGATCTAACTCATTCTATTCATGAGAAAACATACTTTGGGTAATATTTTTGTAGTTGGATGCCAGTAGTCATTTATCTGTTATAAGAGTAACTTATTCTCCATCGCTAATGCTTCGTGAAATTTTGGTGACGAATTTGGCAGAATGTCACCAACTTGGAGATTTTTTTAAATATTGCCAAAATAGCGAAAATGTCACCAATTTGATAAAAGTGATGCTAAATCAATGAAAATGATGACTAATTGATGAAAATTCAATATCTTGGAAAGAATATAAGAATCTACGAGTACTATAAGAATAACCCATTTTCTGTCTGTAAAGTTTGGATAAAATTTTGGTGATGAATTTTTCAGAATATCTCCAACTTGGTGACCTTTTAAATGTTGCCAAATTGACAAAAATATCACTCAATTGATAAAAATTTGCTAAATTGATGAAACTGATACTGAATCAATAAAATGATGACTAATTGATGAAAGTTCAAAATCTTGGAAAGAATTTAAGAATAGCCTCTATAACCTATTTCTCCATCCGTCTGTCCGTCCGTAACGCTTGGTGAGAAATTTAGCAGGATGTCGCCAATTTGGCGACTTTTATAAATGTTACTAAAGTGACACAAATGTCACCAAATTGATAAAATTGACACCAAATGAGAAGTAATGTTTCACAAATTCTGATTTCTGTCATATGATGGGCATACATTCTAGTATATAAGAAATAAGAAATGCTCTTCTCCCCATTTGTCTGTAACACTTGGTGATGTATTTGGAAAACTTGGCTAATAATTTCGCAAAGTATCGCCAACTTGGTGATATTTCGTCTCAGATTGACGAAAATTTCATCAAAATTGCAAAAATGACACTAAATTAATGAAAATGATGCCTAAGTGATGAAATTTTTATTAAAATATTTTAATATATGTGGACTATATCGTTTATTGAGAATGCTATCAATATTGATAATTGTTAATTTAGAATTGTATGAAATATAAGTTAATTGGGTACTTTGAAATAGTATTACATGTTGTCATCCATAAAATCGCCAAATTTACAATTCAACGTAAAAAACTCAGTACCATGGACCTTATACATTATTTTTTGACTGTAAAAGGAGTGAATTCATTGCATTATATAAGGAGAGTCATGTGTTGCTCACATCAGATTTTTCTCTTTACAGCCACCAGTTTTTGTATGTATGTGTGTTTTTGATTCTTGATAATCTTTATGAATAAATTTGAAAAATATTTTTTATTTAATTTCACTGGTGTTTTGTAGCTGCTATGGGATTTGCATTTGGTTCTACTATTTGCATGAGTAGTCATCTGCGAAAAAAGTCTGATTGGAAAAATCATTTGCTTGGTGGAATGGCTGCCGGAGTAGTTTGGGGTGCGAAATGTAAGATATTGTTTTTATTACTATATGTTCATCTTTTGTACACAGATACATGTATTTTTAATCAAATTTATTTGTTTCAAATATATTTTTTATAACCCATTATTCCACCTAAATTTATTAGTACAGTAAATTCTTAAGTTGACTAAATTTGTAAATTTTCACCTGCTTAAGTGGGACCTATTCATGAGATATCAAATGTCTGTATACTTTTGTATAGTATCTGTAAAAAACTTATTTAGATAACAGTAAAGGTTGAAAAAGTAATAATTGGTTTTAAAGGTAATAAAAAGTATGGATGCCATGAAATCAAAAAATATATGATGTCAATAAACCATTACTATCGGATTGCCGAAGAACCGAAATAATCTAATGCTTATACTGATTAGATTGCTATTATAACATATAACAAATTTATAATTGCTGTTAAGTTATGTATAAAACTTATTTCAGCCTTAAATAACTAGACACCTTTATAAATATTAGGAAACAAAGATATTTGTAATACACATGTTAATAAATGTTTTATAAGCACTTTTAATAATCATAGTAAAAGAATGATAATGAAATTATAAATAATTTACTTTAATCTGAACAGAATGAAAAAATTGTTCTAATTGAATAGGAAAAATCTTTATAAAATACAGAATTTCATATTGTAATCATGGATATAAGAAAATAGAAATATGCAAATAAAAAAAAATCATGCCATAAATCAAAACTTTTCTATCAACTGTACTTCTAATGAGACGTGTTTATGCATTGCTAGTTATATCCGTGCTGGTGAATTGTAAAGCACCTTTTAATAATCTTCTCTGCACTTTTGGCAGAAATCATTTGTAGCTGTAAACATTCACGTTAAATTTTCAGAAAATTATCGTCTGCCACTGTGGTTATGCAATAGTTCAATTAAAAATTGCAAAAATTGCAGTATACAGACAACGGAAAAGAAAAGCTATGTATGCATCAGTTGATGAATAAACCGAAAGCAAACACGTTGTGACTAAGGCCGCCAACAGGTAGGGATAAAAGAATGCTTTGCATATAAGTCTGGGAGGCTTAGGGTCCCAGGTCAATAACTTCTAAAATAGATAGTAGTAACGAGGCGCATTCCGGCATGGATACGAACTGCAAACTTTCTATCTGCAAACATTCCACTTTATCAGCAGATGCTGGATCACTTGCACTATCCAGAGATAGCACTCTTACTAGTATGTAGGAGCACCCCCTGCCCCTCTGCTAATGTTGGTACGAACATAAAAATTTCATCTCGATTGTTTTTCACAATGATTGAAATGAAAAGTTCTGTGATTATTGAGCTATAAATAACGCCTTTTATGTATGATTATGTGAAATTTTGTCCTATGCTGCCATGTTATATAAAATTTCAAACAAATTTCGAATTTTTCACTCGAGTTATAAAAAAAAATTCTATCTAGTTCTAGATTTCTCATTAACAAAGCTGAATATTATGTTTCGTAAAAATCCATAATTATTTGTGACAGCTATTGTGCACACAAGAAAATAATCACAGACAGATAAACATCATGTTAAAAATAGTCAAAATGTGTTCAAGAATGTCCTGAAACATAAATTGGCATTAAAATATCGAAATCGAAAAATTTTGTGAAAATAATACTTTCTCTATATTATATTCTTTTGTATGAGAACGTAAAAATAACTGGGAAATAAGTTTTATATAGAGGTAAAAAAATATATTAACCCAGACTTACCTCCTTAATCCCGTCATTACCACAAATGTTAAATGAAATCATTAGCCACAGTCACTCTCACTCTTTTGTTTAGGCTGCTGACTCAACATGAACAAATACTTGGTGAAAACAGCATATTCGCAAATGAGGAACATGGGGGAATGCCAATATGAATAATTATACCTTCAAATATTAGCTTTAGAGCAAAAAAATTTAAAGTGTTCAAATTTTCAGAACTTTTTTCTCCAAATTGACAACAAAGAATAATTGAGCTAAATTTTTGTAAAGAAAATGAAACTTACAATTTATCGGGCAGATGGGGAAGCTCATAATTCATGATCTTTCCATCTCTCTTTCTAATATTATTCATTAATTTTTTTTAGATGTTTTCTTTTGTCTACTTTTAGTTCGGTTAATGAAAAGTAAATTTTAGGGAAAAAGAAGCAAGTAAAATAAGTAAAGAAAATAGTAAGATAACTAGGTTGAATATGGAACTGCATTTTAACTTTTTTACAATCATAGTAAGATTTAATCAAATATGCATCAGATATTGGAGAATAAAATCATGATCCCTTCCCAACCCTCCTATGAATGAATTTCAGATTTTTGGAATTTTCTTGCCAGTTACACTACTGAAACCATCCGTGCATCAAATTGTAAGTTTCTGCCTCTACTAGAAGTGGGTAAACATTTTATGTCATACATGAAAAATAGCCCTTGTATATAGTTTTACAAGTTGCCTTCAATCTTTTTCTTACCTAATAAAGGAAAATGTGTGTGTATGTGCGAAATCTGTAACAGGAAATCTGAGTTTCACATGATCATGAAATATGGTACACAAGTACTGCAAGACCTGAAAAGGTGTACCTCAGTGATTTTTTAAAAAATTTGAATTAGTTTTTCAGTTAATTTATGTTTCAAAAAGTTGTGATAAGGGATCAAAAGTATTCCAATTAGCAGAATGTCTCTCAGTTTGTCAACTCTGTCTTTAACTGGAAATACCAAGTTTAATATCTATACTATATATCTGACTAAGAATGATTTTGTTTTGTTTAAGTACCTTGTGGCTTGCTTGAGGCTGATTCAGTTTTAAAAAGAAATTTCATTTATGTATCTTGAAAATCTCCATACTATTCTAAAATTAATAAATAACAGAAGAGTGGTAACATTAACTATAAATATTTGAATATAGTGCCAAATGACCTTCTACAGGATTCTACAGACTTATCCCTGGCATCCAGTGTCTACCTTTCTGTTTCAGAACAAAAGGTAGTTGAAAAAACTAATTTCTTCAATTTTGAAGTATAAAAGAGACAGGAAAAAATATATATTATCTACCGGTTTATCTGTTCTCATATCAGTTTATCGCTGTTATTGGGATAATACCGATATATCTGCAAAAGTGATAATTGGGATTGGATATTGGAACACCACTAATAAAAAGCCACCTTCTTTAGGATAAATGTGACAAAACACCAGTACCAATAAGGGCAAGAATGTGTCTGTTAAGAAATAGTTGTATCACATGACTTAAGAAAGTTACTATTGCCAGACAAAAATAAAAAAAAAAATGAAAGGAAAAGCCTAGGAGCACAATAGAAGAACTAATAACTGAACAATAGAAGAATTTCACTTTTAAGTGTGCTTTTATCTTAAGTTTCTACATTTTATTTTGGTGATGATAGAGACTTTACTCAGTTAATTACTCATTCTACTAGTTGATTTTCTACATTTTGCATTCTTTTGCCAATTCACACTGGGATGAGTGGGGGACACTGGGACAATTCACACTGGGTTGCCAATGGCCCTACCGTACTGAAAACACCGGTTCTCATTAGATTACCGAAGTCAAGCAGCATTGGGCACGGTTAGTACTTGGGTGGGTGACCACCTGGGATCACCGCGTGCTGTTGGCACATTTCGGGCGTGGGATCCCAGTTTGCGCGCTGAATTTGCATGCCCACAACTGCCGCCGTGTTCATGCGGAGTACGATCACGTTAAACATGTGGGTCCGTAAGTCCTTCCGAGAGGTTGGTGGTAGGGGAAGGAGGGTACGTTCCCTGTGGATGCCTCCCCCACTGGGTTCCGGTCTAAATTGGGTGGCACTTCCTGGCCATCCAAACGGTTACCTTACACCTTTCTGGTAGGTCGGACTGTCTGGGTCTCAACAACACTGGGATGAGTGCCAATTCACACTGCCAGGTGAAGTGACTTTGAGCATGTTTTTTGTCGATCACAAACTTTTTCTATTTTACATCACTGAGTTACACCTCCTTATTGTATCAAGTTTAGTATTTTGGTCTGAAATGTCACGATAGTGCATTAAAATATGTGACCATTGCAATTTGGAGTTAATTGATCGGTCAGCAATTTAACTGTTAAATCAATAACTACCTTTAAATTTAATAGCTGATGAGTCATATATGGTAATAGGTAATATTATATTATTTTTATGATTTACAATAAATGGTTACTGAAAATAACTACACTTTTTAAAATAGTACTTATTTTATATTTTTGAAGTGCAAGTCATTAACTGATTTTTAGTTTTTAATTGATTTATAAATGGTCATTTATGTTGATTAACAGAATTGGAGTAACTTAATTTTTAGCAAACGTCAACAGATGCTTCTGCATGTATTGAATATAAATTACTCTACTGTTTTGTTGGCTTATAAAATTTTACTGAAGATGAAGGATCAAAAAACGAAAGATTTTTAATTTTTAGTAAATTCATTCTTTAAAATATCTGTAGAAATGTAAGTCTTCATGACTTTTAGTGTTTGCTTTACTTCAATGAAATAAATTTTATAATTTTAAGACACATTTACACATGTTTTAAAATTTCAATTATTCATAAATGTTTTATTCTATTTCAGTTAACAGTGTATCTAAGGGTCATGTATCAGCTGTTTTACTTGGATTCTTGGCTGCTTATTTCAAATACTTTGATGATAATAATTACCCCATGTTTACTATGCGAACATATGAACAACGTCATAACTATCCTAGTATGGATTTCACTATCAAATTATATGATGATCCTGGGCGCCCTGATGAAGTTTAAAATGCCTATTATTTTAAAGTATTTGTAGAATTTATTAATATCCTGAATTCTTTTAAAATAGTATAAATAAAATATTTGGTTATATATACTAATCAATTCTATGAAATTCATTGTAAAGATTTAGTTTTAAAGATAAAAAGCTACCTTAAAATAAAATGTTTGTTTTTTTTACCTGTTTCTTTGAATTAACAGGTTTTAAAGTTACTTGAGATGTACTAAAGGCAATCGTAAGTAAGATACTATGATCTACTGTATAAAATTTTGTGGTTTTATTATGCTTCGATGATAATACTTTGATGATAATAATTACCCCATTCTAATTTTAAACAAACAAGCAAGTGAAAAACAAGTTTCAGGATCTTCACTTTTATTTTAAAGTGCACTAACATATCTCATACAATAAAGTGGATGATTAGAAAGTTTCTAAAGCTAATATTTCATTATAATTGATATACTCCAAAATATCACCATTAAATGTATGGAATCATTCATATTATACATTTAATGGTGTTAATGATTCCATATATTTCATTAATGACTCCTTACGTTTGATGATGATATTGGAGTATACTGATTTATAATGAAATTTCTATCCAGCCACTCTTATAGTATGAGATGAAAATATGAGAATATTTTTCATTTAGTACATTTTAAAATAAAAGTGTGGATCCTGAAACAAGTTTTCTACTTACTTGTTTTGTACTTTTTAGTGCAATTTAAAATGCATAGTGAATTTTTAAAACTTACCCAGGACGTACTGCAAAATCCTTAGAATTAAAATATGTTATGAAAGCAACAATAAGTCAAACTTAAGCTTTTCAGTTGCCCCAATTCTCTATTGCCTAAAATGTTTATGTTTCTATGTCAGACACAGGAAAGAGCTGGACAAGTTTGGTTTAAAATCCAAAGAATGAAGATATACTACAAAAGGCAAGCATATGTCGAATTTCAGCTTTCTAGCTACTCCATTTCCTGAGTTATTCCCTCAATGACCTGTTCTTTTCTATTACAGGCCCAGGATAGGTTTGACTCATGAAATTCAAAATTCAAATAAAATATACCACGAAAACGATATATCAAATTTGACTTTTCCAACCGCTGTGGTTTGAGTTAATCCTTAAATAAATTGTTTCTTCTTATGGTGGGTCCAGGATGGGCTGGACCGATAAAGTTCAAAATCCAAAGGATTTAAATATGCATTGTAAAGCAGAGCTATGGGACTGCTCTGGGTCTTGAGTTAATTCACAAAACTGTGTTCTATTGTTAGCCCAGGACAGGCTGCAATTTGATAAAATTTTAAAAACCAATGAATTAAAATGTACCATAAAAGAAAACATGCCAAATTTTGTCACTATAATTAATGGAACTTGGTCAGTTAGGACATGTGCAAAATTTGAAACGTGACATATATGGGTTATTCTGTGTTAAATCAACAAATAGGTTGTGCCGCACCATTTTTGATTTTGATGAAATTTGGCAGGTATTAGGTACCAATGTTTTGAACCCCAAAACTTCAAAAAATATATTTTATACCTCAAAAAAAAAAAAAAAAAAAAAAAAAAAATTCCAGAGATATAGCCACCTGTTTATTTAATGGAGAAGCAAAAAATGCAATTTCAGATGTAGTTTCTGAAAGTCAGAATTTTTATTTCAATTAGGAGGGTGGTCAAATAGGGTTTACTGGAAGGCTTAAACAGGGTTCCCACAGTCCTTAAAAACCCCTTAAGAACTCCTTATTTTTAGCTTTCCTTTTTAAGGGCCCTTAAAACTTAGTTTTCATCAACACTCCTATTTTCCCCCGAAATTGGAGCATGATCAGGGTTCTCCCTAGAGCATGATTCCCGTAATTTGCTGCTAAATCCCACTCAGAAAAAAAAATATATTTGTGTTAATTTTTAAAATCCCACTTAATTTTGAAGTTAGAGTAGGATAATCCCACCTAATTTTTTTTCCTAGGGAGAACCCTGATGATCGAATTCCCCCAGTGATGCGATCACTTTTCCATTTTCTATTTATTTTTGAGCTTCACTGCCCGATATCCCAGTGTTACCAGATCTTTTCCAAAAATCACACCCAAAAATTGACGAAAACTAGCCTAATGTTTAGTTTTGTGAGATTTCGCGCAATGTTGCCAAAAACAACTAAAATTCATAAATTTACCGAAATTCCAAGATAAAGTTTACTGGTTTTCTAAAAGTTCATCAAAATTTGCCCCCAAAATAAATCATCAAACTTTTCTGAAAGCAGCCCAAAAATCTGCAACCAGAAAAATTTCCATCATGCTTTACCACAACTCTTTGAAAAAACTAACCCAATTGAACAGGAAAACTGCAAAATTTTTAAAAAGGGTTTAGTTTCTTCCCAAATACAGGACTAGAAGTTCTCCTATATTTCCTATATATTTTTTAAAATAGCAAACAGCAGAATTGGAAGCAGAATTTTTTCTATATTTTGCAACAAGACTTCTTTGTTTTGCATGCAACACATGGAAAAAATTCTGCTTCTGGAGATTTTCCTATTTTAAAAAATATATGGGAAATATAGGACAACTTCTAGCTCTGCAAATGTGTATATACATCACACCCCAGTGCATTTCCATAGTGCAATTAAGGCCGCAATATGGTTTACGGCCTATCTCAATTAGTCCTTATAAAATATTAATTGGGTCCTTAGAAAGTCCTTAGAAACTCCTTATTTTTTATTTTGAAAAAAGAGTAGGAACCCTGTTAACCCTTTATCTACTGCATTATGAACTACTGAAATTTTCTTCATAAATATATTTTTTTTTAGCTGCCATATTGATAATTAAAGAATATACAAGAAAAAAAATCCCTCCGGTTCGAAATTTAATTTGTTAGAACTAATTAATTAAAGTGGTACTTAAAAGTACCGTCAGTACACTATGTATAAATTTCCTCATAATAGAAAAAAATTACGGATGATATTTCTAATGAAATTAACCTCTTAAAAATGCTAAATAACCAAAAAACACTCATAAGAAAACAAAGAAATTATCAAATTGACATAATTTTATTTTATCTATATAATAAAAGGCAATGTCTGTGTGTCTGTCTGTGTGTCTGTCTTATACACTATACGTTTCGCGACCGCGCGTCGGAGAGCTACGAAATTTGGCAATCGGAGACCCGGGGGGGAGGGAAGGGGACACGTGAAAACCGATTTTTTAAATTTTAATTATTTTTTTATTTATTTAATGTTTTATGCGATTCCGACCGTTTTTTGCCCTTTTTGCCCTTTTTTCTCCACGATCCAGACATCGTAGAAAAAAACAAATTACACCATCGGAAAGAGCAGAGAATTTCGAGTAAAAATATATCAATTTCAAATCTGAATTTCGATTTCTAATATTTTTTAAAGATTTTAAAACAAAAGTCACTTTTTGCTCAAGAAAACGATTTTTGGTTTTTAAATTCTCGCATCGTGAAAAGTACTCATAATTTCGACTAATAATTTACATTTTCAGAAAGGTCAAACATCTGGCATTCTTACAAGTCCAATCTGGTCCAGAAATAATGAAAATTGCCTTCAGGATGGCAATTTTAAAGACGCCATGATTTTAAATTTGTCGGCGTTCCGTTCGTTTCTCCCCCGCTGAAGCAGGGAAGGTGGTGGGTGGGGACGTCAAGGTGGAGGTGACGTCACGGTTCTGAATAGAGCGCCTTTGCTCTATATAAATTATTATATTTATATTTTAAACTAGCCGCCTTTGGCGACCAGCCTGTTCGCTACCCTTGAAAATTCTGACCGTGGCAAATTCTAACCGTGGCACACTCGCTGGCGCGACCTACCAGAAGGAACGACCTACCAGGAAGTGCCACCCAATTTAGACAGGAACTCAGAATTTTAAGAAATAATCAAATTATTGCATAAAATATATAAAAGAAATTTCAGCAAAATATGGTCGGATGAATATCCCGTATATTTTAACTTTTGGATATTTTAAATGGATATTTTAATTTTATGGATATTTTAAATGAGGGAACAATGAAACAATGGAATGAGGATGATGGAATTAAGCATATGGTCATTTTAAATTGCAAATTAGCGCGCGGGAAGTTAGCGGTAGGCCCGGGTTCGATTCCCGCCACTGCCAAAACTGCCGCCGTGTTTACGTGGAATACGATCACGTTAAATATGTGGGTCCGTAAGTCCTTCCGAGAGGTTGGTGGTAGGGGAAGGAGGATACGGCCCCTGTGGATGCCTCCCCCACTGGGTTCCCATCTAAATTGGGTGAATATGTAGAAAGTTATGGAGATTGTCGCGGAGGGCGCGGCAGCCCAGTGGTTAGCGCGCGGGAATTGCACTCAGTAGGCCCGGGTTCGATTCCCGCCACTGCCAAAACTTACGCCACGTTCACGCAGAGTACGATCACGTTAAACATGTGGGTTCGTGAGTCCTTCCGAGAGGTTGGTGGTAGGGGAAGGAGGGTACGGTCTAAATTGGGTGAATAAAAAGAAAGTTATGGAGATTGTCGCGGAGGGCGAAGTAGCCCAGTGGTTAGCGCGCGGGAATTGCACGCGGTAGGCCCGGGTTCGATTTCCGCCACTGACATGGAGTACGATCACGTTAAACATATGGGTCCGTATGTTTTTCCGAGAGGTTGGTGGTAGGGGAAGGAGGGTACGTTCCCTGTGGATGCCTCCCCCACTGGGTTCCGGTCTAAATTGGGTGGCACATCCTGGCCGTCCAACCAGTTACCAGGCCCGGGTTCGATTCCCAAAATTGCCGCCGTGTTTACGCGGAGTACGAGCACGTTAAACATGTGGGTCCGTGAGTCCTTCCGAGAAGTTGGTGGTAGGGGAAGGAGGGTACGGTCTAAATTGGATGAATAAAAAGAAAGTTATGGAGATTGTCGCGTAGGGCAAAGTAGCCCAATGGTTAGCGCGCGGAAATTGCACTCGGTAGGCCCGGGTTCGATTCCCAAAATTGCCGCCGTGTTTACGCGGAGTACGATCACGTTAAACATGTGGGTCTGTAAGTCCTTCCGAGAGGTTGGTGGTAGGGGAAGAAGGGTACGGTCCCTGTGGATGCTTCTCCCACTTGGTTCCGGTCTAAATTGGGTGAATAAAAAATAAGTTATGAAGAATATCGCGGAGGGTGAAGTACCCCAGTGGTTAGTGCGCGGGATTTGCACTTGGTAGGCCCGGGTTCGATTCCCAAAATTGCCGAATAAAAATAAAGTTATGGAGATTGTCGCGGATGGCACGGTAGCCCAGTGGTTAGCGCGCGGGAATTTCACTCGGTAGGCCCGGGTTCGATTCCCGCCATTGCCAAAACTGCAGCCGTGTTCACGCGGAGTACGATCACGTTAAACGTGTGGGACTGCAAGTCCTTCCGAGAGGTTTGTGGTAGGGGAAGGAGGGTACGGTCTCTTTGGATGCCTCCCCCATTGGGTTCCGGTCTAAATTGTGTGGCACTTCCTGGCCTTCCAAGCAGTTACCTTACACCTTTCTGGTAGGTCGCGCCAACGAGTTTGCCACGGTCAGAATTTTCAAGGGTAGCGAACAGGCTGGTCGCCAAAGGCGGCTAGTACATAATAAAGGCAGAAATTCACATTTGATGATAATCATAAAAATAATTTTTTTTTTCATTTACGCACAAAAATATACTACAAGTTGAGCATTTTGAATATGGTTTTGATTGAATATTTTTGAGAGCACAGAATTCACAACGTCCTCGATTCGACACAAATGTTGGCCAATGGCATCCTCTATTTTCTAAACGAACATCATTAGAAACAGACAAATTTCCTTTTCTTCTCTTTTTTGCTCAAAAAGTTTGTTCATCTCCATTAGATTTAGGTCTCCCTTTTCGTTTTGGTTGTGGTTTTGATTTTGTTAGTAATCCTTTGGTACTGCAGCGCTTATATTCGAGGGACGACATTTTCTCACGACGCACTTCCACATATGTAATACATGAATTTACATATGCCATTTCTAGCATAGCAAAAAAAAGCCTGTGCCACCATTTTTTCGATTTCCTGTCCCTATCATAAATAGCACGTAACATGTCGGCTTTATCAATTCCCCCCATGTGTCCATTGTAGTCTTTTACAACAATGGGTGCGGGAACGTCAAGTTTGGTACCATCTTTGAGTCTCCTTTGGACTTTGCAAGTGTCGTTTCCATGATAATTCGAAAAAAAGTGTACGGATCGATTGTCCTTCCATTTGAAGAAGGATATTCCTTGATCAGATATTTGATAATCTGAGTCCCCTTGTTTCATTTTTTTATCATCAATAAGTTTGGGTAACCCAAGTCTATCAGGACGAATGGTGCCGACTGCATATATATTTTTAGTTTTCAAATACTCAAATAGTGGCACGGAAGAAAAAAAATTGTCCATGATGATGATATGGTTTTTGCCTGCCAGACTATTTGTCATCTTATCAACTACTGTCCCGCCCAGTCCAAATCCTCTCTTTGAGCTGTCACTATTGGTCTGCTTCCCTTGATAAACGTCAAATTCGTATATATATCCGGACATATCTGCCCGGCACCAAAGTTTGAAACCACGCTTGATGGGTTTTTTGGGTTGTATTGTTTTAGAGTAGACCTCCCCTTGAATAGCACCATACTTTCATCAATTGACTGGATTTGAGTGTCTATCCTAAAGTTCTGAAAATTCTCATTCAAACTAGAAATAAAGGGACTCAGCTTGTACATTTTATCAGAGTTATTTTCCGGCATTGATAAATTGTCATTTAGATGGATATTTGATAATATTTGAAAATATTGATCACGTGTCATTGTTTGGGGGACCACATTTACTGAAGTATCTGTATCAGATGACCAGTACATGTGAGTTCTAGGTAATCTGTGGTATCCGAATAAAAATTGTAATCCTATAAACCCATAGATCTCTTCGGCAGTTATTGGCGTAATTTGTTTGTTATTTTGGTTTATATATAGATTCGTCTGAAAAACTATATTTTCAACAATAAGGTCATCAAAAAATTTTAGAAAGAAATCTGTTGGAGTAAGCAAAGAATCAAGAATATTATCTACAAATCCAGATTTTAGAGAAAAAATGGGAACCTGAGTCTGAACATCTCTTTTCTTCCAACGTCTATCAATTTTCCTTTTACATTTCGAGGTAGGGACTGCTTTTTTTCCAGGACTTGGCTCCTGATTTTCCTTATCACTGCACCCAGGATCTTCTTCCGTTATCGAGTCAAGATCTTCAGAATCTGACGAAAACTTCTGTAATATATTGTCTGAAAATTCTTCATCAGATGAATCATCAGTGATATCACTATCTGATGGCAGGTCTTTCAACATATCCAAAGCCTCCTGAATGGTGAGACCTTTCGGGGCATTCTAAAAAAAAGGAAAGAATTTTTTACTATTGCTTAAATACTTTTTATGTGAAGTACATTGCATTTACCCACACACACTAAAAAATTAAAATCTAGCTTATTTTTTTATTCGGAATGCAAAAGCAAATTCACATTCAATACTAACATTTTCAAATGCTCTTGACAGTGTTAGTAAAAAATAAATAAATAAATAATTAAAAAAAAAATCTATAATTGAAATCTATAAAAAATACTAAAACATATTGCTACACTACACTTTCATAATTACATTATAACAAACAGAAATACTATAGATAATTACATGGACAAAATGAAAACAAGTTTTTCTCCAACACTATGTGTACTGGCGGTACTTATAAGTACCACCGAATAATTCGACCGTTAATCACATTACATAATCTGTTATCTTATAATGATTGGGCAAATAATATTCTAAGACAATACAGAATGAATAAAAAAAATACAACACTTACCTTTGGTTTGATATTATATATTTATAGCAAAGAAAAGATAAGAGCGGCAATCCGTTCAAAATGGCAGCAAAAGAACACAATGTCCGTTTGAAAATAGCTTTCTTCCTCGCAAAATTCATCAGCCTAGAACAACTACTGCCATCTATCATGAAAAAGTAGAGTTAAAAGACTGTTTCTAAAACGTACCATCAGAATATAAGTAATGGTTGTTGTGCTATAAAGTTTTAAAGTAATTGGTACTTATAAGTACCGTCAGTAGATAAAGGGTTAAAGAATGGACTTTTATTTGTGCAGACTAAATTTGATTTTAGTTAAGCCTAAGTAAAGGTTTTTGAAGTTTGAATTTTCGTTCATGAACTGGTGTTTTGGGCCATTTTAGGCATTAAAAAAACAATGAAGTACTTGAAGTAACAGACTAATTTTTTTTCTGTTACACTTATGTATGAGTAGTATATGCAGAAAAAAAATCTGAGCTGTTACTGGTAGTCCTTCACCCTGAAAAAGTTGTTCAAACTAAAAAAAATTTCAAAAATGTGCTTTTTTCATACCCCGTAAAAGTCATGTGGGACACCTGATAAAAAACTTGAAAATGTCAGAATAAGAAGCTCTTATGATATACAAAACAAAAATCATCTTGTTACTCCAAAGGATATAGAAGATACAAGTCTTTGAGGTGAAAAAAAAACACTTGATCGCTATTGAAAATAAGTTTAGCTGCAGCACATTTTATGTAATTTTCTTTGTAATTATCCTGCTGAGCCTATTTTCACTAGCAATCAAGTGTCTTTTTTTTGTTGTTACTTCAAAGACTTGTATCTTCTATATCCTTTGGAGTAACAAGATGATTTTTGTTTTGTTTTAAAGTATATTATAAGAACTTCTTATCCTGGCATTTTCAAATTTTTATTAGGTGTCCCACATGACTTTTACGGGGTATGAAAAAGCACATTTTTGAAATTTTTTTAAGTTTGTGCAATTTTTTTTAGGATGAAGGACTACCAGTAACAGCTCAGTTTTTTTTGTTCTTCATATACTACTGATACATAAGTGTAACAGGAAAAAAAATTAGCCTATTACTTCAAGTCCATCATTGTTTTTTTAATGCCTAAAATGGTCCAAAACACCCGTTCATGAACAAAAATTCAAACTTCAAAAACTTTTACTTAGGCTTAACTAAAATCAAATTCAGTCTGCACAAATAAAAGTCCATTCTTTAAGCTTTCCAGTAAACTTATCTGACCACCCTCCTAATTCAAATAAAAATTCTACGGCTTTCAGATACTACCTCTGAAATTGCAATATTTGCTTCTCCATTAAGTAAACAAATGGCTATATCTCGGGAATTTTTTTTTTTTTCTTTTTTTCTTTTATCTGAGATATAAAAATAAATTGGTTTGGGATTCACAAGATTGGTACCTATCACCTGCCAAATTTCATCAAAATCAAAAATGGTGCGGCAATTTTTTTTCTTAAAATTTGTTGATTTAATATGGAATGACCCATATATATAACATTTTGGACACCTTGTTTTTGACCATTTATTAACAAGAGCAAGACTGCTAGGTGTTCACCTCACACTTTCACACCACCAAAAAAAATCAATCTATCTTATTGTGTTATTAATTACACAAATCCTATATTTAATTATATCCACTTTACACAAATTTTTGAAAAATTCCAATCCTTTTTTCCAATTAAAAATGTTAATATACAAAACGCATATAAATATCCAGTACCATTAGGTAAAATATACAACTACAATCTTTTATCAAAACAGTTGAACAATTCTTCTGTATCATGTTCATGTGCTGAATCATACTATCTACCCTTTATAGGCTAACATCATGGACATGTAATCACCAGAAATCTCAGTTTAATTCAGGAACCTCATCTCAAACAATTTCTCAGCTATGGATCCAAATACAGACTACCACTACTATATAATAAAGAGAAAATAATACAAGCTTTTGACATTGATCTAGATAAATATGTATATATAATATCAGGTAAATACTACTGCCCTTTTGAAGCCTTTAAGAGCGAGCAAGTACAAGTCACCTGGCATGTAAAACAATTGATTCAACAATTTCCTATACCAAAAGATGCACATAATTACCACACCATTAAAGAGATCAAGTTACTCCAAAACAAATTTGTAATCACTTATGTTGATAAGGCATCAAGTAATTATGCGTTTATTTGCAAAAAATTTTATTTGGATAAACTCAAACTGCAACTCCATACCTCAATTTCATTAACTCCTATAAACTCTAATATCACTATTATAAGTAAACAAATTATTGCTTACTACAAACTTCTTAAACAAAAACACATTCTTAATTTTCCTTACCCGATACTCATACCTAAATTCCATAAATCACCAATTTCTTTTAGAACTGTTACTATAGGGTTTAATTCATACACCAATGCTACTAACAAACCACTTCTAATTATACTAAATAAAATTTATGATCATTTTACTACATAACAAACACATATAATCAAAAATAGTTTAGAACTGATTAATAACTTAAAACAACTACCTTACATACATAATATTAAAACTTTTGATTTCAAAGACCTCTTTAATAACATTTATTAATGATTTATGTAAAGTTATACTAAATTTATATGAACAATTTACTCAATCAAAAACATCTTTTTTCCAAAATTCAAAACTTTATTAAAATTCATTCTGTTCAAACAGTATATATCTCAAGGAAATTGCATATACAAATTAAATAAGGGAATACCACAGGGAGGAATCTCATCCACAATACTGGCCAACCTTTATCTGCATTTTTATGAAATTCAGTACCCTTTCAACAGTCATATCATGTACAGATTTATTGATGATCTAATTATTATTGAAATTACTAATGAAGCTCCTATATTAAACTTTAATTTTTATTCACCTAATCTACAACTAATTGAAAATGTATATACATCAAACTGGACCAATTATCTAGACATTAGTTTAAACATTCAAAATTCAGACACATTAAAATTTAAAATATATGACAAAACAGAAACTTATAACTTCAAAGTTAATAAACTTCAAGATTATTCATCCAATCTTTCAAAATCAGTATTTAAAAATATTATTAATAACCACTTATTAAGAATAAAAATGTTAAGTACACCATGTTACTACAAAGAACATCTTTTTGAAAATTCATAAACACCAGTATCCTAGAGGGTGCGTCCCCAGGTGGCAGATTGGGGAATGCCTCCTTCGGGTGGTAGAAGGGAAATGAAATACCTTCCGCGGACCAACAGGCAAAAATCCAACCTCTCGAGGTTCTAGCAACCATTTTCCATGATGAGTCAGTTGAATAGATATTCGCAGAATGCTACCGTGTATGGGGTAGCCGACGCATCGAGTTCTGATGTCCGGGAACCCGATGGGAAATATGCTACGAGAACGTTCAGCCTTCTACAATTTAATATTAATAGTACTCGGAGGAAGAGAGAGGAATTGCAAAACCTCCTGGAGGTAAATCACATTCATGTTGCTTGCCTTCAGGAGACAAAGCTAAATGAAAATCTCCATCTTAACATTAAGGGATATATAACCCTGAAAAGGGATAGAACAACTGGTAGTGGAGGAGGCTTGGCTTTCCTTATCAAAAATGGAGTTAAATACAGGGAACTTAAATTCGATCATTTACCTCCCCGTTCCAGTAACATCGAAACCCAGGGGATTGAGATCCTTCTCCCAGAGCAGAAGATTATCCTCTATAACACCTATCACCCAGATAATTTCAATATAAAGTTTGCTGATTCAAGTGAATTTTCCAGAGATGATTATGATTCTGTTGAATTGATGAATTGATTCTGTCGAATTGATTTGTTTTTTAAGGTTCTCTTTTCATCAATTCTTTCATCAATAAGAGAGTGCCATCCATATGGACGGCACTCTCCTTTGTCAACGTCACTTTGCCTTTTTCATTATGGTTTTTACTTCGGCTTTGTACTTCGGATTTTTCTTCGATACTTGAGTTTTGTACTCTCTTCCACGGTTAGTGTCTTGTGCTCGACACCCTTTCGGAAGTCAAGTTTCGGCAAAGTATTTGGTACCGGGAGTGTTACCTGGGTGTAATAGCATGCTATAACTGGGAACGAGGGGTCACAATCCCCCTCGGCCATTTATGTTTTTCCGTTGGCTTAATTCCCATTTTTTCCTTAATAATTTTATTATATATATATATATATATATATATATATATATATATATGATATATGTATGTAGAGAGAATGTGTAATCACCAACTTGGCAGTGCCGGGGTTTTGATCTTGGGACCAAAGCGTGATAAGCCAGTATCATAGCTTTGAGCTAAAGACGTCTTCAGCTCAAGGCATTTAATACTACCTTATGAGCTTTCGCTGCAGTACTCCCTTTTCCAGTGAGTTTCATCGAAACTAAACGAAATTGTCACTGGGTTGCAGATGAAGTGGCGAGTTCCTAAGTTGAAGTGAAGGAGTTGTTATAAGCGGCCTCATAGTGAGTCACAAGACCAGATGATGTACGGTGAGTCAATGTCGGAGAATCTCGGAAGATCAAGAAGTGGCGCCATCTCATGGGGAGTACAGAAAATACCTTTGTTATGGAATGCATATATAATACTCAGGAAGTTGAATACCTGAAAATAATTGAGTGAAGGATTCTTCCTGCTCGTATCCAAGGTCACCAATATAGCGAGAAAGTGAAATCACCAACTTGGCAGTGCCAGGGTTTTGATTCTGGAACCAAAGCATTGTAAGCCAGTATCATAGCATTGAGTTAAAGATGTCTCCAGCTCAAGGCATTATTTAATACTGCCTTATGAGCATTCGCTACATATATATAAAATAAAGATGAAATAAATTAGAATTTGAAGAGAAGTAGTGATGCATCCATAACAAACATTAGAATTCTATTACTAACCAGAAGTAACTCAAGAGAATGTCAGTCATATACTAGAAAAATCAGGAAAACACAGATAATATAAAATATCAATCAAAAGATAAACTGGAATCTTAAACAATGGAATAAAGCTGATGTAATAGTAAAATCTTCAGGGGGCATCTACCATACATCAGCCTCATAGTAGCACATTTCATTTAATGGTCTGTTACTGTGAACAAAAGACCATTTGATACTCCTATGTGCCAAATTTGAAACAAATTGAGAAAATTGAAAAACTAAAAAGAAAAGAAAAATAATTTAAAAAGTAAATGACTTACACCTGTAGAAATTGATAGACCTAAGCGTATATATACACTCACACTCCGATTTAAGTTAAATAAAAGTGTGCAAAAAATGGCTTCATATTGACTGTTATTCAGTACACTGTAAAGCTGCAAGCACTGTAAAGTTTTCAATACACTGTAAAGCTGCAGATTCAGCATTTTGGTTACTGGTCAGTGGCCCGTAAGTCTCAAAAAGTTACTGGTTGAAAAATATTTTCACTTGCCAAGTATTTTCACTATGAATCAATTGTATTCTGTTGTTTATGTATTAAGTGCATATTGTTACAACATATCCTCTTGAAACGCAAGTGTACTCTTAAAATACAAAAATGAGTCTGGATTTCTGGGTAACTAATGCTTTTATTTAAAAGCACAAATAAGCTTAAACAAAAACAAAAATCAGCTAATAACACTATATTTATCTACAAGATCACAAAACAATTATCACATACAACATAACAGCAATTAAATGCTCAACTAATTTACAAAATAGCAGATAATATTCTCAAATCTAACGTATCTCATACTTCAGTTTGACTCATATTACATAAACTCTGTTCAAGTAAGAAATGATTTCCATATATACCTTCCACAGAAATTTCTAGAAGGTGCTCGTGTCTCCAAAACTAGCGGATGTTTCTACAAATTTCCACCAGATTCGGAAACTCATCAAAAGTCGCCAACTTGACAATATTTTGCCTAATCTGGCACCCATGCCCCCAAAAAGTTGTCAACGTGTGACAACCCTGTTTTAAATCATAAAATTTAATTTTTAAAATAAAAGGTCTTGACCTGCAGATTTGTCAAAAATCATAAAATTTAAAGCCGATTTATTTCGTTCTGCCTAACATCATACCTTCCTTCTTCTACATAAAAAATACACTTATATATTGTCAAGTGTTGCAATCTCTTTTTATCAGCCATTTTTGAAAAGTTATCACCAACTGGCAAGTGACAAGTGTGAATTTGCAGCTCTATATATATATACTGTATACTGGAACCCTTGAGAACTTAAATATGTGGAATTTTCTTTGTTTTTATTATAGAGAAAAACTTGAGCAGTTGCCCACTTTAAGATATCAAGCTGAAGTTAATATTTAATCATCTCTAATATTCTTAATATGAAAATATTGTTGGGAAAATTTGACCAATCTACAAGATTGATTTTTAAAATAAAAGGTCTTGACCTGCAGATTTGTCAAAAATTACCAAAAATAAATCAATAATATGTTCTTATTCAAATCAAAATCTACTCAATAATTTTTTGTTATTTATTTATTTATTTATTTATTTTTAATTAATATTCTGCAGATTTACTGTAAATTAAAATCTAAATATATTTGGGGAAGTCCTTGTGGCAGGTCTTTTTTTCTTTTTCGGGGGGGGGGGGGGGGGGGGGGGGGGGTCAATATAGATAGGTTTTACATGAATGTGTGCAATTCTCTGTTCTACAACCTCACTGACTATATTTTAAGATATTTTAGTTGTGCGTTTTGGATGTCGAAGTTATTGAAATTTTGCCACTCATGTACAAAGAAAATATTTTCATTTGGTCAAGAATTCGGATTTTCACCCATTTTTAGCCCATTGTTTGTGTGTGCAATGTATTCAAACTTTAAAACTGTCCATCTGATTTTAATGAAATTTGGTAATCAGATGACTTGTTACTATGGTGCCAATTAGTGTAAATAAATAGATAGAAGTAACTTTTAAAAACTGTCCTAGAATAACAACAACAAAAAAAACTAGACAAATAAATATGTTTAATTATACAAATTAAATGCTTGTTTTGTATGTAATTTGTGATGATAAATAAATAAATAAAACTCCTTTCATTATTCTAGAATGAATCAATATTTCTCAAGGTATTTCTATTTTTAGAATTTAGGTGAGTTGGTTTCATTTAAAAATACACAAAGTTGTTAAAATGAAAATTATTTAAAAACTGTAAATATGATATTTACAGTAAACTGCCGATTACCTGTCAGCCAAAGGACCTGAGGTGTGGAAAAGCAAACTAGACTGATTAACAAAAACCAAGCAAAATGTTATTTTTAAAATTATACATATTTATTTACAAATATAATTTTATTTCTTATATTAAAAGAAAAACACAACAGTTGACAGTGAGGAAACCAATTATTGAGCCAAATTTAGCTTATTACAAAAAAAAAGAAAAATCATGAAAAATATTTCACAAATATTTTATTCTCTTCTACTGTCTCTCTCCAGAAACTTCACCATGATCACCAAATTTTTCTTTATATTAAGAATAACTTGTTTTCTTTTCACATTCATGCTGTTCCCTTAAAAATCTAGGAAAAAAAAGAACTTTCTAATGATGGTGTGATTATACCATAGTGCAGGATGCTCAATCATGCACCTCCTTGCATAGTTTGCGTCATCCGTGTTAGTGTATGGGAAGGGAGGACGGGAAATAAACTCGTGAAGAAACTTAAATACCTCGATATTCTAAATACCTTAGAAATATACTTAATATAATCTTTCTAAATACCTTAGGAAGAAACCATCTGTTTGGGGAAAATAGGATAGGGGAATTACAAGAAAAAAAAAGGACTAACACTTGGTACATAATAGAAAAAGAATTGGAGCGAGGGATGATGGTTGTCTGACTGTGGCGGATCATAGAGTAGTAGATAAATGGTAGTTCACTGTAATTTCAAATAAGTTATCATTTAAAAAAAGCATTTTGTGCTGCAAAACTTGATTTTATAAGTATAAATCTTGAGCAAGAAAATATTGATTTCAGTATATAGTAAAAGCTGCAAGTATTTTCACTATGCCAACACATGTAGTATCTCAAGAATCCTAGTACCAGGTGCATATTTGTATGTATATATATCCCCTGTTGACAAATATGTTTTTCCCTTGTTGACATCAGACTCATTAAAGACACATTTTAACCTTCTAACGATGTTCATGTCTTTTTTGATCCAAGGAAATATTCTCCACTTTTTACTTTCCTTATATGCACTGTATAATGTATAGGGAAAGTATTGTAATGGGGTCAAAAGTTGAAATTTAAGTTTTGATGGAAGAGCACGTTTTAAGCATCCCTGAACTTGAAATGGACATTTTTGAAGTGTGTGTATGTCCAAAAGTCTGTAGATGCAATATCTCATGAATGAATAGAGCGTTTCAAGCATAATTTGGTACAATTATTACAATTAGTGAATACTGAAACCCTAGTTCATTTTAAATGCAATTCACTGTTTAGAATGCCCAATTTTCAAAGGATTTTGTAAAAAATCAAGATTTTCAATAACGATAAATAAATCATTCCAGATGTAATTTTTCCTTAAAAAACAAATGACACAAATTGTAGAATGCTAGGATGAATTCATTCTCAAAACACTGCAAGATATTTGAATTAATTTTTGAAAAAAAATCAGGGGCTTCAGTGAAACAAATAATCATTTCATATACAGTTTTTCATTAGAAAATTAATGATGTACACTTTAGAATTATATCAGGAGCCATTCTTGAGATATTGCACACTTTTCAATACCAAAAACATTGTGCTGCGTATCTTGTATACCATTATTTTGCTGTGAATGAAGAAAAGCCAATGCATTACATAGGAAAATCTTGTGCTGCCAGCATCAGCCTCATTTTTAACACTTTACAACATAGTTAAAAAGTGCTTATGACTTTGTTCATTTTGTCTGTCTGTCCGTTAGCACGATAACTGCCGTAAAAATGACTGTATCAAAATGAAATTTCAGTATGTGATTCAGACGGTCTGTGGGACCTATGGGAATATAAAGGAATAATATCACCCAATTAGTTTTGGATTGAACCCGGGTTGAAAAAATGAAATACTTTGAACCCTATGGGACCTAATTTTTCAAACATTTTTTAAGCGAATTTAAAATTCATAAATTGCTGCGAAAGTTTTAGGAAATATTCATATTATCCCATAAAATATATATAAAAAAATTTCAGTAAAATATGTTAGGTTTTTTTTAAAATAAAAATTGTTTAATATAGGGAGAAAAACAAATGCAATTAAATTCTGACTCTTGCTATATTCTCCAGAAAGAAATATATTTTATAATAAATATCTTTCCAAGAGTTATGTTATATATAACATAGCTTATATATAACATAATTATGTTATATATAACATGGGTTTCACATTTTAAAATGAATATGATAGATGGCCATTCCGCAAAAAAAGGCGGGTTCTGTTTTTACGAATCCTACCAAAAACTAATCAGCACCAGGGTCTCACCCAGGTGACTTACCTACCAAATTTTATGAAATTCGGTCCAGTAGTTTTTTTAGTTAGAGTGGATACATACATTGCACAGACAGACACACACACAGATGTCACGCTAAAAATAGTTTTTTCGTATTCTAGAGGTCTCGAAACGTGTAGATCCGTCGAAAACTCGAGTTGCGATTTTCGACATGATTCCAATATTTTCTCTATACATTATACATTACCATGTATTGCAGGGAAAGTAAAAGGTGTGGATTTAATTTCAAACCTATTTAAATAATCATCAAATAGGCCGTGTCGTTTTGAAAAGTAAATTAAATATTTATTAAGGATTAATAATGGTGGGTCAACAATAGGAAAAAAAAAAAGACTTGAGTCGAACAAGTTTGTTTAAAAAAAAACAGAAGTACGTATTTGAAAAATTCTGTCAATGATTAATTATTTCATTTTTACAAGTAAGCAACAGGATGGAATAGGGATAAGGAATATTTATTGACACATTGCAATCTGCAGCTATTTTCGCAAAGTGTTTCGTTCCCAATTACACCTATATGTAATTTCGGCCATTCATTAAATTGCTCTATGTCTTTGGATGAGTCGGATGGTCTGGGCTTTCGAGCTATATGTAATTTAATCCAACTTTGTCTAATATAAACCGTACATTGATTTACTGAATTTTTGATGGTTTTTAATATAAAAGGATTTATTCTTAATAGATTTTAAGGCACAAATGGAGTTACAATTGCTTTGGTTATCAATAGCAAAGTTAATTACAGTGATTTCGGACTGGAAAACTGAATTATCAGCATTAAGAGAATAGCAAAAATCTGATGTGGGCCGCACATGACTTTCCCTGCAGCTTCAAATTCATTTTGTCATTTTTTATTTCATTATGCATTAAATTGAGTTTAATTGCAGAAAATAAAACATGGATACTTTCATGATATTATGTCCAATTTGCCTTTTTATTGCACCTTCGTTTCGTTTGGCAATTTAATTCACTTTAAATTCTCCAGGTCCTCAATATTCCAAAAAACTAAAATATCTCGAGATTGGTTCGTCCTACAGTCATGGGGTCAATCTTATTCGTTTAGTAGTTCAAGTTTACTTGAAGAACAAGTACTTAATATATTTCAACAATTTTAGTCATTTATTTCAGATTTTCACTGTCTTTGGTCAGATTTTCACTGTCTTTGCTATTTCGCAAAAAGAAACTGAAAAACTTCTTTAGTTCTATTGAAAAACTTCTTTAGTTCTTTAAAATTAAAAATAAAAGTATCTCGAGAAAGGTCCATCCTAGAGTAATGGGGTAGATCTTATTCCTTTTTTGTCATAAAAAATTACGTGTAAAACAAGCATTTAATTGATATATACTCTATAACAAAAAAAAATCGACTCACCAAGGAGTTGTCCGATTGTAATGAAATTTCGTATGCAAAGACATTTTGAGCGAACATCCAAATGAATAAAATTTGGTGTCCAATGAATAAATAGTGGGAGCTCCAGCGCATCGGAACTGCGCAATCAGCAGGTGTATATCTGGGCATGTGTATATCTGCAGGTGGGTATGGTCTGGCTGCCATCGCCTTTGATAGCCGGACCCCTTTGGTAGTCATTTCTGGCACACTGACAGCACAGCGGTACTTAGGCAACATTCTACGACCGGTTGTGTTACCGTTCCTTTTGCGACACCCCGGACTTACTTTTCAACAAAATAATGCCCGGCCGCACACGGCACGTGTTGCTAAGAATTGTCTTCAAGCTTGCCCAACACTTCCTTGGCCAGCTAGGTGTCCTGATCTCTCTCCCATAGAGCACATTTGGGACGTTATGGGAAGGCGATTGCAACCATCCCGGAATGTTGACGATTTAGCCCGACAGTTGGATACAATTTGGCAAGATTCAAATTTTCACACCATCCGTGAACTTTATCAGTCTATGCCACTCCGGGTGACATCTTGCATCCAGACCAGAGGTGGACCAACGCCTTATTGACTTCCTTTTGTATACGGTCAAACTCTAAATCATTACATTGTTCTAAATTTTAATCGTTTCGTTTTCTATGTATGTTCTTCACATCCACCAATTTTTATCACAATCGGACAGCTCCTTCCTGTTGCGTCGATTTTTTTGTTATAGAGTGTATTTGAGCATATGCAGTATTTTATTTTATATCGGATATTTTAGATTTGCGGTCCATTTTTTTGGAGGGGGGGGGGGAGGCAGATTCCTTTTTCTGAGTGATACCAAAATCTAACCAGCACCGCAGTAACCCACAAGCGACTTATCTACTAAATTTTGTGTAATTTGGTTAATTAGTTTATCAACTAGAGTGGATACATACCATATTTGCGGATCATTTCGCTAAAAGTGCAGGTTCTTTTTTCCCGAATTGTACCAAAATCTAATCAGCACCAGGGTAACAGGGTTTGTATATATATTGCAATTATAGCCATTAGTGCACTCTTGAAAGTTAATTGAGCGATTAGATGGGTGGATGTTATTAAGGGGCTATTAAAGTCAGCGGCGCCGAATTCGTAGGTTTGAGACGCCTTTGGAACCCCCAATACTTTTGTTGTGAGTTTCCGAAAACCCCCTAATGTTTTTGTGCACATTTAGTGCGGACAATCTATACATGCTTGCATAATTTTTGTTTTCATTAATTCTTCAAGTTTTGCATTATTCATTCCCTGTTTACTGTATATAAAGTTGCGTGTATAGAAATTTTCTCCTCAGACTGTTTATTGACAAGATTTTTACTCATAAATGATTGATAGAGAAATTTTTTGACATTTTTAACATTGGTAAAAATACCTAATATTAAATTTTACATTTTTGTTATTTTTGTAAAGATAATTAAGTTGGAAATTCACGCTGCATCTGTATCTATATATATAAAGAAGAAAAGTATGTATGTATGTATGTATGATACAACATTACGAGAGAACGGCTGAACCGAATTTGATGAAATTTAGTGGGCAGTTTTGAAATAGCCTCACTTAAAATTTAGTCCATGTTTCGAGTTTCTAACACCAGGGGTTGTTGCGATATTAATGAAAAGCGAAACTTTCGTTCGCCTCATCCTCACTGGAGAACAGCTGCATCGAATTTAATGAAATTTTGTGGGTAGCTTTGAAACGAAACTTTTCCCCTAGGAGTTCTACTCTCTAACTCCATGATTCCCAATGAAAAAGGTTGGAAAGCGTTGGTTTAAAACGTGAAAGTCAATTAAATCTGAGTTTTGTAGAAGTTTATTGAACGTATTAGTCACTTTTGAAAATCGCAGGTTTGAAATATGAATTTAAATGGAAACTCTATCACCATGGTTTATTTTTCACAGGCTTACTCAACAAATTTTATTAATTTGAACAATAAATAAATGAATATAAAAATATATATCTATCTATAGATATAAAGAAGAAAAATATGTATGTATGATCCACCATAACTGGAGAACGGCTGAACCGAATTTGATGAAATTTGGTAGGTAGTCTTGAAATCGCCCCACTTAAAACATAGGTCATGTTTCGAGTTTCTACGACCAGTGGTTCGCGAGATATTAGAGAATAACGACACTTTTTCGTTTGTCTCATCATCACGGGAAAACGGCTGTACCAAATTTAATGAAATTTGGTGGGTAGCTTTGAAATAGCCCCCCATAAATGTAGTCCAAGTTTCGAGTTTCTAAATCCTGGGGTTGTCGAGATATTGATGGAAAACGAAACTTTTTCCTAGAGGTTCTATTCTCTAACTCCATGATTCCCAACAAAAAAGATTGGAAATAGTTGGTTTAAAAGTGAAAGTCAATTAAATCTCTGAGTTTTGTGGGAGTTTATTGAACGTATTAGTCACTTTTGAAAATCACAGGTTTGAAATATGCATTTAAATGGAAACTATCACCATGGTTTATTTCTCACAGACTTACTCAACAACGAAAAGTATTAAGAAATCACAAGAAAGATCAATCATGCATAAAGCATTGATTATGAAACACTTTCCAACTTTAATTTTATTTAAACGTCTCTAAAATGCGATACATTCAGCGGCAATATATCACAATACTGCAATAATTAATTATATTTGAAAATTTAAAACTTCATCGAAAAAAAAAAGAACTTCATTCAAATGACGTCATCGAAATATAAATCGCCTGGCTCTCTGTCGAAAGGAGTGTCGAAAGCCCTGACCACCCGACTCGTCCTAGGACTCTCTGTTGTTGTTGTTGAGACCCAGACCGTCCGACCTACCAGAAAGGTGTAAGGTAACTGTATGGACGGCCGGGAAGTGCCACCCAATTTAGACCGGAACCCAGTGGGGGAGGGATCCACAGGGACCGTACCCTCCTTCCCCTACCACCAACCTCTCGGAAGGACTTACGGACCCACATGTTTAACGTGATCGTACTCCGCATGAACACGGCGGCATTTGTGGTAGCGTGCAAATCTAGCGCGCAAACCACGGGGATACCGCACCCGAGATGGCCAACAGCACGCGGTGTTCCGAGGTGGTCACCCACCAAGTACTAACCGCGCCCGATGCTGCTTGACTTCGGTGATCTAACGAGAACCGGTGTTTTCAGCACGGTACGGCCGTTGGCCCAATTGAAATAAAAAATGTGGAACGCTTCACGATTTTGCGTGTCATCCTTGCGCAGGGGCCATGCTAATCTTCTCTGTATCGTTCCAATTTTAGTATATGTACTGCCGAAGCGAGTACTGAGGACTCTCTGTGTAAAAGCAGTCAATATCTCATTCATACATTTTTATTTCATTCATCACAGTACTACAAAAATTTATTCTACTTAAAAACTTAAAACCATGGAAGTAATTTAACTCTATGCATCGAAGAAGTCTGCCATTAAATCGTCTGCTTCTCTATGTAAAATCAATGATTGTTTCATTCATATCATCTATATTGCAGACTCCTGAGCAAAATAATTTTGAGTTAAAGAAATTCAGCAATTCTTATACAACTCACCTTACAGCCTAATCAGTTTACATTCTCCATAAGTAAAAATTAGGTTTCGTTGTAGAAATAATCAAAGTTTGATGATCATTTAAACTCAAATATATTGTAATTGTGTTGTTTCAGAATACAAATGCACAGAAATTAAGCAAATATAAAGCGGTTTTAGGACGGATACAAAGCTAAATTTATATTAAAAAGAACTTTAAAAATCACAAGTTTGACACAATATGGATGGTATTGATCATTTAGACTCAAATATATAAATAATACAACTCAAATAAACTTAAAAATGTTTGAAAAATTAGGTCCCATATAGGATTCAATGTATTTCATTTTTTCAACCCGAGTTCAATCCAAAACTAATTGGATGATATTATTCATTTATACTTCCATAGGTCCCACAGACCGTCTGAACAACATACTAAAATTTCATTTTGATAAAGTCATTTTTAAAGCAGTTATCGTGCTAATGGACAGAGAGACAGACAGAATGAACAAAGTCATAAACACTTTCCAACTATGTTGTAAAGTGTCAAAAATGGTTATTTAATCACAGCATTTTATGAGGAAGATTCTTTCTTATGCAGCTATGACTTGTATAATGCAATGCTTTTTTTTTCTTACATAATGCAATGAATTTACATCTTTCACAGTGAAAAAACAATGTATAAGATTCACGGCCCTATATGTTCCGGTGTAATTTTTATCAAAGTTTTGCATCGTAAATCCCGAGCAACGTCGGGTAATCGCTGCTAGTCTATCTATATATATAAAGAAGAAAAGTATGTATGTATGATCCAATGGATCTGATTGGCCAAAGTGTGGCCAATCAGATCCATTTTTTTTTCTTACATAATGCAATGAATTTACTTCCTTCACAGTGAAAAAACAATGTATAAGATTCACGGCCCTATATGTTCCGGTGTAATTTTTATCAAGAGTTTTGCATCGTAAATCCCGAGCAACGCCGGGTAATCGCTGGTAGTATTTTATATAATAATGCTTTGCATATAAAAGCAAAATAAATGAAATAAATAATTATCTAGAGAAAAAAATTTTTTTTTGTACTTAATTTTTCATTAAGTACAAAGTACTTAATATTTCATTAAGTTTGCTTCATTTTAGCATTTCAAACGTCTTACTGTGCTGGAATGACATTCAAATTAGACTTAAATCCTTTGAAGAATGCATGGGCCATTCGACTTTAAATTTTCGGAACCCTCAATAATTTTTCCAGCGCCTATGAATAAAGTGACATTTGTTTGGTGATGGCCAAGGTCGTTACTTTAAGTGTGCAAATTATTTATATTGCAAATTATTAATAAATATTAAAATGTTGAAATTATTTTTACATATTCATAATCTGAGTCATGTTTCCAACAACACAAGAAAAATTATTTACATTTTTATCTATTGGGTTCGGAGATATAAGCGTCCAAAGTGTTTATATTTTTCGTAGCGTTCTGATTTTGTCACAGATAACCAAAGCATAGATGTTATTCACATCAAAAATATTTACAATAGTTTGGTTAGAAGAATAGATCACAGACGAATTTGGTATTTAAAGTATAACTTTGTTACTAAGGTTACAAATGGAATTAAAAACTGCATAAAAAATTGAAATATAATATATATATAAAAAAAATCGTCTGCTATAAATTGGTTGTCATTTCTGCCACAGATACCTCAAGCATAAATGTTATTCGCATCAAAATCTTCCACTGTTCATTTTTGTTGAAATACACTGTATACTCGTATTGATCTTTCCATTAATCAAATCTTTTTTTTTTTTTTTTTTTTTTTGTAAAGCAGATAACCTGTTCATAATTGACACCCATATTGGCATTTTGCGATAAGAAATTGTATGCGAAGATAATTAAATATTGATTCTGTCACCTCTGGATATTGATCGAAATTGAATTTAAAAGGTTTATAAGAATTGCACCTGTACGATTTGGGAGTTTTTAGAGAGTAAAGTGTTCATATTGAGGATATATTTTTAGAGCTGCTGGTGTCGTTCTATTTCGTGAGAATTTAAACTGAGCTTTTTAATCTTTCAGTTAAATGTTGGAGACAGGATGAAAATAAATCAAATATTCTATTACTTATGTTTTGGAAGAAGTGAATATTATAAGTGAATATTATAGTGAAAAAACCGCCTTTTTCAAGTGTTTCAATTCTTCTTCAATTTTCACAACTTATTTATTCCGAGTTATTCATATGTCACATTTTTTTTTTAATTCCATTTTGTTCACAATGGAATATATTTGTTTAAAGATTTATTTAGGCTGTTGCTCAAATGGATCGCGCCAAGCAAAATAGAAAGCTTCTACTTAAAATCTCTTCAAGTGTTCAAAATTTTGCCATAATGTGCGAAATTTTAATGAATATGTATAAAGGTTTTATCAGGATATATTTGCAACATATTCAGATGAGTATAATTTATTTAAATATCTGATTTAAATATCTGATAAAAAGGAATTCTACATAAATACTAAAAATAAATAAATAAATAAATAGTTTCTTTCACAACTCGAAGCTGAAGGGAAGCAGAGTATCTAGCTACATATTTAATAACTGCGATGTTTATTTTATGAAGGTAAAAAAAACAAAAAACCCTCAAAATGTTAGGTAATTAATGTACAAAAACAGCCCAGTAACTTGCACTATTCTGTTTAGCATGCGAATTTTCTAAAATTAATTTTTCTCCATAGTTTTAACATTATCTGACCTTCGTCGATCAAAATTTAAAATTCGGGCTTCGTCATGATTAATATAATTAAAAATATCTAAACCTTTATCTTCTATTGTGAAATAATATGTGTTTTCTGTGAAAGATATATATGTATAGTTTTTCCATGGATATACATGGCACAGAAAGTTTAAAACCTTAGCTTCTACATTTAAAGATCATGTCTAATTACACGTGCAATTTTTATTGACAACAAACTATCACTGTATCAAGTCCAGAGCATGTATTTACTAATTTTGTTTAGTGCTCGTCTGTTCAAACAACACCTTTAAAATTTTAGGGTGAAAAAAAAAAAATGTGTAAAATTGGACCTAAAAAGTTTTATGAAGGAAATTAAAATACGGCTTCGTATGAGTTTAAGAAAGAAGATATTAATTAAAATAACCTTTATTAACAAGTTGTTTATATTGTGAGAGCAAATAAGTAAATTGATAAAATAAATATGGAACTAGTTTTCAACTAATTTATCACAGATTTTTGAATATCCCTACTCTGAGTATTTTGAGTGCATTAAGAAGTTATATTTATTGAAAAAAAAGTCTATGACTGGTAATTATAAAACTGAAATTACTTTCACATCCATATGGCGAATATGAGAAATAAATTAGTAGCTAGGTAAAAGTAAAAAACTGATACTTTTCGTAATAGCGCAGTTTGTGTAAGCTGTCACTGCAAGAATGAATAATTTCAGGGTTTCAAATAAGAACGAAAAATACTTAATGTTGCTACTATAAATTTACCATGATGTTCAAACGAATGTATTCCAATTAAAGATTTGAATCATAGGGAAATCTTTGTCTTTTTAAAACCGTTTGTTTATTCTCTACCAGTGCTTTATATTTTAACTATGGAACTGATTTGGAAAATCGTGATTCAAACTTATGCAGTTTTCGGTATTCATTCCTCTATGAAAAAAAGAACAAAATCTCAGAACGCATTACTGAAGTTTTTACGATTATTCTGGGATGCAGTTTCTTTGTACTTCTTCATTACCATGGTGTATGCCAGTTTTAAAGTTTCAGGGGTATTTTATGTGCATATTTGTGATTCCTTCCTTATCCTTCTTTTGCGTTTCATTTTACACTTAAGAATGGAAAAAATTAGGCAATGCTTTGAAGCATTACGGACATTTTTACTGCCTGGATATGTTGTTGGCAATAAGCGCATCAATTATTGCACGAAGTTACTCTGTTTCTTGCAATTTTGCCGAGTATTAGTGAATCAAGTACGATTATTTACCTCAAAAGCAATTATAACCATGCTTGAGACTAGTCTTACATTTCAACTTCTTGATGACTTGATAAATTCGTCAATATTTCTAAAGTATATTTTAGCATTCATTATAGGCTTTTCCAATATTGTTATTGACGTATTTCCTTTTTTGGCAACGGTAACTTGCTGGTTGATCCATGTCGGTATCCATGAACTTATTTCGAGTTACAATAAAGAGGTGAAAAACAGTTTGCTTAGTAAAGCAACTCCATACATTTTTCAGGACTTAGGTAAAACGCTGAAGCGGATTACAATCGTAATAAAAAATATGAACGAATTGTTATCACCGGTCCTTTTCATACTTATAGGGTTTTGGACGACAAACATTTTTTATTCCATATCGAAACTTGTTCTAAAACCTGCATTTCAAAACACTTTCTCCGTCATTTTGAATATCTTAAGTGTTGCCAATATGATGTCGCAATTCATAATGTCTATTGTTTCAGCCTCTAGAGTAAAGGAAGACATTTTAGAAACGAAAAACATACTTTTTACCTACTCTCAACCACATTTAACAACTGCCGAAGGAACCAGTGTCCATCTTTTTGCTGCTATGTTGGACAATGCTACAAACCAAATATCTGTCACTGCTTTAGGAGTGTTCCAGTTGGATAGAGGCTTCATATTTGTCACTTTGGGGATTATAGTCACTTATGAAGTTTTGATCATCCAGATTCTCGCACCTATAACAGAGCAGCAATTTTAGTTTTAATGAAAAACATACTTCTTATATAATCTTCAGCTCATTTAGCAACGCTTTTCATTGTTGCCGAAGGAACCAATGTTCATCTTTTGTTGCTAGAGTGGACAATATTATTAACCAAATATCTGTTACTGCTTTAGGGGTGCACCTTCTGGACAAAGGTTTGGGTTTCATACTTGTCAATTTTGGAATTTTAATCATTTATGAAGTTTTGATCATCCAGATTCTTGCACCTATAACACAGCAGCAATTTTAGTCTTAACGAAAAACATTCTTTTTACCAACTCTTAAATTTATTTAGCAACGCTTTTCAGTGTTGCCGAAGGAACCAATGTCCATCTTTCTGCTGCCATGCTGGACAATTCTACAAACCAAATATCTGTTACTGCTTTAGGAGTATTCCATTTGGACAGAGGTTTCTTAATCGCCACTTTGGAAATTATGAAGTTTTGATCATCTAGATTCTTTTACCTATAACAGAGCAGAAATTTTAGTCCTAACGAAAAACATTCTTTTTATCAACTCTTATTTGTTTAACAACGCATTTCAGTGTTGCAGAAGGAACCAATGTCCATCTTTCTGCTGCCATGCTGGACAATTCTACAAATCAAATATCTGTCACTGCTTTAGAAGTATTCTATCTGGATAGAGGTTTTATAATCTTTACTTTGGAAGTTATGAAGTTTTGATCATCCAGATTCTTGCATCTATAACAGAGTAGCAATTTTAGTCTTAACGAAAAACATTCTTTTCACCAACTCTCAAATTTATTTAACAATCCTTTTCAGTGTTGCCGAAGGAACCAATGTCCATCTTTCTGCTGCCATGCTGGACAATTCTACAAACCAAATATCTGTCACTGCTTTAGAAGTATTCTATCTGGATAGAGGTCTTATAATCGTTACTTTGGAAGTTATGAAGTTATGAAGTTTTGATCATCCAGATTCTTGCATCTATAACAGAGTAGCAATTTTAGTCTTAACGAAAAACATTCTTTTCACCAACTCTCAAATTTATTTAACAATCCTTTTCAGTGTTGCCGAAGGAACCAATGTCCATCTTTCTGCTGCCATGCTGGACAATTCTACAAACCAAATATCTGTCACTGCTTTAGAAGTATTCTATCTGGATAGAGGTCTTATAATCGTTACTTTGGAAGTTATGAAGTTATGAAGTTTTGATCATCCAGATTCTTGCATCTATAACAGAGTAGCAATTTTAGTCTACTGCTTTAGAAGTATTCTATCTGGATAGAGGTCTTATAATCGTTACTTTGGAAGTTATGAAGTTATGAAGTTTTGATCATCCAGATTCTTGCATCTATAACAGAGTAGCAATTTTAGTCTTAACGAAAAACATTCTTTTCACCAACTCTCAAATTTATTTAACAATCCTTTTCAGTGTTGCCGAAGGAACCAATGTCCATCTTTCTGCTGCCATGCTGGACAATTCTACAAACCAAATATCTGTTACTGCTTTAGGAGTATTCCATTTGGACAGAGGTTTCATAATCGCCACTTTGGAAATTATGAAGTTTTGATCATCTAGATTCTTTTACCTATAACAGAGCAGCAATTTTAGTCCTAACGAAAAACATTCTTTTTATCAACTCTTATTTGTTTAACAACGCATTTCAGTGTTGCAGAAAGAACCAATGTCCATCTTTCTGCTGCCATGCTGGACAATTCTACAAATCAAATATCTGTCACTGCTTTAGAAGTATTCTATCTGGATAGAGGTCTTATAATCGTTACTTTGGAAGTTATGAAGTTATGAAGTTTTGATCATCCAGATTCTTGCACCTATAACAGAGTAGCAATTTTAGTCTTAACGAAAAACATTCTTTTTACCAACTCTCAAATTTATTTAACAATCCTTTTCAGTGTTGCCGAAGGAACCAATGTCCATCTTTCTGCTGTCATGCTGGACAATTCTACAAACCAAATATCTGTTACTGCTTTAGGAGTATTCCATTTGGACAGAGGTTTCATAATCGCCACTTTGGAAATTATGAAATTTTGATCATCTAGATTCTTTTACCTATAACCGAGCAGCAATTTTAGTCTTAAAGAAAAACATTCCTTTTACCAACTCCCAAACTTATTTAACAACGCTTTTCAGTGTTGCAAAAGGAACCACTGTCCATCTTTCTACTGCCATGCTGGACAATTCTACAAATCAAATATCTGTCACTGCTTTAGAAGTATTCTATCTGGATAGAGGTCTTATAATCGTTACTTTGGAAGTTATGAAGTTATGAAGTGTTGATCATCCAGATTCTTGCACCTATAACAGAGTAGCAATTTTAGTCTTAACGAAAAACATTCTTTTTACCAACTCTCAAATTTATTTAACAATCCTTTTGAGTGTTGCCGAAGGAGCCAATGTCCATCTTTCTGCTGCCATGCTGGACAATTCTACAAACCAAATATCTGTTACTGCTTTAGGAGTATTCCATTTGGACAGAGGTTTCATAATCGCCACTTTGGAAATTATGAAGTTTTGATCATCTAGATTCTTTTACCTATAACCGAGCAGCAATTTTAGTCTTAAAGGAAAACATTCCTTTTACCAACTCCCAAACTTATTTAACAACGCTTTTCAGTGTTGCAAAAGGAACCACTGTCCATCTTTCTACTGCCATGCTGGACAATTCTACAAATCAAATATCTGTCACTGCTTTAGAAGTATTCTATCTGGATAGAGGTCTTATAATCGTTACTTTGGAAGTTATGAAGTTATGAAGTGTTGATCATCCAGATTCTTGCACCTATAACAGAGTAGCAATTTTAGTCTTAACGAAAAACATTCTTTTTACCAACTCTCAAATTTATTTAACAATCCTTTTCAGTGTTGCCGAAGGAGCCAATGTCCATCTTTCTGCTGCCATGCTGGACAATTCTACAAACCAAATATCTGTTACTGCTTTAGGAGTATTCCATTTGGACAGAGGTTTCATAATCGCCACTTTGGAAATTATGAAGTTTTGATCATCTAGATTCTTTTACCTATAACCGAGCAGCAATTTTAGTCTTAAAGAAAAACATTCCTTTTACCAACTCCCAAACTTATTTAACAACGCTTTTCAGTGTTGCAAAAGGAACCACTGTCCATCTTTCTACTGCCATGCTGGACAATTCTACAAATCAAATATCTGTCACTGCTTTAGAAGTATTCTATCTGGATAGAGGTCTTATAATCGTTACTTTGGAAGTTATGAAGTTATGAAGTGTTGATCATCCAGATTCTTGCACCTATAACAGAGTAGCAATTTTAGTCTTAACGAAAAACATTCTTTTTACCAACTCTCAAATTTATTTAACAATCCTTTTCAGTGTTGCCGAAGGAACCAATGTCCATCTTTCTGCTGCCATGCTGGACAATTCTACAAACCAAATATCTGTTACTGCTTTAGGAGTATTCCATCTGAACAGAGGTTTCATAAGCGCGTCACTTTGGAAATTATGAAGTTTTGATCATCCAGATTCTTTTACCTATAACCGAGCAGCAATTTTAGTCTTAAAGAAAAACATTCCTTTTACCAACTCCCAAACTTATTTAACAACGCTTTTCAGTGTTGCAAAAGGAACCACTGTCCATCTTTCTACTGCCATGCTGGACAATTCTACAAATCAAATATCTGTCACTGCTTTAGAAGTATTCTATCTGGATAGAGGTCTTATAATCGTTACTTTGGAAGTTATGAAGTTATGAAGTGTTGATCATCCAGATTCTTGCACCTATAACAGAGTAGCAATTTTAGTCTTAACGAAAAACATTCTTTTTACCAACTCTCAAATTTATTTAACAATCCTTTTCAGTGTTGCCGAAGGAGCCAATGTCCATCTTTCTGCTGCCATGCTGGACAATTCTACAAACCAAATATCTGTTACTGCTTTAGGAGTATTCCATCTGAACAGAGGTTTCATAAGCGCGTCACTTTGGAAATTATGAAGTTTTGATCATCCAGATTCTTTTACCTATAACCGAGCAGCAATTTTAGTCTTAAAGAAAAACATTCCTTTTACCAACTCCCAAACTTATTTAACAACGCTTTTCAGTGTTGCAAAAGGAACCACTGTCCATCTTTCTACTGCCATGCTGGACAATTCTACAAATCAAATATCTGTCACTGCTTTAGAAGTATTCTATCTGGATAGAGGTCTTATAATCGTTACTTTGGAAGTTATGAAGTTATGAAGTGTTGATCATCCAGATTCTTGCACCTATAACAGAGTAGCAATTTTAGTCTTAACGAAAAACATTCTTTTTACCAACTCTCAAATTTATTTAACAATCCTTTTCAGTGTTGCCGAAGGAACCAATGTCCATCTTTCTGCTGCCATGCTGGACAATTCTACAAACCAAATATCTGTTACTGCTTTAGGAGTATTCCATCTGAACAGAGGTTTCATAAGCGCGTCACTTTGGAAATTATGAAGTTTTGATCATCCAGATTCTTTTACCTATAACCGAGCAGCAATTTTAGTCTTAAAGAAAAACATTCCTTTTACCAACTCCCAAACTTATTTAACAACGCTTTTCAGTGTTGCAAAAGGAACCACTGTCCATCTTTCTACTGCCATGCTGGACAATTCTACAAATCAAATATCTGTCACTGCTTTAGAAGTATTCTATCTGGATAGAGGTCTTATAATCGTTACTTTGGAAGTTATGAAGTTATGAAGTGTTGATCATCCAGATTCTTGCACCTATAACAGAGTAGCAATTTTAGTCTTAACGAAAAACATTCTTTTTACCAACTCTCAAATTTATTTAACAATCCTTTTCAGTGTTGCCGAAGGAGCCAATGTCCATCTTTCTGCTGCCATGCTGGACAATTCTACAAACCAAATATCTGTTACTGCTTTAGGAGTATTCCATTTGGACAGAGGTTTCATAATCGCCACTTTGGAAATTATGAAGTTTTGATCATCTAGATTCTTTTACCTATAACCGAGCAGCAATTTTAGTCTTAAAGAAAAACATTCCTTTTACCAACTCCCAAACTTATTTAACAACGCTTTTCAGTGTTGCAAAAGGAACCACTGTCCATCTTTCTACTGCCATGCTGGACAATTCTACAAATCAAATATCTGTCACTGCTTTAGAAGTATTCTATCTGGATAGAGGTCTTATAATCGTTACTTTGGAAGTTATGAAGTTATGAAGTGTTGATCATCCAGATTCTTGCACCTATAACAGAGTAGCAATTTTAGTCTTAACGAAAAACATTCTTTTTACCAACTCTCAAATTTATTTAACAATCCTTTTCAGTGTTGCCGAAGGAACCAATGTCCATCTTTCTGCTGCCATGCTGGACAATTCTACAAACCAAATACCTGTCACTGCTTTAGGAGTATTCCATCTGAACAGAGGTTTTATAAGCGCGTCACTTTGGAAATTATGAAGTTTTGATCATCCAGATTCTTACACCTATAATAGAGCAGCAATTTTAGTTTTAACGAAAAACAAACTAAATATGCATAATGTAGATGAAGCTAATTTCGTTTGCTAAATTTTATAAAAATGGTATTTCCAAAATGGCCAATTCTCAATTCACGATTTTAATCGTTTTAGATGAAAGAAAAATATCTTGAATAAAATCCCTCTTTACTGATCTCATTTGGAAATTTCTGTGTTTGCCCAAAGAAGTGTTTACGCGTAGATGTTGGACAATGCAGCAGATGAAATACATATCTATCTTTGGTGGAGTAGTCCATCTGGATAAAGGTTTTATAGTTGTGAATTTGGAAATTATAGTCAGAAGTTTTGATCATCCAGATTCTCGAGCAGAACTTTATTATAGCTGTTCTGTGCAAACCTTAAGAGTATAGTTTCCCAAGCTGGGGTACTCGAAAATATATTTAGTAATATATGTTATACACAAATTAAAGGGGCTTTCGACCGAAGATTACTATTTTATATTATGTCTGGGAATATGAAGGTACTAGTATAACAACTCGTAGTTTTACCAGAAATGGGTTGATGTGATTTCCACAGCCACAAAATGGTTAAATGTTGGAACCATGCTCCCAGTGTAGTAACCATTATTGGTGGACTGGTTCTCAACGTCGTTTGAACTCTGCACATAAACAGTTACCTGCACTGGCAGGGGAAAAATGATTGCTATATACCATAATTTTGTGAACGTGTGGTGAAAGTCTGTGATATTACCTAGCTGACTACTTCTATTTATAAATATATACATAAAATATTGTGCTCAAATTGTACGAGATTCCAAGGACAAGTTCATAACACCCTTCATTGCGAGTTTCGTCTGCACAAAATTATTGGTAAATAAACTGACTTAAAATAAGGCATAAACTTATCAAAATGAAACCATTAAAAGTGATTTATCGTTACTGTCACATTGGATCAAGTCATAGAAGATTTAAAATTTTGTTAGCGTTAGTGTCTGCGACATTTCCTTATATGAAATAATTTTATATATGAACAATTTAAAATGGCTATTAAGAGATGCATCAAATATTATGTTTGAGAAAAGAAAAAGAGCATAGCTGCTCGTTTGGGAGATTTTCGAATGTTATTTAGACGCCGGAGCAGTCACTAAGCTGTTAAATATATTGTGGTGGTCCGTAACTTAAATATTATTTGGTAATTTGGTCCTCTGGTTGGGAAAGGTTGGGAACCACTACTTTAGACAGCCACCGCACCTCTGCATGGTGAAGAAGATTGTGGTGTTTCGTTCCTATTTCGTGCTGTGTAAGAGGAAATATGTGTGATTTAAGAGGTCTACTTTTAATGAAATTTGTCATCTGTATTACCTTGTCTAAAACTGTCTTTAAATCTTCATCCACAGTTTTGTAACAAGCACTTCTCAGTGAATAAAGCAATATGTGGTAGCTATTTTCTGTATTTGTTGTTTAGCCAGCGAAATAAAACCTCTGTCATTGAAGGATAACCATCCATGCATATTCTAACACATTTCATCCAAGATTATTATTTTTCTCCATGTGTTCATTTTAAACAGTCAAAATATCTTCTTTTCTTGTAGTAAGAGGGATTTCTAAGCAACACGATACCCCATAAACTTTTATACGACCACGACAATCCAGTTTGGAAAATATTAGTGTAAATAGAAGGATAATTGTATACAAGTAAGAAAAATAGTGTACGATTTTCATAATAGATGTCGCCACCAAAAACTAAAACGAAAGTATTTCGGGGGCTTTATTTGATAATTGCAATTTGCATGTATTGAAATGTTTCAATTCAGGAAAGGATCTCCCTCAAATCATTTTTTTAAATATAATATTAACTAATATTTGGCATAAATTCAACAGACTGTTATTTTATTCAGAAGGGATAGGAAATTGCCCCAAATTTTGTGAATGAGATCAGTAGTAATTTGCAAATTCTATTCGACTTCTGCTTGAAAATATTTTGCTCTCGAATACGCAAATCATGAAAAAGATAAAATACAGAACAAAAAAATATCAGGAACTGTAGTAGAAAATTTCGAAAGATTTCGACCGCTTGTTCTCAGATGTCTACTTTAGAGAATGGAAGGATAATTGTATATAGATAAGATCACAATAGATGTCGCCACCAAAACCTAAAATCTCTCAAAATAATTGAATAATTTTATTTTATTGAGATGTGAAAATTCCCCCAAAATTTTATGGTTGGCATCCGTGTGAATTCTAGGCTTGGTTTACAGATTAGCTGAATAAAGTCCCTATTACACAGATCAATTTTTATTGCCGGAACCTCGGCAATTCCGCCGACAATCTGTCCGTCAATCGTATTTTAGGGCGCCTCTCTCCAACAGCTAGCTGGTCGTAGAATTTGCCAATGTCGTTGGTTATTAATGTTTTACTTATAACCTATTTATATTTAGCATCAGGTCAAGTCAGGTATATATATATATATATATATATATATATATATATATATATATATATATATATATATATATATATAAACTCAAAAGACAATAACCCTGAAAACCTTATGATCATGATGAAAACAAGAACGAAAGGAAAACATACGGGCTAGGCTTCCTTTCGTTCTTGTTTTTATCATGATCGTAAGGTTTTCAGGGTTATTGTCTTTTGAGTTTATATAATTTTGTGGAGTGTGTTTGCAGCTATAAGCGCATATTCTTCACAATAGAATATATAGTACTTAATGAATTTTGTTAGATTTTTTCAAGCTGTATGTAATTTTTAAAATTATTATATATATATATATATATATATATAATTTAAAAATAATTTTAAAAATTACATACAGCTTGAAAAAATCTAACAAAATTCATTAAGTACTATATATTCTATTATATATTCTATATATATATATATAGTAATCTTTAATGTTCTGTATATCCCTGTTATTAGGTAAAAGTTCGATTAATAGACCATTGTGATATATGAATAACATAATATTTTGGATATAGTGTCACCGACAGAATTTTTCAATCCCTATGCAGTAACTGCGTGGGCCGGGGGTTATTTTTAACCATGTTAAATAGGCAAATGCTGGGGGCCTGCGAAGCTTTAGGGGGTCCATCTTCCGTGTTCAGTGTATAATTTTTACTTTTTAAGTTTTATGGGGGGGGGGGGGGGGTAGCTCTAGAATATACTTTTGCCGATTTTGTCTAGGAACCCCAGCAAGGGTTAAAGCAGCTTTAGCGATGGCCACTTTACTACCATCTATTTTACAACTTAGTATCGCTGAGCGAGCTCACTGTGCGAGCTTTGTTGTGCTGAACTTTTTTTTTTGGCTTAAAGTCCAAAGTTCATGCATTGTGTGAAAAGGCTCTCTGAAATTATTAATTTTTCAAAGGCGCCAAAAAGTCAAGTTAGGTCACTGCCGTTTTTTGCGGAACTTTCAAGCATATAGGATTTTTAGAATGCACGTACCTTGTTTCAATTTGAATCTGCTTGCTCCGATGTTTCAGCATTACCATGGTGGATGTTACGATGGGTTATATGCATGGGTGGGGGTCAGGTTGTATTCAGCACCTGCATACTTTCCTGGGCTAAAAAAATTCACCAGACAAATATATATTAGATGGCTTTATAAATCTTCATTTTTAGTTAATTTTAGTTGAACGTCATTCGAAATGCGTATATGTCTAAAATCGTGCATATCTAAAATACGTATATCCCCTAAATCAGTAGCATAGACAGGGGTGGGGGAGTTATATTCCCTCCTTCTACTTTAGGGAACAATTAGTTCTTCATAGAATCAGTGTCAGTCCATATTGTAAAATGAATTCGCTGGCTGTAAACCCCATTCTATTTTCATTTTCCCACTCTTTTATGAAATTTCACATCATAGACCTTCTACCTTAAGTAAATGTAAGATTTAAGAGATTTCCTCGCGAGTTCAGGTGGTTTGGTAAAGCTCTGGAATCCAAGTTGCAGACGTCTGGAACAAAATAATTTTGTTAACTATAGGCGGCGCTAAAAAAATGCAGTGTGTCGTTTCTGGATTCGAAATACTTACTTCTCTCAGAACAATTCTATATACGAAGTGTACGGTCAAGTGTATCTATATTCTATATGAGGCGAGACAGTCCAGTGGTTAGCTCTCGGGGATTTCACTCGGACTGATTTCGATTTCGCCTCTGCCCAAACTTTCCCCGTGTTCACGCGGAGTACGGGCACGTTAAATATGTGGGTTCGTAAGAACCTTCGAGAGGTTGGTGGTAGGGGAAGGAGGGTAAGCACCTCTGGATGTCGCTCCCCACTGGGCCCCAGTCTAAATTGGGTGGCACTTCTCGGCCGTCCAAACAGATACCTTACACTTTTGGGTAGATCGGACAGTCTGGGTCGAAGAAGATGAAGAAGTGTATTCTATATGCCAAGTGTACGGCCAATTCTATATACCAAATGTATGGCCGCCCCGGCTTCGCCTGGTTATCTTCTTTCCTTGTATTGTTTCTACAAGAGTGGATTTCTTGAAAAATCCGATGCTGGTTCTAAACGAACTCAAGGCTAATGGTCTTTTGAACTTGGCCTGGCTCATATTAGGCCAAGCGGAATAAGACAGATGAAAAAGAAGAAGAAGAAGAAGAAGAATTCTAAAATTCCTACTTTAATAAGTTTTGCACTCACTGATCATCACTGACGAGCGGCAATGACCGCGAAATCATGGTTTATTTTGGATGAACATTTGAACACTTTTCTCTTGGATATGACTACTCACTCCCGAACATCATTCAAAACCCTGGCATATGAAACAAGGATTTTGTAAACAAAAATAAAAATGATGGAGTGGGATGTATATAAAGATGTGGATATGTTGAGATTAAAATGCCTTAGCGTCAAAGTAAGGGAGTCAGAATGGAAATTTCCTAATTCGCTTGAGTAGCTCAGCTTGCAGAAGTGCTGAATTCGCAATTCAAAGATTGGGAGTTATAGACTCTCTCTGTATTGGATAAAGGACTTATATGTTTATTTTCACACACACACACACGCCACGCTAAAAATAGTAATTTCGTGTTTTGGAGGTCCTAAAACATATGGATCCGTTATAAATTCACGTAGCGATTTTCGGCACGATTCCAATACTTTCCCTATGCATTACCATGTATTGTAGGTAAAAAAAAAAAAAAAAATCATTTGGCCGGAACAGAGAATCGAAAACAATCCTTTTGAGTTTAGCCCCAGTTATGATATCAGTTTCACCACTCCGGCCGTGTTCGGATTCCCTTGAATTACTCACATGCCCTGTTCTGAAAGGTTGCAACTTTGTAAGAGAAATAAATCAGTGGCGTAACCAGAAGGTTTGAAAAGGAATGTTTTTTCGGGGGGAGAGGGGGGGACGTACGTAGTCAGAGCAAGCGATTATTGCACCAATTTTATCGCTATGTCGCTGAATCGTGTCACCATGCGGGACAGACAGACAGATAAGGGGTTATTATATTGTTACGACTACGATGCATCCTCTTATATCGTGAGTGTGCTCCTTGGATACAAAAACGAGTCCGAATTTCTTGGTAGCTAACGTTTTTATTTAAAAGCATCAATATGCGTAAACAGGAACAATTCATAACTATAATAACACTATAACTATCTTACATCCCTAAAGAACTGTCAGGTACAATAACACAATTAAAAGCTCAACTGGCTCACAAAATAGCAGAATCTGTGTCCTGTTCAATACACTGATGTTTCCTACCATTCAATTTGACTCGTATTACATTAATTTCGTACAAATGAACGAGGAATTCCTTAGATATACTCTTCATACAAATATCTAGAAAAAGTTCATATTTTTAAAAGTAAGAGATTTCGAGAAGGTTTTAGCGTCTTCCGAAATCTGGCAAAAGTTGCCAAGTTTGCGATATCTCGCCAAATCTGGTATCAAGGCCAGATAAATGTCGCCAAGGACAGGCAACCCGTCTACGCATAATGGCAATGGTTTCCTGTAGATGTGTTTTCTCCTTAATGAGAGACGGCAGGCCAAGAAGCATTTTGCGCATTCGTAACAATATGTATAGTTTTTGTAGAATGTCTCCCTTTGGCTCTGTTTATTATCACAGATTTATTAAAACTTTTAAAATATTTTTTTAAATGGACCAAAATTGCTTTCTGTGTTTCCACCTGAGGTCAACCCCCCCCTTTGTATGACATTAATTAATCACTGACCTATAAAACGAGAAATATATTTTTTTTTATTTGCCGTATTTCAAGGTTGATTCTTGTTTGTAACAAATTTCAGTAATAAATTTATTTCATTATCTATATAATAAAAGGCAATGTCTGTGTGTCTGTCTGTCTGTGTGTCTGTCTTATACACTATACGTTTCGCGACCGCGCGTCGGAGAGCTACGAAATTTGGCAATCGGAGACCCGGGGGGGGAGGGAAGGGGACACGTGAAAACCGATTTTTAAAATTTTAATTATTTTTTTATTTATTTAATGTTTTATGCGATTTCGACCGTTTTTTGCCATTTTTGCCCTTTTTTCTCCACGATCCAGACATCGTAGAAAAAAACAAATCACACCATCGGAAAGAGCAGAGAATTTCGAGTAAAAATATATCAATTTCAAATCTGAATTTCGATTTCTAATATTTTTTAAAGATTTTAAAACAAAAGTCACTTTTTGCTCAAGAAAACGATTTTTGGTTTTTAAATTCTCGCATCGTGAAAAGTACTCATAATTTCGACTAATAATTTACATTTTCAGAAAGGTCAAACATCTGGCATTCTTACAAGTCCAATCTGGTCCAGAAATAATGAAAATTGCCTTCAGGATGGCAATTTTAAAGACGCCATGATTTTAAATTTGTCGGCTACCGGCTCAGTTCCTCAAGGCATTTTCCCCCCATCCGCATTAGTTTCTTCCCTGTCTCCATGGAGACCGCGCTTTTGGTTTTAACTGAATTACGAGCATAAGTGTTGTATACATCGGGCGAAATTATTATATTTATATGATATTTTAAATGGATATTTTTAAATGGATATTTTAAATAATTTAAATGATTGAATTATGGTGGTTTGAATTGTGGTGATGTATTTGAAATTATTATATTTATGGATTGGTGGAACGATATGGTTGATTTTTTTATTTTAAATGGATATTTTAATTTATGGATATTTTAATTTATAGATATTTTAAATGGATATTTTAATTTTATGGCTATTTTAAATGATGGAACGATGGAACGAGGATGGTGGAATTAAGAGCCTAGCATATGGTCGTTATAAATTTAAATTAGCGCGCGGGAAGTTAGCGCGCGAGAATTGCACTCGGTAGGCCTGGGTTCGATTCCCGCCACTGATGCGGAGTACGATCACCTTAAACATATGGGTCGATAATTCCTTCCGAGAGGTTGGTGGCAGGGAAAGGAGGGTACGGTCTCTGTGGATGCCTCCCCCACTGGGTCCTGGTCCAAATTGGGTGAATAAAAAGAAAGTTATGGAGATTGTCGCGGAGGGCGCGGTAGCCCAGTGGTTAGCGTGCGGGAATTTCACTCGGTAGGCCCGGGTTCGATTCCCTCCACTGACAAAACTGCTGCCGTGTTCACGCGGAGTACGATCACGTTAAACATGTGGGTCCGTAAGTCCTTCCGAGAGGTTGGTGGTAGAGGAAGGAGGGTACGGACCCTGTGGATGCCTCCCCTACTGGGTTCCGGTCTAAATTGGGTGAATAAAAAGAAGGTTATGGAGCTTGTCGCGGAGGGCGCGGTAGCCCAGTGGTTAGCGCGCGGGATTTGCACTAGGTAGGTCCGGGTTCGATTCCCGCCACTGCCAAAACTGCCGCCGTGTTCAGGCGGAGTACGATCACGTTAAACATGCGGGACCGTAAGTCCTTCCGAGAGGTTGGTGGTAGGGGAAGGAGGGTACGGTCCCTGTGGATGCCTCCCCCACTGAGTTCCTGTCTAAATTGGGTGGCACTTCCTGGTAGGTCGTTCCTTCTGGTAGGTCGCGCCAGCGAGTGTGCCACGGTTAGAATTTGCCACGGTCAGAATTTTCAAGGGTAGCGAACAGGCTGGTCGCCAAAGGCGGCTAGTATTTAATAAAAATTAAAATACATATCCCTCCCTCTGTAATGCGTATTATTCTTAAAATTGACAGTTAAAGTAAAATTGAAACTTTTACAAGGGAGGGGGGGGGGTGTACTCAACAAAATATTAACATTGGCTACGCCAGTGAGATAAATAATAGTTTAATGACTTTCAAATATACATACACACATGTTCTTCCTAGGGCGCGGTAGCCCATTGGTTAGCGCGCTGGAGTTGCACTCGGTTGGCCCGGGTTCGATTCCAGCCACTGCCATAACTGCCGCCGTGTTCATGCGGAGTACGATCACGTTAAACATGTGGGTCCGAAAGTCCTTCCGAGAGGTTGGTGGTAGGGGAAGGAGGGTACGGTCCCTGTGGATGCCTCCCCCACTGGGTTCCGGTCTAAATTGGGTGGCACTTCCCGACCGTCCAAACAGTTACCTTACACCTTTCTGGTAGGTCGGACGGTCTGGGTTTCAACAACAACAACATGTTCTTCCTGGAGGCAAAAAATTAGAAATTTAGCATAAGAAAAATTGTGCAATTTTCTTGGTTATACATTTATTTTTTCCTGATTAACTTGTGTTGTTTCATCCAGCTACACGTCATTCACAGTATATATTATCTATGCCAGTTATCATCTAAATTTATAATTATAGCTTTTTAAAGTCTTTCATTCTTCGGGCGTGTTTTTATATTCTAATTTTTCGAACTGTCAACACTTGTTCCTTTTTCCTCCCCAAATTAATTTCAAAGCTGTGGGCTATCTAAATGTGTTTATTTCATTTTTTCTGGCGTCCCGAACGTGAAATGCGATAATTGTGTCTTTCGGCAAACGCCAAGATTGCAATCGTATTCCTTGAAAATATCTTTTTTCCCGAAACAAGATGCTTGAGATATAGTGAAAGTGCAATTATGTTTGTGAGGATATTGGATTACGACCTTCCTGACAACAAATATTTATTTTTTTGAAACAAAAACATCAATGTCTCATTATTTCGAACGCCTTTGAAAACTATTTTTTTTCTTCCTCGATGAGGAAAATATATACTTCATATATATAAGTAACGTGGTGTGTTCAGACGTGCCACTTCTGCGATTATTCGCGATTTGCAAACCCTCAATGTCTCATTATTTCGAACGTTTTTGAAAACTATTTTTTTTTTTCCTCGATGAGGAAAATATATACTTCATATAAGTGACGTGGTGTGTTCAAACGTGCCACTTCTGCGATTATTCGCGATTTGCAAACCCTTAATGTCTCATTATTTCGAACGCCTTTGAAAACTATTTTTTTTATTCCTCGATGAGGAAAATATATACTTCATATATATAAGTAACGTGGTGTGTTCAGACGTGCCACTTCTGCGATTATTCGCGATTTGCAAACCCTCAATGTCTCATTATTTCGAACGTTTTTGAAAACTATTTTTTTTCTTCCTCGATGAGGAAAATATATACTTCATATAAGTAACGTGGTGTGTTCAAACGTGTCACTTCTGCGATTATTCGCGATTTGCAAACCCTTAATGTCTCATTATTTCGAACGCCTTTGAAAACTATTTTTTTTCTTCCTCGATGAGGAAAATATATATTTCATATAAGTAACGTGGTGTGGTGTAGTCAAACGTGCCACTTCTGCGATTATTCGCGATTTGCAAACCCTCAATAACCAATAGATATGAATAACTTTTTATATAAAATCAACTCTTATATTGTTTGAACCATGGAGTTAGAAAGAAAGAGATGAAACTCCTCTGGTTGAAACGCTTGAAAATGCCATAATCATGGAGTTAGAAAGAAGGCGATAAAACCCCTATGGATAAAACGCTTGAAAATGCCAGCATGCTTTGAGAATTATATCTAGGTGTTGTTAGAGAGTTAATAAAAGAGCTGATATTGTTAGTTAATACAATAGAAAAGAGTAATATTGAGTAAATGCATCTTTGATTATTTTTAAATTAAGGTTTTCTTAATTATGAGTATAATTAACTAGCATTTTTTCATAGTTGTAGGAAAGAGTATAGAATATATGGAGATAAAAATATATTAAATTTTTAACGAAGAAAAGAATAAGACCAACCCCATTACACTAGGACTAGCCGTTCTTGAGATATTTTAGTTTTTCGTATTTTCTTTACACCACCTTTGAAAATAGGTCCAGTTATCAAATGAGAACGAAAATTGAATTAAAAGTGAATTAAATTTTAATTAAAATAAAGAGAACGTGGATATAAATCTGCAGGGAAAGTCATGTGCTGTCCACATCAGATTTTTTTTCATTCGGATAACTATATGACATAAGTAAATATAAACAGTATGGATTATGAATGTATGAAAATGTCGAGTTTTCCCACTTCAAATATTTATAGTGTTTGAGTCGCAACTAAGACAGCGGTGATGGAGATACAAAATTTGGTTAACTCTTGTGAAGGTAGTTTTCAAGCAGACACATACTACAGGGGTTGTAACTTGCGCTAATCAAGGAGTAGCTACAAATATGCTCACAATTATCTCTTTCAAACATTGGAAAAAAAAATTACTTGGGCCACAGATGATTTTTACTACGTAATGCAATGCCTTTACTTTTTTGGCAATTTAGGAATCTTATATAAAAGATACACGGTTTTTGACGCTGTATCGCGCATTAAAGTTTGACACTTTTCTCGATGAAAACTACTTCGAAATGCTAAATTAACTCATATTTCGCATAAATTTAACTTGATAGAAATTTGAAATTTAATTCAACTGCTATAAGAAAAATTGCTATAGCTCACTAAGCAATAGACGCCATATATAAAACATTTTAAATAATTTTAAACTTAAATTTGGTTATGTGTATAAAAGCGATGGTTTCAGTTTTAATACATTTTAAATATATATAAATAAGATTGAAAATCTCCTTGTTTGTCTGTCTGTCTGTCTCATCATCATGGGAGAATGGTAGTATCGAATTTCATGAAATTTTGATGAGTGGCCTTGGTAAGGCTACACTTAAAATTGAGGCCCGGCCGTCCAAATAGTTGCTCTTAGTCCTTTGGACGAGTCGGACGGTCTGGGTCTTCAACTTAAAATTGAGGCGTCCTTCTGTCTTTATATCTTTCAGACTGTTTTCTCACTCTGAGCGTGACCTAATCGTTATATGAGCCTCCAAGCAAACGGGGTCTCTTTTTTTTTAGTAAGTGCAATTCAAAATCCGGTAACGTGGCTCGATTGTTGTTTATACCTCTACCTTTAAAATCATGGAAACTTTATAAATTAACGAGACAAAAAATAAACCTTTTCATCTGCAGCCAATAGTAAAAGAATAGAAATCGTGTTTCTTTCATTTTATTTTTTTATCGTCTGTCACATATTACTACTATATATTTGTATGTATTTTTTTAGTAACAGCAAAACTTTAATTATTTGATTTTTACCTGAGTGGCAGTATTAGGTTATTTGTTACCAACATATTCGTTTAGAATATTTTACACATAATATATTGATGTTTCTTTTTACCGGCAGCTTCGTTATGAATCATACGGTGAGTTTATTTTTCTTTATAGTTTTAGAATTATTATTTTTTTATAGTTTTATATTTTATTGTGCTGATGGTATAGTTTGTTTAACAAGCATCTTAGAATTCATATATTAACAGAGTTTCGAATATTTCTTTACGTGAATAATGAAAGAGTGATCGTTTGTTTAGAATTGTCTATGCATCACTGCTCATGGAATGATAAGTTGTTTGTAAGTTGTGTTTCTGTCTGCCTATTTATTTATGAGCTCAGTTCAGGAGAACTTATTTTTACTTTGCTTTTCGTGAGAATTATTAAAAAATCTCAAAAGGGGAAAACTCCAAATATTAAAAAGTTCACCTCAAATTGTGAATAAAGTTCCTTTACATTGTATATTCCGTACAAAGACCGGGTATGCAGTTAGTATATACTACTAAAATTCAAAACTCTAATTCTAATTATGTTTTTTAATTTAACTTTCGTTAATTAATTTTAAGAAGCGAATTCTATGGAATGCAACTAATCGTTGAACGCAAAGTCACCAAATGTGCGTAAAAATAAATAAAACCGTTTCATAGTGATGTTAACATTGGATGAACATAATATAATGTTCGGGGTCCTCTGTTCTGTGCCACCCATTAGTCGCTGGAGTTCGCTTCGCCAGCTCTTTAGATACGCTTGCTACGCATGTGTTGGAGCTTTGGCCCTAGTTTGCTGACATTCACCAACCTCCGGAACTCGCTTCGCGAACTCTTTCACTCCGCCCGTCTTCCATGTCCCCTAGCTCGCCAACTCCCGAAGTTCAGGGGTTACGCCCCTGCTTGCTGATGCTCACTAATCGCCGGATCTCGCTTCGCAAGTTTTTCGCGCCTGCTACGCAGGTGTAATGAGCGCGTTGGACTCCGCTTCTTGTTTACTGAAACTTTGTAATTACCGGATGGAAAATGTACCCTTATTCATCCCAAAGTTTCATAGCCAGAAAATAACGGCTTACATGTGAAAGGTTCTTTAGAGGGAGGAAGAAAGAGTGAGCGAATGAGTAGGAGTGAGTGGAAGTCAGTGAGATAGATAGAATGAGATAGATAGATAGATAGATAGATAGATAGATAGATAGATAGCGATATAGAGAGAAAGAGAGAGAGAAAGAAAGAGAACGATAGAAAGAGATAGAGATACAGAGATAGATAGATAGAGAGAGAGACTGCGATTGCGCAAACATGAGTGAGTGGATGAGATAGAGAGAATGGGACAGAAATAATAAGATAGTGACAGAGATAGATGATATATAGATATATAGATAGATAAAGAGTGTATGAGTAACAGACGGAATAAAACAGAACAAATAAGAGAGAGAATGTGGTTGAGTGAGTGAATAAGATAGGGAGACTAAAATAGAAATAATGAGATAGAGAAAATGCTAAACAGAGAGTGAGTAAGAGAAAATTAAAAAGAGAGCGTGTGTGTGTGTGTGGGGGGGGGGGGGAATAGAGGCTGAGATATAAAGTGTATGGATGAGAAAGTGAGTTAGTAAAGTTGAGTAATAGAAAGAATGAGATTGAGAGAATGCAATAGAGATAGATAGATAGATAGATAGAGAGAGAGAGAGTAAGAGAAAGAGTGAGAAAGAGAGTGTGTGTATGTGAGAGTGAGTGGGGGAGATATTAAAGCTGAGATATAGAGTGTATGAGTGAGGGGCTGAATGAGTGAAGATGAGTAAAAGAGAGAATGAGATAGAGGCCATATGTGAGTGAAAGGATTAATTAGTGAGAATGATATAGAGTGTGAGTGAGAGTGAGTACGAGAGATAATATGCGTTACAGAAAATGAAATACAGAGAATGATATACTGAGAATTATATACTGAGAATGGTATACTGAAAATGAGATAGGGTATATGTGTGAGTGGATGACACAAAGAGAGTTGAGATATGAAGAATGAGGTGAGAGTGAAATAAAGAAAATGAGATAGCAGATAGAGAAAGTGAGTGAGTAAGTGAGAGTGTGTGTGTGATTGGGTTAGAGAAATTAGGATAGAAGAATAAAATGGGGAGAATAATATAGATAGAATGAAATAGAGAGGGTGTATGTGAGAGAAGGTGTATGTGAGAGAGGGTGTATGTGAGAGAGGGTGTATGTGAGAGAGGGTGTATGTGAGTGAGGGTGTATGTGAGAGAGGGTGTATGCGAGAGAGGGTTGTTGTTGTTGTTGTTGAGACCCAGACCGTCCGACCTACCTGAAAGGTGTAAGGTAACTGTTTGGACGGCCGGGAAGTGCCACCAATTTAGACCGAAACCCAGTAGGAGAGGCATCCACAGGGACTGTACCCTCCATTCCCTACCACCAACCTCTCGGAAGGACTTACGGACCCACATGTTTAACGTGATCGTACTCCGCGTGAACACGGCGTCAGTTTTGGCAGTGGCGAGAATCGAACCCGGGACTACCGAGTGCAATTCACGCAAGTTAACCACTGGGCTACCGCGCCCTATGCGAGAGACGGTGTGAGACAGACTCTTGATGGATGTTTTTCTATTGTTTGGAACTGAGCAATTCAAATAAAATTTATTGCAATTATGACAATCACTGAACAAAAGAACTCTATATTGATTTTTAGCGTAATCAAATCACAGATCTCTGACGAATATATTTTTGGAAAGTGAACCCGGAAATTAATTAAAAAAATAGTTATAAGAATTGTTAAAAATTTAATATTAGACTCAGATATTTGCTCTTGAACTTACTTTTTTAATCATTCTTTTCGAGGTACTTAAAAAAATTGATTCAAAATTTCTATATATGGAGAAAAAATAATTTTTTTTTTGCAGTGAACAGGTGAAATCAAATTAGATCTATAGGTAGCACCAGCCATTCTCGAAGTATTGCTATTTTTTAATTGTCATAGTTCTATGGCATCGCAATATTTTAATGCATTGATTATGGTTTACAAGTCATTATTCCATGATTACAAAATTGTTTAAGAGATATAAACTTTAAAAATTATTTGATACATATTTATAACAAAGAGAGTAAGAAAAATAATGTATTGGGGTCATTCCACATGGGGACACCCGATGATTGTTGCTCTGTAGTCACAGATTTTTTTTAAATTTTTACCATGGATACACATGGTAATAAAACCTCCAAATCTGAATTTGTAATGTATATATCCCAATAATGACCCAGATACAGGCATTTGAAAAATGGTCATTTTTGCGAAATGGCGGCCATCTTGGATTTTGCACTAATGTTTAAAAATATAATAGCGTGAGAACTAATGGCTCAAATGAAATAATTCTGGTACCAATTTAAGGTCATTAGTATCAGGAATATAAGTGCCATATCAAAACAATTAAAAAAATATATTTTAATATCGTTATTACATGAAAATTGCAAAAATCACCTTCATATTGATGGACAACTTAAATGGGCTATAAAAAAAATGGCCCCTAATATTTTTTTCTGAAATTTGGTACAAATACTAACTAATATGTGGGCTTTAAGTAAAAAAAAAATTAGAAAGGTAATATTTCTTATTGCAGAGAAAATAGCTTTAAAACATATATACATTTAGTTAACATTTGACATGCAATGCTTTAATCATTTTCAAAAAAATATTTTTTAAAAACAAATAATGAGCAAAAATAAAATATAGGCATTTTTTACACACTAACTAGTACGTGTGCTTTAAGTAAAAAAAATAGAATGTTAATATTTTATTTAAATAATGACTAAAAAAATACTATTATATGTATGGGAAATCAGTGTAAAATTTCTGGAGTGCTGAAAAATTCTAATAAAAATCTTCCTAGAAACCACAGTTATCTGTCTTGTATTTTATTTTCTTATTTCAAATTTTAAGAAGGTATTTTCTATATTCAGTAGAGCTAAAGGTGCACATTTTTTCCTAGTGGCCACTGGCTTCTAAACCAATTTCACTTTAGAGGCAGTAAGTACAATAATCTATGGCATATTGGTTATAAATGACAGCTATCACTTAATGCTGAAGCTTTACAGCATACATATAGTTAATTCCACAAAAAATAATTTGTAATTAGATAATATAAAACACTCATTTTCATGAAAAGCATTAAAATTAAAAAAAAAAAATTAAACAGAACTACAGCATGTTGATCACCAAAACATATCTTTAGCCTTCTGCCAACTCCAAAGGAAACACTAGGTAATATCCCCTATCCAGTTGAAACAGGAGCAACAAACTGAACATAAACAAACAAGCTATTGGAGAAGAAAATTATCCTACAGCACCAATATTATTTCTGGAACATTTAAAAACACCTGTTTCTGGTCTTTGTGTACATAAGACATCAGCTGCCTATAGCCTCCAAAGTTTCAACTCTAATACTTATAGTTCTGTTATATAAGTAATAGCAATTAACATATACCAGTTGTCAGTTCCTGAAATGATTACTTGTACTGCATCATCTGTTTTTTCTTAGGTTGAATTTAAAGTAAGATACAATATTACATTTCTGGGTGACTTATTCCTTTCAGAGCTCATTTTTGCTCAAGTTTTCAGAGCTGAGTATGTTCAACAAATAAATCAGTGAATTGTGCTTCAATGATTATTTCTTTTATTTATGTTCCATGATTAGTTCTTGTCTTGCTATAAAAATTGAATGTTTTGTATGCAAGAAAATCAATGTGTCATTAAGCCTTCCTGTTTATTCCTGTACTTGTGTTCTGAGTGGTACTATATGCAAGGTTCACAAGGATGAATATCTGAAATGGTGCAGTTTAAGACAGAAAACTTGTGATCTATTTAATAAACCACCAAAATCAGAACTAAGTCCCTAAAACCAATTTCTCTCAGACTGTCAATGATAAATCAAGAATTACTCACTCCAAGGGGAAAAAATTCTGCATGTCTTGTTATTCTTCCTCGCATTCATCAATTAGTGAGTCAGAGGTTTCTACTGCTGACATGGAAATGACCAATGATGCAGATTATAGTGAAGTCACAATAGTAATGGAACAATTGAATAAAAGCTGTGAACTTTTGGATTTATCACTAATAAAGTTTAATAGATTTAGCTCTAAGAGGAAACTTAATTATATGCAAGTTAAGAAATTAAGTAGCCACGTTGCTACTAAAACTGCTACAGTATTGGGTATTGAAAGTATTAATAAGCTACAAAATTCAAGACATTATTTGCCAAAATTGCACGTTTATGATGGAAAATTATTGAATAAGTTTTCTTTAGATGCATCATTTAAAGAAAACGTGCAGATTTTAAAATTAGTCCAAGATTCATGGATAGTCCAACAAAGACATGTTATATTACTACAGAGAATTTAGTTAAAGAAAAAACAAGAAAAATTAAAAGAAACAGAAGGGATGTTATCAATGCCTAGTGAGATATAAGTGTTAAATTAAATTTGATACTATACAAAAGTTACTAGTTTTTATTATAACAGTCGTATGTGTCCAGGAAGAAAATATTGCATATCTATACCAAGTGAAAATGGGAAAATATTAAAACAAAAGAGATTACTTTTGCATAATTTAAAAGAATTATATGCTGCATTTAAAGAAAATCATAATGAAATAAAAATACTATGTAAATTTTGCACACTACATCTAACAGAATATGTAACTGTTGGAAAAAAAGTTATTCATTCTGTACGTGTTTGTATATACCATCAAAATATTAAACTCATGCTCCATGTCATCCATATCAGTGAATATATTACATCATTGTTAAAAGAAACAAGTTTATTGCACTGAATCAGAAAAGTATGGTGAGCTGGTGTGATAACTGTCCATCTCCAGAAATTCTTAGATTACCAATGCATCCCAATGAATTAGAATTTAGTATGTGTTTTATTTGTATATGTTATGTTTATGTATTTTTATGGCCCAAATGAATTATATATATGGCCAAGACCTTTAGATGTGTGCCAAAGATTATGATACTTCCTATTAGATGAAATTGGTTTAGGAGCCAGTGGCCACTAGGAAAAACTGGGTATCTTCAGCTCTACTGAATATAGAAAATATCTTTTCATAATTTGAAATAAGAAAATAAAATATAAAATGGATAACTGTATGGTTTTTAGGAAGATTTTTATTAGAATGTTTCAGCACCCCAGAAATTTTACATTGATTTCCTATACATATAACAGTATTTCTTTAGTCATTAAATTAAATATTACCATCCTAATTTTTTTTTTGTGCTTAAAGCACACATACTAGTTAGTGTGTAGAAAAATTTCTATGTTTTGTTTTTGCTCATTATTTATTTTTAAGAAATATATATTTTTAAATGATTAAAGCATCACATGTAAAATGTATATATGTTTTATAGCTATTTTTCTCTGTAATAAGAAATATTACCTTTCTAATTTTCTTTGTACTTAAAGCGCACATATTAGTTAATATTTGTACCAAGTTTCAGAAAAAAATATTAGGGGCCATTTTTTTAATAGCCCATTAAACTTGACTATCCATCCGAAGGTGATTTTTGCAATTTTCATGTAATAACAATATTAAAATATATATTTTTTTATTTTTTGATATAGCACTTATATTCCTGATATTAATAGCTTCAAATTAGTACCAGAATTATTTAATTTGAACCATTAGTTCTCAAGCTATTACATTTATAAACATTGGTGCAAAATCCAAGATGGCTGCCATTCGGCAAAAATGGCCATTTTTCAAATGCCTGTATCTTGGCAATTATTGCGATATATACATTATAAATTCAGATTTGGGGGTTTTATTACCCTGTGTATCCATGGTAAAAATTTAAAAAAAATCCGTGACTATGGAGCAACAAGTTTTTCTTAAAATGGGTGTTTTCACGTGGAATGACCCATCAGATTTAATTTTAAATTGTATTCATGCATACAATTTATAATGATAAATTCAAAAATTAATTCCAATATATCTACATGGCAAAATAAATTCTTTTCTTCCGTAGAGAAAATCATGTATTGGTTCTTTCAGATTTTTAGTATTTAAACATGTCAAATCAGAGAAAAACCCAAGAATTTCGCAATGCTTTGCGCTAAAATAACTTGAAATGACAAATGCATTTCATCATATATAAAAAAATTCCCGGAACCGGACATATAGAACACCATACTTCTCTTTAACCCGTAATTTACAGCGAAGTAAAAAGTTTCTGGCCCCTATAAAGGGCCCCTTACATTCTCGCCTGTCAAGTGCTTCAAGCAATCATCTCTAGCGAAATCATTGTGATCACGACGTTGTGCAAGCATGATGCATGTTTCCATATCGTTGCCACGTGTGAAAAGATGAATTTATTACTTCGCTCTTCGATATATTGTCGTGTATTTCTAGGGTTTTTTTCTTTCTGGAAACGAAACATAGATACTAAGAATATTATGTGACGGGACGGAGAGGGGGGGGAGTTATCGAGTGATATTTAAGAGAATTACAATTAGGAAAGTTTATTCAAAGAAGCAGTTATGCAGTATAGATGACTCAGTTCTAAAATGTCTTTAAATTTCTTAAAGGAAATTTTTTTTCGTATTGTGTCATCTGTATTCGTCATTGATTGTGTTACTTTAGGAATTATCAGTAGAGATCGTGCAGTACATGTTTGTGAAATGATTCTACAATAAGTTATTTTAATCATTGGAATTGTGAAACTTACCTTTTATGCTTTCTTAAAACTTAATCTCTGTATTTTGATAATGCAAACACTAGAATTTAAAATGCATAGAGCACAAATAAAATCTTTTGGTCAACTAAAATATATTTAAAAGCTTATTTTAAGACTAAAATTAGGATTACCTTCACTGAGATGACACTATTTAGGCGTGCATATTAGCTCCTAGAAGAGTGGTTATTCACTACTAAATAGAGTCTCTGAATCACTCCCAAAACATTGATTATTCATTCTTTCCAATTAATGGAAAAACCACTTTTGCTAAGAGTGTATATATTCACTCCATGACATTGGTTATTCACTCTAAGGTGGAGGCAATAAATCACTTCAAAGGAGTGAATAGTCACCCTAAAGGAGTGAGTGGCTATTTACTTTTTCTCTTGAGTAGAAAATCCACTTTTTCTTAGAGTGAAAACTCACTCTTTAGAGTTTGGCTTAATTTCAAGTCTTTTTTAGAGTGATTATTCACTTTTTTGAGTGAATTTTCAGTTTTCAAATTTAGAGTGCAAGCATGCGATGAAAGTCATTCTGATATGTAGGGTGCCTGGACCTGTCAATGTGCTCATATATTCATATTTCATTGTGTGAGACGATGATCGTTGGTTCGATTCTTTTCTGAGACAAGAGTTCTTCACAATGGTCTCTGAGTAATTTAATCTTATAGGTTATATGTAGTGGATGACCTGAGATCTTGAAATTGGAATTTGGTTAGGTCTGAATTAAGAAAAAGGAAACAACAACATCAATGAGGGAGAGGGGAGGAGAGAGTGAGAGTGAGGGATAGTGAGAGTGAGGGATAGTGAGAGTGGGGGATAGTGAGAGTGAGGGATAGTGAGAGTGAGGGATAGTGAGAGTGAGGGATAGTGAGAGGGAGGGATCGTGAGAGGGAGGGATAATGAGAGGGAGGGATAATGAGAGGGAGGGATAATGAGAGTGAGAGAGAGTGAGAGAGAGTGAAAGAGAGTGAGAGCGAGCGAGAGAGGGCGAGAGAGCGAGAGAGAGAGTGAGGGCGAGAGAGTGAGTGAGAGCGAGAGAGAGTGAGGGCGAGAGAGCGTGAGAGCGAGAGAGAGTGAGGGCGAGAGAGCGTGAGAGCTAGAGAGAGTGAGGGTGAGAGAGAGCGAGAGTGAGAGCGAGAGAGAGTGAGAGCGAGAGAGAGAGTGAGAGCGAGAGAGAGAGTGAGAGAGAGTGAGAGCGAGAGAGAGAGTGAGAGCGAGAGAGAGTGAGAGCGAGAGAGAGTGAGAGCGAGAGAGAGTGAGAGCGAGAGAGAGTGAGAGCGATTGAGAGAGTGAGAGCGAGAGAGAGCGAGAGAGAGAGTGAGAGCGAGAAAGAGTGAGAGCGAGAGAGAGTGAGAGCGAGGGGGAAGAGAGAGAGAGAGAGAGGGAGAGAAGGATGTTGTATAAAAGCTGAACTTCGATCTGAAACTCAAAAGGTGAGAATATGGAGTAGTCTACTTTAAGCATAGGAGGAAAGCTCAATGAATAGAGCTTCGTTTGGGCACAGACGGAGATTGTTGGTTCGATTACTTGCTGAAATGAAAATTCGTAACACACTGCAATTAAAATTTCAATACGAATTCCAAGAATATCTCTGACTTATTCTATTTTACGATGCATCTAAAATTACAACGGCCGTTTCTCAAAGATCATTCTAAACTGATTCCTATAGATGTATCATATATCCAACAGAAGCCCGTTAAGCAGGAAGTCTCTTTTATAAGCACACACATACATAAGCAAACAGAAGCCGCAGAAAATTGTCCTCTTATCGCTCTGTAAACAATCAAGCTAAGTGGCACTTCGAAAATATGTATCTGACTTTAATTCTTTATCGCAGAAGTCCTCCTCTAAAGATTACTCCAGTCTCTTTGTCTGGAAGGATAGCGAAGAAGATAATAGTGGATATGGATGCGATGTCTTATTGCCTCCTTGAAAATGGTGGAAGGTGTTTCAAGTAGTTTTGATAATCTATAATCATCTCTGTGGGTTAAGTAAAGTTAACTAGAAAGTACTTCAGTTTTGTTTCCATATGCTCATTATAACCACATTGACTACACTTGCGGCAAACTAACTTGAGAGAGTAGCGGTATAGGAGAAAAATGTAAACCTTCGCAAAGTTATATAGCCTATTTGATACATTCTATTTATAATTGAAAGCTAATTTTTCTTCCCTTTTTAATAAAACCGGATGGTTTGAGTTTTCAAAGCAATCGTTTTCTAAAGGAAATATTCGAAATTCAACTCATATTTTTATATATTTCAATAAAAATAAATCTAAATTGATATTTAAACAATTGATATTTTAGCAAATTAGTAATCCAGAAACTACATTTTCTACTGAATATCTAGTTTATACTTACTGTTTCTATCTATATTTTATAATGTAGGCGATATTTCGAGTGAAAGAAAGCAAAATTTGCTTATATAAAATTTTGTAGTTTTTTTCGAAAAAAAAAAAAAAAAAAAGGTTTAAAATATTAAAATTAATTTTATATATTCATGGATAGAACACTATTTCCGACAAAGCGAATAAATATTATTTAAATTTCTATTAGGTTCTGAGATATAAGTGTTTTACATTTTTCGTAACGCTCCGATTTCATACACCAATCATAGATGCTATTCACATTACAATGTTTGTTTTTAGTTATTAATAGCGTTTAATAGATGGAATGAATAGTTTAGCGGGAGATTAGAGTTTTTCATATACTTCTGTGGTATTAAGTTAGCTTTGCCAGAAGTATAGTGGCAAACATTTTGTTAAAACTTTTAATGTGCTTCCGCAAGCTCTTCGGAGGCTCTACAGTTTTTTTAGACATGAATAACGTCTATGGTCGATGTATCCGGCTGAAATCCGAACAGCGGAATATCTGTGGCGGAAATCGGAGCTTTACGAAAATGTAAACACTTTGGATACATATATCTCCAAACCTAATAGATAAAAATCTAAACAAATTATACTTGTTTTGACGAAAATAGGGTGTCATTTATAAACATACAAAAAGAATTTCTATATTTTGGATTGTATTTTATAACCTGTAAGCGACAAAAATGTCAGTAAGAAATCCAATTTCTAGATCAATAATTTGTTTTTATAAAGTTCTTATTTTTTTTCGAGAAATCGCCTGGTGAAGAACATTGAAAAATTCTTGTTTTCAAAAATTGTAGCGACTATATCTCGAAAACTGCAATTTCTAGCAATAAATAGTAAGCGAGTTATAAGGTTATATAATATTTGATTTTTGATCAGGCTCTTAGTTTTCGAAATACTGTGGTTATAATTTCGATGTATACTTATATTTTGAACCATTTTAAAAAGGTGGTTCTAATTTCGATATTTTAATAGTGTGACCTATTTTAAAAAGGTTCAAAGAGGATTCATTACTCACAAAGATTGTTAGCAGAATGGCGAAATGTGTAGGAAATTTATGAACTGTTTTGAAAAGGTTCCAAGAGGATTAACCAATCACTAAGACTGTAAATAGAATGGCGAAATGTGTTGGAAATTTGTGAACTGTTTTGAACAGATTCCGAGAGGATTAACCAATCCCAAAGACTGTTAGTAGAATGGCGAAATGTGTAGGAAATTTATGAAATGTTTTGAAAAGGTTCCAAGAGGATTAACCAATCACTAAGACTGTAAATAGAATGGCGAAATGTGTTGGAAATTTGTGAACTGTTTTGAACAGATTCCGAGAGGATTAACCAATCCCAAAGACTGTTAGTAGAATGGCGAAATGTGTAGGAAATTTATGAAATGTTTTGAAAAGGTTCCAAGAGGATTAACCAATCACTAAGACTGTAAATAGAATGGCGAAATGTGTTGGAAATTTGTGAACTGTTTTGAACAGATTCCGAGAGGATTAACCAATCCCAAAGACTGTTAGTAGAATGGCGAAATGTGTAGGAAATTTATGAAATGTTTTGAAAAGGTTCCAAGAGGATTAACCAATCACTAAGACTGTAAATAGAATGGCGAAATGTGTTGGAAATTTGTGAACTGTTTTGAAAATGTTCTAAGGGGAATAACCAATCACAAAGACTATAAGCAGAATGGCGAAATGTGTAGGAAATTTGTGAACTGTTTTGAAAAGGTTCCAAGAGGAATAACCGATCACAAAGACGGTTAGCAAAATGACGAAACGTGTAGAAAATTTGTGAAATTTATTGGGATTTTACTTTATAAGACGTTATTTACGCAAAACCATTTTGGCTCCATCAAATTGGATCCACTGCTGATTTTTATTTCATCTTAACACAGAAAGTGAAGCTAGTTTTTATTTCTATGTTCAGCCACTACTAAAACCACTTTAACCTCAATATAGACAGTTCCTGATATATGAACGAGTTCTCTTCCTAGAGGTAGTTCTTTATAAGTTTCGTTCGTTATATTAGACATTTAAGCATGCAGCCCTGAGCTTGTATAGTAGGTATAATACACAGGAATAGCCATTTCAACAGATAAATACCATTCACTAAACATTGAATAGCCTATTTTGCTTTTTATAATAACCTATACACTATGGTTTATTGTAAGCGATACATATCGTACAATAAAATTAACTAGAATGTGACTCAACTCAACGTTCTCATACCAGAATTAATTTTTTTTTCAAATTTTAAAAGAAAAAGTTTGAAAAATCGGTTTCTTGGATCCAAATGATTACAATTATAGCATGTTTCTCTTCACTTTAAAGGGCTTGAAAACATCTTTCAACTGATACCATGCCTGACAATATACTCCCGGAGGGGGGGGGGGGGGGTAACGTGCCCCCAAAGGGGGCTAATGACGTCACGAACAAAAAACTTGTATCGTGACTATTTTTCACAGCAATGATTGGAACAATTAAGTCTCGTAATTCTTGACCCATAAATAAATCCTTTTATGCATAATTATGTCAAATGTTATCCTATTCTGCCATGCTAAAAAAAATATAAAATTTCGAATAAAATTCAAAGTTTCCACTTGAATTAAAAAAAAAAGAATTCTATCTAGTTTTAGATGTTTTGATAACAAAGCCGGTTATATAGTTTCGTGAAAATCCATTAATATTTGTGGCTGCTATTGTCTACACAAGAAATCGACTTCAGACATCAGACAGACAGACGGACGAGTATCTCTCCAAAAGTAGTCAAAACGTGTTCAGGAGGTCTTAAAACATATACTAGCATTAAAATATGGAAATAGAAATTTTTTCGGAAAAACAATACTTTGTCAATACTACGCATGAGAAAATAAAAATAGAAAGAATAAGAAAGACAATATTGCATAAGTAAATTTTCATTTAAATTTGAATACAAACTAATGTAAAACTTGATAATAATTGCTTGAGATATATATTTTTACAAACCGAAGACGATGAAGAAGGAAAATGAGTAACAATGCTCGAACATTTTTTCAACCAAATCCCGCAATAAAATTCTTTAATTTTCCCAGGTAAGTTTTTTAGAATTCAGGTTTAGAACTAACAGTTCAGCGAAATTACACAGAATATGTACATATTATATAGCACATTTAAGCACAAATAAAATAAAAATGTAGCATACAGCTGTTTCAAGGATACGCTGGATCCCCTTTGTTCCGTATCTGTTACGCGATCGCCACTTGGCGACTGAACATTCCACCTTGGCGCTAATTAGGTTTATTGTAACCCTTCGGAAAGACGAAGAGAGCGAGAAGATGAATAATTTTTGAAGACAAACAATGTCTTACGCAAAGTAAAGTTTTGTGAATATACAGTCCATTCGCAGCATTCTTTCGCTTACCTCCGCACATTTAATGGTCCAGACGACCCGGAGGTATTACCAGTTCCTATGGTAAAGGATTTGATTAAATAACTAATTTAATCTTACTTTAGTTTCATCGGGCGCCACGACTGACAGTAACACAATTACTGTTCTAAACCGCAAGCGCGGTAATATTAAGGGTCAACTGACCAAAGTTACGAACTGTCTTACCGAAGGAAAAGAACCAACATTCAATGAACTGAATGTCTACTGTGAATTGATTACAAAAATTCAAGTAAAGTTTGATGCACTAAAAGAAGAGTATTACGCTACTGTTCCGGATGACGAGTTCGAAGAAACGGAAGCAGCCCTTTCGCTAATTGATGATGAGATGCAAAAAATAGAGGTAAGAATTAAGACCTCTATTAATAAAATTAATGATAATTCAGATAATTCTACAACAACTGGGAATAGTTCTACTCACAAGAGGTATGTTCATTACATACAGATCTGCATAAAAGGGCTTCGATCAAACTACCCAAAATTCCATTACCTATATTCAGTGGTAAATTTGAGGAATGGAATTTGTTTAAAGGTCAATTTAATGCCCTAGTAACTGAAAATCAAGATTTATCAGAAAATGAAAAACTCCATTATTTACGCTGTTCATTAAAGGGTGAAGCTAAGATTATTGAAACTTCCGATGATTCGTACAATTCTCTTTTTAAGGCTTTGGAACAACGCTATGAAAATCATAGAATTATTGTTGACACGCATATGAAAAATATTCTTAATGTGGATTCAATTAAACACGAATCTGAAAGGGAACTTTGCAGCTTATTAGACATTGTAAAGAAGAATCTCAGAGCTTTAAATGTTTTAGAATTTAAACGCGACAAATTTTCTAATGCATTATTATTAAATATAATACTTAACAAATAAGATCGCGAAACACGCAAACAATATGAGTTAACGCTAACAAACAATGAAGTTCCAGATTTCGATGCATTTTTGGAATTTTTAGAAAGAAGATGTCAAATTCTTAGTAGTATTAGCAGAAATATTGCTAAACCCAATGTGGAACGATCAAAATCATTTATCGTTAAATCCAATAATTCCTGGAAAGTATGTGTTGCATGCAAATACAAATATCATCCTATTTATCATTGTGAAAAATTCAAGGACATGAAACTAGATAGCAGATTAGAGATTGTTAAAAAACACAAACTATGTTTTAATTGTTTGAGCGATCTTCATATTTTATCAGACTGCAATTCGAAAAGTTCTTGTTTCGCTTATAAGGCATCGACTCACTATACGCTGCTACATAAGTATTATTATACACCCACTTTAACTAAAGCGCAGATGTCTCCAGACACTTTGGCATCTTATAAGGGGTAAGAAACAGTAAACAATTCCGCTCAATTTATTGCAGGCCCCCCACATTCAATTTTGGGGCCGGGTACTAACTCGAGCTGCGGGCCCTAGATAAAAACAAGGGGGAGGGGGGTACCTTTTTTTTCTTTTATGTATTATTTAGGGATAGAGTTGAATTTAATAAAATTTATTAAGTACAAGGTTTGACATACTTGGGTGGGTGACCACCTGGGAACACCGCGTGCTGTTGGCACATTTCGGACGCGGTAGCCCGGTGGTTTACGAGCTGAATTTGCACGCTGTCACAACTGCCGCCGTGTTCATGCGGAGTACGATCACGTTAAACATGTGGGTCCGTAAGTCCTTCCGAGAGGTTGGTGGTAGAGGAAGGAGGGTACGGTCCCTGTGGATGCCTCCCCCTCTGGGTTCCGGTCTAAATTGGGTGGCATTTCCCGGCCTTCCAAACAGCCTTCTGGTAGGTCGGGCGGTCTGGGTCTCAACAACAACAATATAACACAGTTTATGAAAGATCGTTCATATAATGGCAAGTGGTGTGTACATTTCATTTTAAACGAAATATTTTTATACTCAGTTGCACACTTATTTCGCATAGTCAAAGAAATGTTGGGGAAAATAGGAAGTGACATCTCCAGAACCGGAAGTTTAAATCATTAGTGATCCCAACTCTCTGCAAAATTCGTTGCTGAATACATATCAGTCATTATCTAAGCTATTCCTACAGCCAATCTTGAGAAATGGGTATTGTAAAGAAAATTATAATTATTTTAATCGGAAGTGACATCTGTTGAACCAGAAGTGGAAATCCTTAATGAATTCTCCTAACCCCTAAGCAATATTATACTGAATCCATATCAGTCATCCTTTAGCTCTATCTATAGCCGATTTTGAGAAATAAATGTTTGAAGAAAAATGATTTTTTTTTATCCAGTATTGGGAAAAGAACTGGAAGTGAAAATTCTTAGTAAATCCTCAGCCCCCTACCCTTACTGAAATTCGATGCTAAATTCCCATCAGTCATCACCTAAGCTCTATAGTCAATCAAAATACGCGTTTCAAGAAAATGTTCTGACCGTAAGATGAAAGACCGCAAGTAGAAATCCTTAGAAAAGTAAATTCCAGAGGGGGCAGGAGGTTCCATACTTCCTCTGAAATATGATGCTGAATCTATATCAGTCATCATTTAAGCTCATCTTTAATAAGAAAGATCAATCATGCATAAGGCATTGATTATGAAACACTTTCCAACTGCAATGCAATTTTATTTAAACATCTCTAAATTGCGATACATTCAGCGACGATATTTTTGTGATTATCACAATACTACAATAATTTATTATATTTGAAAACTTCGTCAAAAGAAAATGAACTTTATCAAATGACGTCATTGAAATATAAATCGCCTGGCTCTCTGTGAAAAATCAGTAAAAATTTCATTCATAAACTTTTATTAAATTCTTTTCATTCATCACAATACTACAATAATTTATTTTACTTAAAAACTTAAAACCATGGAGGTAAAAGTAATTTAACTTTGTGCTTAAAACTTCACCGAAAAAGTCTGATATAAAATCGTCTGTTCTCTATGTAAAATCAATGACTGTTTCATTCATATCAACTATATTGCAGACTCCAGCGCAAAATAATTTTGCGTTAAAAAAATCCAGCAATTCTTATACAACTCATCTTACAGCTTGATGTGTTTACAATCTCCATAAGTGAAAATTAGGCTTCGTTGTAGAAATAATCAAAGTTTGATGATCATTTAAACCCAAATATATTGTGATTGCATTGTTTCAGAACATTGATGAACAGAAATTAAGCAAAAATAAAGCGGTTTTAGGACAGACACAACACTAAATACAAATTAAAAAAAACTTTAAAAATCACGATTTTGACACAAGATGGATGCAATATTTTATTTTGAAGTGGGTCACGTGATCTCTTTATATAATGGGTGTAATTATTATTTTAATTTTTATTTTAAAAACTACGGAATATATTTTTCTGAAATTTTTTTTATATATTTTATGGGATAATTTAAATATTTCCTAAAACTTCCGAAGCAATTTGTAAATTTTAAATTCGCTTAAAAAATATTTGAAGAATTAGGTCCCATAGGGTTTAATGTATTTCATTTTTTCAGCCCGGTTTCAATCCAAAACTAATTGGGTGATATTATTTATTTATATTCCCATAGGTCCTACAGAACGTCTGAACAGCATACTAAAATTTCATTTTGATAAAGTCATTTTTACGGCAGTTATCGTGCTAAAGGGACAGACAGACAGACATAATGAACAAAGTCATAAACACTTTTCAACTATGTTGTAAAGTGTTAAAAAATTGATGTTGCATGGAAAATATAAATTTTTAAATTGAATTAACACCTCCCCACAACCAGAGGTTGAAATTCTTAGTGAATTCCTCAACCCCCCCCCCCCCCCCCCTCCTTCGAAATTTGATACTGCATAAATCATCGCCTAAGCTCCATCCTTAGACAATTCCAAAAAATAGATGACGCAAGGGAAATTTTTGAATATTTCTAGTAATTACCAAGTTCAACATAAAATCATACAATCATAAGTGAAATTTTAAAAAAGCATTATAAACACAAAATAATCCATTTTCCTTTCATAATGCAATATTTTCTCAGAGATTTTTGTGCATATTTAATTATAGTTATTTTAGACGATTGATTTTACAAAACAGCATAGAAATTTGATAAAATAAATTTTAATTAAATCTAAAATTAGCTTTGTTTAAGATTAATAAATCTGAAAATAATATTTGAAAACTATAAGAAAATGATTTTGAACATACCTTAAATCTTAGATGGTAGCATTGGGGTTTGTTTCAGCGAATCATTTTTTTACAAGATTTAATCATGTGTTGAGAGTTGCACTAGCAACTAGCACTGAAAACGCATATGAGATTGCAATATAATTGCATGAGAAATTAAAATAAACTTGCTTTTTGTGCTTTCTAATAGCGGCTATCTCGGAAATCAAAATGGGAAGCAAGTTCATGTCAGGAGGGAGAAACAAGAATTTTTCTTTCTACATCATTCAGTCCGACACCACGTCGCGTTAATTGGTCACGACACCCCGTCGCGTTAATTGGTTTACGACCTCAAAGAGCAGGAAGATAAGATCGCCCCTTCCAGGCTAGCTCTTTGGATCGCCCCCTTCCCAAACTTATAATTTCACAAAAGAAACTTCTAGACGGGTCGTCTCAGTCAGTAGTTAGCTGGACGTGATTGATATGAGCTGTAAACATGAATGAATGAGCAAGGGGAAACTTACCCATTAGGGTCATAAACGTATCTGTTTTGGTGCAATTCTAGAAAATGTCTCCCTGATCGGTTTTTATTGCCTCGGATTCTGAACACAATGACACCGAAGCTATCTTTACCCAGACGGTTTGTATCAAAGAGCTCGAATCACTAGAGGTAGCCTTTCCTTTCTTTAGCTATCAAAAGCATGTCCCCCTTCGGTTCTACAAATGATTGATTACTCTTCAAAGGCTTGTATTGAACGAAGGGGCCCTTCTTTGAGACTCTTTTGACTATTTTAAAAATGAGACACAGAATCCAAACAGATGTTTACAAAACGTTTTGTACTTTTCTTTCATTCAAACTTACACATTGCGTTTAGGCTTTATATATAATTTATATTTGTAATTTTATAATTACACATAATACGTAAATTTCAAAACTTTCAATTAATTTAGAAAAAAAATTATATATTCAAACACAAATGTATAAAAATTTTATCCGCAGCAATGTTCACGGGCCCCTAACAATCGCCGGGCCCCAGTACTGTAGTACCAACTGACCCCCCCTTTGTGGGGGCCCTGATTTATTGACTCGCACCAGACTCGTTCTTCCTTTTTTACAAATTGTCATGTCGCATTTCTGCGCGCCATGAGCCTTTCGAGTTTTTCTGTGAGAAAAACTCTTTTCTTTCCTTCCGTGCCTGTGCTGTGTTTTGGTAGGCCTTGTTTGAATTTGTTTTGCATTAAAAACTGTGTTTCGTCTAGGATCCGTTGGCTCGGGCCAGGATTTCTGTCTCGCTTGGATGTGTGACGTGTGGTCTGAGGAGAAGGCTGTTGCTGGGCGCGCTTGCCTGCCAATCAGGAAGCTGCGCTGAGGAGAACTTTTTGCTGGACTCTTGAGACCCGGGGATTCGACTTGGAAGTTTCGTTTGGAGAAGTCGCATCGAAATTTTGTCTTAAACTTTTAAGACAAAGGCTTTGGCCAAAATGGCTAAGTGTTCTTGGATGGAGATATTTTGTTTCTGATGAAACCACGATCCATTCATGGAGCCTGGATGAAGATATTCCTGGAGAAAATTCGATGTTCTATATCATATTTCTAAAATTACTTTTTTTATTCCAGGATGATTTCCCTTGGATCGAATTTCTCACGTTGGTTTTGTACTTGGACGGATGATCTCCTTGGAATTATCAGGCGTAAAGCCCTGTTGAATTTTTAGATGACCTGTACACTCGTTTGGAAATTCATTCGGTTCCCTTCAAGTCGTGTTTTCCGAATCCGGAACTTTTCTGTGAATTTTGATTAATGCAACTGTACAGGTAACCCCTTTATGTCGTGGAACCAGAAGTTCTAACTTAAAGATCTGGTTTATTTGAAAGAAGCGCAGGCACACTAAAATGTTTAATTTTGAATAATACTGGTTTGTTGAATTTAAAGAAAATAAGTAACTTGAACTTTGTTGAATCACATGATAAAAGTAACAGCTTTTTAATTGAATTATAATAAATAATGATTGAATTATTATTGAGCAGAGCATAATTTGAAATATTGATTGCATAATAATAATGGAAGCTCTGAATTATTTTGAATATTAAAATTTAAGTAAATGAATGTTGATAAAAGATATGTTGATGAATAAATAAATAGATTTGTTTAATTTGATAAATGTGCCTTCTTTTTTGTATTATCTCATGTTCTTTGCTCACTGAATACCATCTAGAATATAATTCTTCTAGACTGGGAAAACCTCATCTAAATAATGCCTGGGTTGTTGGTTATAAGTATGATAATTACCACTATAAATTTCTATATTGTTTTTGTCGTGATATACGATCACTGGCTGTTTTGTGCGTGGCGGAATCTCTTCCCACAATTTGGTTCTGAGACCGCTACCACACAAATGGAAATTCGAAAAGTGTGTTGGTTAATACAGCAATAGTGCACGTGAAAGATTCATGTGGTGAAAGAATTGCATTGGGAGCAATTTTGGACTGTGCATCTGAGTCATCATTTTTATCGTACAAAGCGGCTGATGCACTTAAATTAAAGAAAGAAAAAATACAAATGCCAATTTGCGGTTTGAATGACACTACTCTAAATGTCAGGTCAAGGGTCACCGCTGAAATATCGAATGAAAGTAATGATTCAAAATGGGAATCAGAGTTACTTATTGTACCTAAAATAACAGATGTTACGCCTTCGAAGAAATTTGAGATTTCTAATTTGAAAATTCCAAAGAACTTAAAACTCGCAGATCCTAAATTCTTTTTGCTTCAAAAGGTTGATTTACTTTTGGGTGCTGAATATTTTTTCGCTTTCTTAAACTCGGATAAAATTAGATTAACAGAAAATTTATTTCTACAATCAACTGTTTTCGGATATTTGGTTTCGGACAGTGTTTCGGACGATAATTCTGATATGTCAACTAACTATTGTTTTTTGTCTAAAAATTTGGAGACTCTAAATGAAACACTTACATCGTTCAGGGAAACAGAAAACATCGAAAGTCACGAAACTTGTATCAGTGAAGAGTTAAAATATTGCAACGAACACTTTGAAAACGCGTACTATCGGAACGCAGATGGAACATATGTAGTTAAAATGCAATTCAAACCAGAGCTCTCTGAAAATATGTTAGGGAGTTCTAAAGAAGTTGCTTCTAAAAGATTAGAACATTTATGGAAACGCTTAGAACGCGATCCTACCATGCAAGAGCTATATTCAGATTTTCTTAGGGAATATGAAGTTCTAGGCCACATGGGGAGGAAATAAAGGAAGATGAAGATTCTGAAGAAGGTTATTATCTCCCTCACCATGGCGTTTTGCGACCAACTAGTCAAACGACCAAATTGCGCGTCGTTTTCGTTGCGAGCGCAAAAACTACTAACAGAAATTCTTTAAATGATTTAATATGCAAAGGAGGGGTGATACAGGAAGATCTTTTTTCGATATTAATACGTTTTAGAAAACATCTCTATGCATTCACCACAGATATAGAAAAGATGTTTAGAATGATTGAAATTGATCCGTCACAAAGAAAGCTTCAAAGGATTTTGTGGAAATCCAATAAATCGACAACAACCAAGGCTTATCAGTTAAGAACGGTTACCTACGGCACTGCGAGTGCGCCCTATTTAGCTACGAAAGTTTTGCATTAACTTGCTTTAGATGAAAGCAAAGACTTCCCATTAGCATCGAGTGTTATCCTGCGCGACTTTTATATGGATGACTGTCTTTCTGGTTCATCGGATTTGAAGGAATTTGAAAGTATTCAATTAGAATTAACACAGCTCCTTAAACGAGGAGGAATGTCTTTACATAAGTGGTGTTCCAATACAACTCACACTTCTGAACAGATTTTTCCCTTAGATCGAAATTCAGAAGAGATAACGGTAAAATCGTTAGGCATGCTTTGGAATAGCTCAACTGACACATTTACATACAACGTTTCAATCGACAATAAGTGTAGTTTCACCAAACGAGATGTGCTCTCACAAATTGCCCGCATCTATGATCCTATTGGTCTTCTCGGGCCAATTATTGCCAAGGCGAAGATTTTCATGCAACAATTGTGGTTGCTGATTTTCATGCAACAATTGTGGTTGCTGAAATTAGGCTGCCATGAAACATTACCACCAGACTTTTCGAAACAGTGGATGTCCTTTATTAAGACACTGTCAGATTTAGAATTCATCAATGTGCCCAGATGCGTCCTTAAATCCGAGGTCAAGTCTATTGTTCTCCATGGATTTGCTGACGCCTCCTTTAAGGCTTACGGAGCAGTAGTGTACGTGCTGTCTGTAAACTATGCAAGCCAAGTCTCCTGCCAACTTCTGTGTAGTAAATCACGCGTGGCTCCCATCAAAACCATGACGATTCTAAGACTTGAACTTGCGGCGTGTCTCCTTCTTTCCCAACTAATCCATAAGGTCTTAGATGATTTAAGACCGAAGGTGGACTCTGTTCCACTATGGTCTGATTCAACCATCAGCCTGGCTTGGATAAGGACCTCTCCCCACTTGCTCAAAACCTTCATAAGTAACAGAGTATCCCAAATCCAGCAGCTGACCAAGGACTTCCAGTGGCAACATCTCTGAATCTAATCCTGCTGACCTCATTTCCAGAGGATTGGACGCAGGAACTCTTGCAGACAGTAAACTATGGTGGTGTGGACCAGATCCTTCTGTGTTAGCAATTTCGACTCATGAGACTTTGAGTGATCCTGATATCATAATGGACAGGGTCTATTTGGAGGAACTCAAAATCCCTTCTAAATTAACTTTAGCCTTGAATAGTGATTCTAAATTTTATGATAATTTAATTGATCGCACTAATGATTTTCATAAACTAATTAGAATACTAGCATTTAATTTTAGGTTTATTAAAAACTGTAAGAGTAATGCTCATGCATTAAAAGGTGCTCTCTCTGTAAATGAATATAAAGAGGCTGAAGAATGTTTAATTCAGCAAGTCCAGGTAAGTTTTTTCACTACAGAAATTTCGGCCTTACAGAAAGGAGCATCAGTTCCAACTAAAAGTAAGCTCAGATTTTTGCATCCATTTCTGGACAGTAGAGGTTTAATTAGGGTCGGTGGTCGTCTTACTAATTTAAATTTAAATTACGACCACAGACACCCAATAGTTTTGCCTTCTGGTAATAAAATGGTTAAAATGATCTTTCAGTATTATCATAGAAAAAATTTGCACGTTGGGCCACAAGCCTTATTGAATACTGTTCGGCAAAATTATTGGCCGCTTGGTGGCAAAAATATTGCGCGATAAGTTGTTCATGAATGTGTACCGTGCTTTAAAGCAAAGCCTATTGTGGCAAATCAAATGATGGGGGATCTTCCTCCTGAGAGAGTTATTTGTAGCGCTCCATTTTTTAAAGTCGGTTTAGATCTGCGTGGACCATTTCAAATTAAATACAAAGGTCAGAGAAAGGGCACACTTAGAAAAATCTATGTAGCTATATTTATATGCATGGCCACTAAGGCTATCCATTTGGAGTTTGTCTCGGAACTAACGTCAGAAGCTCTAATTGCAACGCTCAAGAGATTCTTTGCTCGTCGCGGCAGAAGCTCGACAATCTTTAGCAATAACGCTACGAACTTTGTGGGAGCTTATGCGGAGCTCAACAGGTTGCAAAAACTAGTTACAAAGGATGAAAATATCTCAAGTTTTTTGGTTTCAGAAGGTATTACTTGGAAATTTTTGTCTCCTAGGGCACCCAACTTTGGGGGTCTGTGGGAGGCAGGTGTAAAGGCCTTCAAATACCATTTGAAAAGAGTAGTGGGTTGTGCAAAATTAACACTAGAGGAATTTGTAACCGTAATGATACAAGTCGAGGGAATTCTAAATTCTGGACCACTTTCCCCTTTATTCGCAGACGCTGACAACTTCCAGGTATTAACCCCTGGACATTTCTTGATTGGAAGGCCTATCAACTCAATTCCAGAGCCAAGTTTAATCGACAAAAGGGACAATCTATTAAACAGATGGCAAAGAACTCAAAAGTTAGTCCAAACTATCTGGAAGAGCTGGCAGAATAGTTACTTGAGTCATTTACAAGAGCGCAATAAATGGTTGTTTAAAAAACAAAATATATTACCAGGAATGTTAGTGTTACTTAAGGACTCAAATCTTCCTTTCAATAAGTGGCCTATGGCCAGAATTACTAAAGTTATGCCAGGTGCAGACGGAAATGTTCCTGTCGTAGACTTACGCACTCCGGCAAGCAATTTTAGGAGATGCGTTTCTAAAATATGCATCTTACCAATTCCAGATAATCACAGTCCAATGTAAAATAATTATTGTTTATTTCTATATTTTATATTTAGTATTGAAGTAATAATGTGTTCTTTTTATAATTATTGTGATATTTACTTTGCATATGTTTATATTGATTTTGTTAGAATATGTTTTATTTGTAAGGTTATGTAATATTTGAAATAATTGAATATTTCAACGCCGGACGGGATATTCCGTATCTGTTACGCGATCGCCACTTGGCGACTGAACATTCCACCTTGGCGCTAATTAGGTTTATTGTAACCCTTCGGAAAGACGAAGAGAGCGAGAAGATGAATAATTTTTGAAGACAAACAATGTCTTATGCAAAATAAAGTTTTGTGAATATACAGTCCATTCGCAGCATTCTTTCGCTTACCTCCGCACACCCTTCGTTAGTGATAGAGAACCAACTCACTCGAAGTCAAAAACAAAATGGTCAGAGACAGAAGGAACTGACGTTTATATAATATATATACCCAAGTCATGGTTGTGTCAAGTCGTGAATCTTTTGTGTCAGTTATTGTTTCTGATTGGCTGAGCTGTTTCTTCATTCTACTTTCTGTTCGGCTTTCTGTGGTTGACTTTAAATCCGCGACTTGGATATACAGGCTGACCATAATTAAAGTAGAGGTGTTTAGAGTCCGATAGTGACAAAACTGTTAGGCCAAACTTAACCAAATTGGCAGTAAATATTATTTAGACCATGGGATTTTGATTTTTAAAATTAGAAAAAAAAATAGTTCTGATTTTGCCACCGCGGACCAAAATAGCACTGTAAAGTCTATTTTGGGAGTAAAATAGGCATAAGAAGTACAGAAAGTTCCGTCAATGCTGAGAGGCATCGAACAATGCTGCTGAACTTTGTTATTCCACAACTTTAACAGCGTGGATGTCTTGAATCTACGATATTTATGGACGAAGGAGCGCCCTCCTTATATTGGATTGCGAGTACAGGAAGTTCTACGACAGCATTTTACCAACAACCGAATAATTAGTCCAGCGTTTCCTATGAAGGGGCCAGTCCGTTCGCCTGATCTGACCCTTTGTGACTTTTGGTTGTGGGGGTCATGTAAAGCGCTTGGTATACCAAGGAAATGTGGATAATTTAGCCACTTTGAAGGACCGAATAACATTGCACGTCAAGCAAATCAATAGAGATCTGCTGCATTCTGCAGTAGAGAATGCTGTTCAGAGAATGCACTTTTTGGAACATATGGAAGAAAAACATATTGAATCACACATGTAAATGATGCCAATATAAAAATCAATGTCATACGTATGTAAATGTAAGATGCAAATGCAAATATAAAATGTACTAAATACGTATAAAATGTAAATGTGATGTTCTTTTCGGAATGCATGTAAAATGTTACCTTTCTGTACTTTCTATGCCTATTTTACTCCTAAAATGGACCTTACAGCGCCACTTTGGCCCGCGGTGGCAAAAATCCGAACTATTTTTTTTTTCTTTTAAAAATCAAAACCCCATGGTCTAAATAGTATTTACAGCGAATTTGGTTGAGTTTGGACCAACAGTTTTCTCACTATCGGACTCTAAACACATCTACTTTAATTATGGCCACCCTGTATTTCCCTCTTTCTGTTATTTGTGTCCATTCTTTTTTTGACTTCGTGTTTGCTATGATTCTCTAGCACTAACGAAGGGGATCTAGTGTATCCATACTGTATGCTGCTGTATATTGCTGTATCTTTGTTTTATTTGTGCTTAAATACATTGCTCAAGTTTTCCTTATAATATATAGTATTTTGGGTTTATATTCATTTATTTATTTTTTAAATTTATTTTACCCATATCGTAGACTCAAATTGTGAAATGCCCTAACACTGGTTACTCAGAAACGCTTCTACCGATCGGAACGATCTTTTGCACATAATTATATCTCATTGAGATCGAGGCCGTGCGTGATAAAGCACGAATTTTGAATTTCGAATGTAAGCGATATAAATGCAACGCGTTTGTTTGCATTCAGATTTATACTTTAACATTTCTGCTTTCAAATCTAATTCCGGACACGAATTTTACGTTGTTCTTTGCGCTCTAGTATGTGCAAGCCTATTACGAGATTTCAAATGCGAATCACAAGACGTCGAACCTGGTTAATTTGTTTAATTTTCTCGCTTTAAAATTTATGTAGAAGGGCATTTGGCATTTTTAATACTGACTCTATTTTCCATGATTATAACAGGTAATTTAGTTTATTGATCTTACATGATTTCAATTAGATATTATATTAATATTTTGGTTTGTGTGTGTGGGGTTTCATTTAAAGCACAGGGAAGAAATAGGCATACCACGGCGTGTATGTCAAATAGGGCCCGTAGATACGTTCAGTTCAACCTGCGGGTCAAATATGGCCCGCCGGTATGTTCAGTACTGCCCCGCGGGATAAACGATTTAAATGTGTTGCCGTTTGCTCCGTTATGTTGTTATCCATTATAAAATTGTGCAAGAAAACTATTTGCTGAATTTTAACAACGTTTTCAAAATGTTAAGGATATTGAGCTCGACCTGGATAATTTTACAATGCCATTTTATGCGGATTTCGATTTCGAAAAAAGTGTGAACTGTGTTACAGCTTGAATTGTAACTTTGAAATGAAGCAGATATTTTTAAACGCACACACAAAAAATGTATAAAATCATGGGGAAATCAGCATTTCCATGCATGGTAAATAGATCATGCTCTAAAATATTTGCATCCTCATATTCATGCAAACAGTGTTTTCAACTATAAAACATAGAAAAAGTGATCTTAGAAATCGACTTACTGAGAGCATATCTGTCTTTTCCCTCGAGAATTATATCCTCACGGTTTAATCCAGATTATGATAAACTGCTGAAGCTCAAAAATAGTTTCACTCATCTCATACCCACATCATTTTCCCAAAATCTCCAGAATGGACTTAATAAAGCAGACGTTTTTAAATATAACAAAACTGTATAAAACCATGGAAAAATCAGCATTTTCATACGTGGTAAATAAATCATGCTCCAAAATATTTGTATCCTCATATTCATGCGAACAAAGTGTTTTCAACTATGAAACATAGAACAAGTGATCTTAGAAAACTGGTAAACATATCTGTCTTCTCTTTCGAGAATTACCCTACCCCCCCCTCACGGTTTAATCCAGATTATAAAAAACTGCTAGAATCTCAATCACAGCTTCATTTATCTCCCACCCACATTATTTTAGATCTTATGAATGAACTTAAAAACTATTTAGTATGCATTTATCATTGTTTTGTTTTCTGAATATTTAAACATTTTTCTAAAGGAATTTTGAAGAAAAGGAATAATAGTCTTTGGCTCATCCTCAAATTTTGTTTTTTCATTTGACCTTCTGGCAAATCAGTTTGCTCATCCCTGGCTCAGGGCTTCCGGAATTGTTAATCCTGAGCATCACATTTTTGTATTAAATTTATCGTATAATACAAAAATTATTTCTTAATTATGCCTGTAAAACATGCTTCTCGGTGAAGGTCATTATACAGCAGTGAAGATACAGATTAAAACACATCGATCCCGCGTGCACACACATACGCATCCACCAGAATAGTAGCGCTCAAACTTTTTTCCTTCCTTGCAATACATGGTAAGGTATAGGGAAAGTATTGGGATCGTGTCAAAAATCGCAACTCGAGTTTTCGACGGATCTAGACGTTTCGACATCTCCAGATTACGAAAAAACCATTTTTAGCGTGACGTCTGTGTGTGTGTGTGTCTGTGTGTTTGTCTGTCTGTCTGTGGAGTTGAACTCAGAAGGATTGTTTTAGATTCTCTGTCTCGACCGAATGATTTTTTTTTCTTTTTACTTTATCTACAATACATGGTAATGCATAGGAAAAGTATTGGAATCGTGTCGATAATCGCTACTTGAGTTTTTGACGGATCTACATGTTTTGGGACCTCCAGAACACGAAATAACTCTATTTTTAGAATGACGTCTGTGTGTATGTGCGCAATGTATGTATCCACTCTAACTGAAAAACTAATTGACCGAATTTCATAAAATTTAGTACGTAAGTCCCTTGTGGGTCACCCTGGTGCTAGTTAGATTTTGGTACGATTCGAAAAAGTAGAACCGGCTTTTTTTTTTAAGAAATGACCCGTAAAAATCGTCAAAATCTAAAATAAAAGACTACGTGTGCTCAAATGTATCAATTAAATGCATGCGCTATACGTAATTTTTGACGAGAAAAATAATAAGACCAACTCTATTTCTCTTATGACTAACCATTCTCGAAATTTTTTTTTATTAATCTATTTATTTATTTATTTTATTTATTTTTTTTATTTTATTTATTTATTTATTTTTGTTACGCCACTTTTGAAATAAATTTCCAGTTACCAAATAAAAACAAAAATTGAATTAGATTAATTCAGTGTTATTTTGTGCAGTTAAACTCAATAAATTATTAAAGAGATAAAGAGAAAATGAATTTGAGTCTGCAGGGAAGGCCATGTGTTGCTCACATTAGATTTTTTTCAACGCGGCTATGATTCAGCTTCCTTCGTGCTTGAAAATAATATATCGTCCAGCTGAAGACGAGTCTAAAAATATATCGTCGTGCTCCAAGTTTAACGGAAGCGATAATTGCGCGATAGTGACGAAAAAGTCAATGAATATCATTCGGTAATAGGGAGACGTAGAAAATTATATAGAACATATTAAAGAAAGAAACATGCTTATTTGTATTTATATCCAAAATCTGCAGTTATAAAATGATTTTTCTTTCTATTTGGCGACGTTTAAAAAAATGCGAAGTCGCAGAAAATACAGAAACAATAACAACAAAAACTGAAATGTCTGAAGAACTGTTGATTCTTGAGTGGTGGGGGTGGGGTGATGTTTTGCTTTGTCATCAAATGATACACATTAAAAAGCATTTAATTTATACACATTTAAGCATTTAATTTATATACACATTTAGCCTTTTGTTTACGGGTGGGATAGCGTCAATCCCAAACGAAGAACCTCTCAAAAAGACAGGTATTTGACATACCCTATCCCAAACAGTTCTATCCCCCTTTGCAGGCACTGGGGTCCATGGATGCCAATGCCTCACAAAGGGGGATCGAATTGTCCCACCCGTAAGCAAAAGGTTCATTTAATTTATATTCTTCAATGAGCTATAGTTCAATGAGCCAGCTCATCTGAAATAGCTCTTCTGAAATTCTTCAATGACACTGAAATGAATCTTCAAGAACAGCTAGAGAAATATTCCTCTAAAATAAAAATTCTTTACACTTTGTCAAAAGTCAAAATGCCACGCTTTTCGATTGATAAAAAAGAGGTCTGTAATGACCGCCTGACGTATAAAATCAGCAGACAATATTTCTAATTTATTTTGCTGCTTATATTTAGTGCCACCTAACTGAAATTAACTGGAGTGTTGTTCAAATTAACTTTCTCGACTTATCCATTTTCAAGTAGTTTGTGGGGTTTTTTTCCCCCAAATTTTACAAGAAAAATTTCGAAAAATCGGTTTTGTTGGTCCTAATAATTATAATAATGGCGTGCTACGCTTCACTTTAAAGGATTTGAAAAAAAATCTTTCGATTGATACCATACTTGAAAATGTACCACCTGGAGGGAGGTAACTTGCTCCCCTCCCCCATGGGGGACTAATGACGTCACGAATACAAAAATTGCATTTCGACTATTTTTCACAACAATGATCGAAACTATAAAGTTTCGAGATCATTGAGCTATAAATGACCCCATTTACGCATGATTATGTCAAATTTTGTCCTATACTGCTATGTTAAAAAAATATAAAATTTCGAAGTTTACGCTCGAATTAGAAAAAAAAAAAAAATTCTATTCAGTTCTGGATTTTTCGATAACACAAGCCTGATATAAAGTTTTGTGAAAATCCATTAATATATGTGGCAACTATCATGTTATACAAGAAATCAAACGTGTTCTGGAGGTCTTAAAATCAAAATCAATTCCTGGCATCAAAATCTCGAATTCGACATTTTTGCGAAAACAATACTTTCTCTATACTATATTGCATAGTACGAGAAAGTAGAAAGTTCTACTATTTCAATTTCCTGCTACATTATACGATTTTAAAATCTGACCATTGCAACTTCTTTGATCACCCTGGTCCTATATCTTGTTAACGCCCACCAGCGAGTACTGTGCAAATCAAAAGTTACTATATTATCGTTTTCATTCATCTTTTGATACCGAAACCACTGCCAAGCGTGCGCGTTTGGCGACTTTCTTAAGTGGAGATCTCGCCAAAGCTCGATCTTCCGACTGCCGACGAAAGAATTTTTGGTTTTTCTGTTTGTGACCCTGCCGGAGGAGAGGGAAAGTGTTGATCTTGTTGCGGGACCCCGGCTTTTTTTTTATTATCTAGGAATCACCTTTCCCGCCTTTTACGGACCATGTTGCCGCTAAGGATGTGCATGAGGTAGGGAAATGCTGAACATTTATTTTATTTTCATTTTTTGACGTTAGCGTACGGAGAAATGTTTTTAATGGTATTGTTAAAAGTTTCCAAACATTCCAGTTAAAGACCTGTTTTTGGAGGGTGAACACAGAGCGATATTTAGACGAAGTTCGGGAAGAATTTTTCGAATTTATACCTACAATATTTAATGCTGTATAAACGGATACTAATTGTTGAGGAAAGTGGTAGTTTTTTACTCACCTTGATTTAAAAATTAAAATCCATTTTTATAAAATCAGGACTCATCTTGGAATGAGGGAATTGAGCAGATCGTTTGTGTCCAAGCCCCTTGTAAGTTCAATTCTTTGACTGCATCAGCGGTGGCACAGTTCGGCTTTCCTTGTTATCAGTGCCTAATATACTCACGGGTTACAGTAGCTGTGTGGTCCTGGGCCCCTAAAAACTAGGACAGTCCCAAATTTACAATAAATGTCTTTAAAATAACTTTTTAAAGTACTTGAGACTATTGGCGGCATATAAGAAAATATCACAAAATAATTCTGCTGTTTAAAAATTTCCATTATACTACTCGATTTAAACATTTATTTAGTGAAGATGGACGTAAATGCTAAAATGCTTAATCGGAAGAATAGGTCAAGAAAGATGAAAAAAGATATATATTCCTTTAGGAAAATGATTCTTTTTAAAAAAAATATTCCATAAAGATATCCTTCCTTTAGCTGCACAATCACACTTATAATATTGTCAGAAACTTTTTCAAGCATGTATCCTAACCTTGATAATATGCCCTTCTGTTTTTCCTTTAGTTTGCTACCCGTTAAAATCTAACACATCATAAAATTTTCATTTATGATAAGGGGCCCATAATTTACAAATTATGGGCCCCTTACAAACATCTATAACGGGCCCCGTATATATATGACTTTTTCTTCTTGTGAATCTTTCCTGATTTCTCCTCCTTCGAAAGAAAAACAAATCAGGTGTCCGATTCACCTCCTGGCGCACAGGTACCCCCACTTGAATGGTGGCCGTACTTCCTATAGGCGGCCTTAATGCTCAAATGATACATTTAAAAAAAAAATAACTAACAACTTGTACAACGTGTAATTAAAAAAATCTGATGTGGGCAGCACATGACTTTCCTTATATAATGCAATGAATTTACTACTTTTACAGCAGAAAAAAATAGGTTATTCTTATAGTACTTATATTCTTTCCAAGATATTGAATTTTCGTCAATTAGTCGTCATTTTCATTGATTAACGTCATTTTTATCCATTTAGCGAGATTTTCGTTAATTTGGCAACATTTAAAAAATCCCCAAGTTGGCGATATTTCGCCAAATTCGTCGGCAAAATTTCGCCAAGCGTTATGGATGGAGAAATAAGTTATTTTTTATAGTAGATAAATGACTACTGCCATCCAACTACAAAAATATTATTCAAAGTACATTTTCTCATGAATGGAACGAGCTAGATCCACGAGAATGATGTCACCAAATTTATCGCATGATATCACATATGAAAAGTGAACATGTTTCTCAACAGTTAATATTTTTTTAATTTATGGGATTTTTTGATAAATTTATTTGAAAAATGTGCAATATCTCGAGAACGGTTCATTCTAGCGTTCTAAAGTTTATGTCAATCGTTTTCTAAGGAAAAATTACATAAGAAATGTCTATTTGCGTAACTTTATTAAAGGTTTTGATTTTTCGATGATTTTTTCAAAATTTCACTCGAAAATTTAGGGTAGTTCTGAACATTCGATTGCGTTTAAAAACAGTAGGCTTCCAGTATTCACGGATTGTGATTTTTGTACCAAATTTCATTCGAATCGCTCTATTTGTTCGTGAGATATCGTCTCCACACACACACATACTTTCACATACACACATATAGACATCACCTCAAAAATGTTTGATTCGTGATCAGGGATGTTTGAAACATGCTCTCCCGTCGAAAATTCGAATTCTCGACCCCGTCACAATACTCTCCTTATACATTATGTATATAAGGAAAGTAATAAGCTTGAACTCTATAAAAAAGGTGGAAAACTGAATACAAAATTTATGCTTGAAGTTTAATGTGTTACTTTCAATATTAATTTAAATCACACACATATATATATATATATGAAAGGAATCTAATTATTTGAAGATTTGTCAGTCTTATGACCCAAGTAATTTGAGCTAAAATGTGTTGTACTAAATAAAAAGTATAAAAATATTAACTAAGATAACATTTGACCTTATGTTGTTCATTGTCAAATTGAAAGTAATTGCATGGACATGTTGAACTTGCTTTAAACGTGTTGTAACAGCTCCCAAAATTTTAAACAATAAATTTGAGACAGTAGCTTCAGGCCATTAATAAATTTGGAAATGGAGTGAGCGTTTATTATATTCGCTGAAACAATTTATTATATTCGCTGCCTATCCATCTTTCCGTAAATTGCCAACTTTGCCTACTAACCACCGATATCGAAACCACGATATTGGCCGATTACCTTGGCGTCTTTCTCGCCAAGCGCCGGTCCGATATCCCAGCCGGCTAAAAAGTGGCATCTCACAACGTGACCTTGCGTCAAGTCGGAAAGTTTTGCACTTTGTGGGGTCTCTTCGGGCTTACCTCAGCTTGACCCTCGTCCCGCCTTTGCAACTGAGGATGCTCCCGCTCAACATACATTCGAGGTGAGTTTTATTCTTTTGAAGACGATTTTAATTTCCGTGTTTTAATGAAGTGTTCTTTTTAGAGTGATGCAAATTTGTAAACAAGCGTGCTTTGCGCGAAGCGTGCTATTTTTGCTAATTTGTTAAATTGGTTTTTATAATAGGATAAGCAGAACAAGTTATATGTTGAAGAATTATATGCACATTCTGTTAGATGTGCTTGAAGTGAATATGTAGATCAATGGTTGTTTTTCCTGTTGAGCTGAATGATATATCATCTGGTAGAATTTATTGTCGTGTAAAAAGTGTTTTCTTTTTCTCAAAAACTCGAAAATGTTACACAAGATCAGCGACTATTTTTACTGTTCACAAATGTTCTTAAAAACACCCAGTGATTACTTTTACTGTTCACAAATGTTGTTTTAAACACCCGATGATTATAAGGTGGTCGATTACAATCATCTGATCCTGATGTTGTTACAATCATATGATTCTAATGTTGTTACAATCACCTAATTCTTATGTTGTTACAATCACCTAATTCTTATGTTGTTACAATCACCCGATTTTTATGTTGTTACAATCACCTAATTCTTATGTTGTTACAATCACCCGATTTTTTTGTTGTTACAATCACCCGATTTTTATGTTGTTACAATAACCCGAATCTTATGTTGTTACAATCACCTGATTCTTATGTTGTTACAATCACCTGATTCTTATGTTGTTACAATCACCTGATTCTTATGTTGTTACAAACACCTGATCCGGACTTTGTTACAATCACCTGAATTTATTATGTTAAAGTTTTTTTTCTTTTCACTGTTTAATGTACTATCACAAACTTCTCGTAGTAATTATTGCCATGTGTACGATTGTGTGGTACCTGCGACATCTTCAAATGTTAAATAATACACCAATTTTAATTGCCGCGACAATTTAACGATATATTAATGTCTTACGAGCACCACAGTATCCGGGTTGCGTTTGGACACATTTTGAGAAAATCCGGTTGCAGCTGAACGCCGGCCACTTCCAAGTTTAAAAGTCTATAAATTTTGACATTTAGACTGCATTTTATAGCAAAATGCTCCAAAATATGCTTTGTAGTAACCTGCATATTATGTAGCAAAACAAAATAATTATTTTAATTTTGATATAGTTTAAAAATATTTATATTTTACAATTTTTGTATTGCATAATAAAATCTTGGAATCCGAGCAGATTGCGGTTTTAGTTTTTGTGGGTTGCGATTTTTAAAAACCTTGATGAATAACATTTTTCGGGAATCCTTTATTGTTGATATCATTATATTTTTTCAGTAACAAGTATAAAAAATATCAGTTGGGATTGGTTGCTATAGCTTAAATTATGATTGTGGCTCATCATTAGCTACTAGGATATATTTTCTTATTTACCATTTTTTGCTCATTACCTGCCACTTTTGGTGCAAAAAAGAAGAAAAAATGCAAATATCACTTTGATTTCTCTAAACACTTAAACATCAATTGCAAATGGTATATCCACTAAGAGTGTAAGTAATGTAAATAATATTCAATTCATGTTACAGAAATGATTTACTTGACTGTACTTGTTTTGTTATTTTATCAAAGCGAATCAAATCTTTTGGATATTTTATTGCTTGTTCTTTATCGTACAGTTTGTTATTTCTGTACACAAAACTTGACGAACAAGATTAACATTGCATAGCCAGGGTAAAAATTAAGATTTTTTTTTTTCATATTTTTGAAAAGGACATTTTTTTTATAATTTTGTTTATAATTTACATTAATAAAGCCAATTAATGTAAATCATCACGCTTGAATTGGGTGTTGGATTGACATGCCAAACAATGTTAGGTCGGCCGAGTATTATCATAAACGAATAGTTATTTTGAATCGCGCTTTTATTGTAGATAACAGTATCTACAGACCGGTTTCGCGCTTTTTCTGATGTTCTTGTCAGCATGGAATACCCGATAATTTCAATAGCAAAATTGTAGAAAGTTTTGGCTATTCTATGCTGATGAGGTTATAAAAAGTACTACTTCGATCCATGGATGCTATTATCTGTAATGTGACTGCGATGCTAACTGTAGGAACGCCATTATAGGCGGGTTCTGGGAGTATAAATAGTTCCTTGTTGATGGGGTCTTAGACAAGAGAACTAGCTGATCCTGTGCAATGAGACTGTGACTGGCCAGAACCTGTTTTAGACACAATCCTTTCTGGAGATCAGAGCAGAGAACTTGACTTGCATCCTTTCAATAAATAACAATTCGAATTTGCTTGTATTGGATCATATGTTTGTCTTTTCCATCATTCGTAAATTTGTTGAATAAATAAATTTTAGTTTTAAACAAATTTTATTAATTTAACGTGGCATTCTTTTTGGTGTGATAGGTGAAAGGGAGAGTTAATTTATTAGGCAGAAGCCAAATGTGGCCATGCCGACAATGGAGTGGCTGAGCCTTTGCTTTCATGACAGGCCCGTTTTTTTTTCGACCGGTCAATCTCAGAAAAGGCACGCCGTTTTTTTTCTTTTGCTTCTCCACTCTCCCGCAGAGCCGATCCTGTTATGGTTAGGCTGACCATTTGTCAGTTGACCACGCCTAAAATTCCTACCGTCCAATTTCCGAGAAGAAGGCAAAAAGATAAGTTCGAAGTTAGTTTTTAAAGACCGGAATAAAGTGTTAAAATGTACGAACATAGCTTTTTGTTGACTGGCTGATTAGAAAGTTAAACTCGTTTGCGAAATAGTTATGGAACGAAACCAAACCTGAACTGTTCAACACCTGATTTTTTCAGCGAACTAACAAATTGTAAGTTTTGGGGAAAAACAGTAAAAGTTGGAAGTCTTTTGGTTTGATTTCGCTTAATAGGCTTCGTGAAAGTATCAATTGAAATACTTGCACAAAAATTCCATCCCAATCGAATAACTGTTTCGAGGAATCACGATCACTGTGGGGAGAAGTAAACTTTCTTAATATGTTGAGAACGATTCGTGATAATTTTTAAGAAATTCATTACATAGGAATAATTATAGAATCATAACTTCTTTTATAAACTCTTAATATACGTTCAAATAATCCAGTTGACAACACGTCTATTTAAACTTGAATAAATCTCAAGGACACAACTCAAATTAAAATATGAAGGTCATTTATTGAACTTTCTAAAAGGCGTACAAAATAGTTACAAAAGCCAGAGCTTTCAAGCGTATAAACGTCCTTCATCAGTGGCAACACAAGATGTAAAACATTTAATCGCTCATATATAGCGACCAGAAAACGGCAAAATTTGCATAAATAAAATGATAATGTACCAGGCTATAAATTAATAATAAATCTCTAAAATCATTCTTTACGAATCCCTTTTCGTTTATATTTACTGTGCCTCGATTTGTAATTTTGATCTCGTTCAAACTTTAAGTTTTGCCTGGCGACTCCTTCTCGACTCTATGTAATTCAAGCCTCTTCACAGTTAGTTACCTTTGATTTCCTTTTAAAAAATTTTTTGAATTTTCGGGCTTGTAGTTTTGTCATATTTGCATTTTGCTTGTAATTGACCTGCTTAAATAATCGGTTCTTGTTTGTTTATTTGGATTTTAGAGATTTATTATTAATTTTTATAGCCTTGTATATTACCATTTTATTCATGCAAATTCTGCCGTATTTTTGTTCGCTATATATGATCAATTGAATGTTTTACATCTTGTGTTGCCACTGATGAAGGGCGTTCATATATTGTAACTATTTTGTACGTCTTTTAGGAAATTCAATAAAGGACGTTCATATTTTAATTTGTGTTGTGTCCTTGAGTTTTATTCTTAATGTACGCACTGTAAAACCTCTTGGTATAAAATTATATTAAATTTCAACTGTAAGCTTTAAAATATAGATTAAAAAAATTAAATTCAGAATTTTTAATTTCAAAACTTACCGTCCACATTTAATAAAATTCTGTAAAAAATGATATGTGAGTTAATTTCTTTCACGATTCAATTTTACCATTTTGTTTTTTCAAAAATTAGATAAACGAGTTATAATTTTTTTTCCTTCCCACATTTGTTTTAGATCATCAAACTGAAGCAAAATCCTATTTAATAGCTTTTTGACACAATTCTTATAATAATAAAATACAGTTATAAAGTTTCAAATTTTAAAATTGTATCTATATAACTCGCGATTTTAGCTAATCATAAATTAAATCCTAAGTAGTGGCTCTACAGTTTGGATTCTCCTGATAGTATCTGGGCTTGCGATAGCAGACTGAATTTTCGAATTTGTAAATACCTAGATTTTTAGCTGAAAAAGACTGGATCTACACCCCCTCCCCGAAACAAAAATATTTCCTAGGGCAAAATTTGGCGTAATTTTAAGTGCATTGAAACAAGAGATAAATATGGAAATTTTTGGAAGGATTTTTTGTGCATAAATAATTTTTATACTTTCTAATGTTTTGTGCACATTCCCAGATGATTACTTCATTTAAAAAATCCTACGAGTGTTCAAGTCAAGCATTAGCATTTTAAATCGCAGGATATTCATATTTACACACGTACGTGCACACATATGTATTTACTTATAAACATAGTTTGACGGTGGGAAATTTTTCATTGGGATATGGCTGAATATATCTTGGAAAAGATTAATATTAGAGGATACAAATTCCTTTTGCTATCTGTTGAAAAATTTCTGTTGCTGAAGCACGAATCTTTGTTTTGGAGCTATTTCGATGAGATGAATAGATTGATGCACAAAGAATCTTGTTTAATCAGAGCTTGTTCCTTTTTTGTGTCCTAACAATGGTGATGAAAAAGTGTGGAATAAGTACAGTTACTACTGTGAGCTTAAAAAAAAAACTTACACTTTTAACGGCGTTGATTTGATCATTAGAACGCTAGATTTTCAAAGTTCCGAATTTTTAGCTATGTTCATAATAAGGTTCTAGTATCACTGATTGATTGTGGCAATTTCGCCGAATTTCATTCGACATGATCCCTTCAGTCATGAGATGTCGCATCCACACACACGCATACAAACATCCGCTCAAACAACCCTTCAAAATGTTCGATTCGATTTAAGGGTTGCTCAAAACGTCTAAATCAGTCAAAAATCCGAAATTTCGACCCTGTCACAATACTTACCCTTGTCGTTGTTGGCACTGGTGCTCTGTCTTTATCCTGAAGAAGGGAGAAGTTTGCTCCGAAACCGGTTCATACTTTTATTCAACTTTGTATGCTGTGACTAATGATTATTTTATTTTTGCGGAAGTACATCCGGAAAGTAAAAACAATGTATCGTAAAAGCACAAAACACGAAAAATTAGGGGATTTTTCCTTCTCCCGTTGGGTGGTTTTAAATTATGCATCAAAATGGTATGTTTTACAGAAGAAAGCCTTAATTCTTTTGATAAACAGCAGTAAAAAAAAATCTGATGTGGGCAACACATGACTTTCCTTATATAATGTACTGAATTTACTACTTTTACAGTACAAAAAATAGGTTTTTCTTATAGTAGATATTTATATTCTTTCCAAGATATTGAATTTTCGAGTATTAGTCGTCATTTCCATTGATTTAGCGTCATTTTCATTCATTTGGAGAGATTTTCGTTAATTTGGCAACATTTCAAAAAGTCGCCAAGTTGGCGACATTCCGCCAAATTCGTCGCCAAAATCTCGCCAAGAATTATGGACGAAGAAATATGTTATTCTTACAACAGACAAATGACTATTGGCGTTCAAATAAAAACGTATTACTCAAAGTATCTTTTTTCATGAATGGAATGAGCTAGATCCACGAGAATGATGTCACCCAATTTATCGTATGGTATTACATATGAAAAGTGAACATGTTTCTCAATAGGAAATATTTTTTTTTTATTTTATGACTTTTTGATAATTTTTTAAAAAATGTGCAATATCTCGAGAACGGTTCATATTAGCGTTCTAAAATTTATGCCAATCGTTTTCTAATGAAAAATTACATAAGAAATGTCTATTTGCGTAACTTTTTTAGTGGTTTTGATTTTTTGACGATTTTTTAAAAATTTCATTCGAAAATTTAGGGGGGTTCTGAACATTCGATTGCGTATAAAAACAATAGGCTTCCAGTGTTTACGGATTGTGATTTTTGTACCAAATTTGGTTCAAATCGGTCCATTCGTTCGTCAGTTATCGTCTCCACAGACTCACTGACACACACACACACACACGCAGGTTGGTTTTTGGTGGAAAACGAGGACGCTACGGGGAACCCACCAAACTGAGGACCTGCCGAATTAATGATTTTTCTGATATAATTTTCACATTTTAGGCATCCTGGAAGGAAGTTAATGACATATGTGGCAAGAAAATTTTAAAAATAGTTTTATTTCAAGTATGTATTTTTGCAAGGTAAACGAGGACCATGTTTATACACCGTTAGAATGCGGACCATGCATATACACCGTCAGAATGCGGACAATGCATATACACCGTTAGAATGCGGACCATGCATATACACCGTCAGAATGCGGACAATGCATATACACCGTTAGAATGCGGACAATCCATACATACCGTTAGAATGCGGACGATGCATATACACCGTTAGAATGAGGCCCACGCGTATACACCGTAAAAATGAAGGGTAAGAACCTGTATATCAATGCTTGGCATTAGATATACAGATTCTTACCAAGGGTAAACGCACGTATATCTAATAACTAAGAAAATGAGGGTACGTATATCTATTAATTAGGGATCGTGAATACATATTTTTACTGAGGACACTGTATTTAAAACTGATAACTGTGTAATATTTATATATGTACGCTACAAGTGCTGCAACTTCTTTCATTCGAAACTAGTTGAAAAGTGAACTAAAATTACCTAAAAAAAGATGCGTTCGTTCGTAGTTAGAAGAGAAGAAACATAAGAAATTATACATTCTGTAACACATGGCCTAACACATAACCGAATGAATGCAAAATTGAGAAAAACAGATTAAACATATAAAAGTGTATTATTTACAAAATTCAGTTATAAGGGGTGCCCCACAAAATAAGGATGGCTTTCCCATTGCATATACCGGCATCCATGGACCTGTTTCACGTTTATTATGCTCTCGTCAGCATGGAAGTTACAGCTCATCAGCTGAAATGGCAGTTCAATGACAATTTCAGTCCTTCCATATGGCCCACATAAAATTGATTAAAAATTATGGTTGGGGTGTCTTTCATATTTTTGGGAACGTCCCTTATAGGCGGATTTGTGTTTTATGGAATTTGCCTTTGCAGCTTCGTGTGACCTGAGGTAAATTGCAAGCAAATGTTATTGCAACCATGTGGAAGGACTGAAATTATCAGTTCCCATAGAAACTCGCAAACATTATGACATGTTTCGTACTATCATTACAGATTTCTGTTATTCCCTGCTGACGAACGCATAATAAGAGCGAAACACGTCCATGGAGGATAGTATCTGCAATGAGAAGTGTCTTCTATATAAAAATGTTTCTAAAAATGTTTAACTTATTTAAAAATTGTTATTTTGGCACGACAAAATTTTCGTTAAATGCTTTATATACGTATTAGTATTCATGAACCCGGTGGATTTTGCTGTATTACATACGGTCTGAAGGACAGATAATTGAATTTCGGGGTGGGATAGTCTAGTGGTTAAGGCATGGGGATTGTACTCGGAGGACCCGAGTTCGATTCCTAGCTCTGCCTAAACTGACCCTCTGTTCACGCAGAGTACGGGCACTTTTAATATGTGTGTTTGAAAGTTCTTCCGAGAAGTTGATGTTAAAGGAACGAGGACACGGTTCCTGTGGATGTCACCCCTACTGGGTTAGGGTTTAAATTGGGTGGCACTATCCCTGCCGTCTAAAGCGACCGTCCTACTGAATATTTTGCAGCTAATATAGCAACAGATAAATTTATATACTTGCGTATGTAATCAGACACTGTATTCTATTTATATTCCAAATCATTATAACACTTGTCATTTAAATACCATAGCCTCTGCTTCATCCATATGGGTTATCGTATTCTTTAAGCAATTGTATATTTTCGGTTTCTTTTACAGATCAGCATAATAATAAAAACTATTTTAATATATGTCATTAAGGCATTCAATTTTTCTGGATTATTATATAAAGAATATTTTATTTTGCCCTCTTTTCTTTTATATATTTTTCAAAATTATATTTTTGCCCAGAAACAATTTGATTAGTATTAATATATCATTTGTTTTTAAAAATTATCTAATCAAACTATCAAATTCAGTAACTGTCTTCCGTTTGGATATCTTCCATCAAAATTTTGAATTCGAAAATTCTCAAAACAATACCTACTCTATATAATAGTATGTGAAAATAAAATATATTTTTTGTATTCTGATGATGATTGTGACAGAAGTAGACTTAACCAATGCAATATTACAATATATATAAAAAGTCCCGTGAATGTTTAAACTCCATATCCTTTATATTTAAAAAACGGAACGAATCTTCTATTTGAAATAATTTCCTTTGAAATGACAGATTTTTACTTTCTCGTATTAATTGTATAGAAACTGTTTCTTTCCCTCGAGAATATTCGAATTCGAGATATTATCAAATAAGCAGGTTTCAAAACTTTCTGAGCCCAACTCGAACACCATTGAATGTGTGAGGTGAGATCACGATAATAAGGAATGCACCTACTAATATCAAATTATTATATGAAATCTGATAGAATGCTTTTTCAACTTTCCTAATAAAATCTTAAATTTTTAGGACTTTAATATTGTATAGCAATATTTTGTTTGGAATATAATTGTTATTACCGAAATTATACTAAAAGTATAAGTTGCATATGTTTAAGTATTACACAGATTAGCGTACATTTATCGGCGTGATTAAGCTGTTGCTAATTTAAACAAACAAACCTTTTAAAGTGCTTCTACGTTATATTTTAGAAGAATAACTTGGATACAAAATTTGAAATATATATGTTTTTCTTTACCTACATCAATATATCTCCACGTTCCAGATTTTTTTAATTGTAACTTGCTTTTTAATTGTAACAACCAGATTGAAAAAATCTGTTAAAGAGTTTCAAGTGAAACATTAAAAATATTGTTTCTTGTCAAGAAAACGTCAATTACATTGCCCTAACAACAGAATTCAATTGGAGCTCTCGTTACAAATGTTTGATTTTTATTTTCTGTATCCTTCACGAGCTTGTTTTCAGTTTGAAATGTAAACTTTCCATTAAATCCTATGAATGCCAATTTTTCTCATGCAAGGTCGTGATGTCATTAACGAACATTTCCGGTTTCAAGGAATAAGGTGCTGGAACCCTTCGAGGAGTAGACCTAATCCATTACTTCTGCAGCACTGCCTTCAGGTAACGCATGCCTTCAGGCCATAGTCCCCTTAGGAGATGCCTGCGTGAACAATACTGCTGATAACATATCTAGTATCTGGCTCGCAGAGCCATCACCTATACCCATACCATACGGTTAGAGATTCTTTTCTTATACTTCAAAGGAATCCGAAACCTTCTTGCTCGCTCTGTGACACCAGAAAATTCAAACCATGCATCCATCTTTCATAAAAATGAAACTACCATCTACAAATCTTGGTGTAAAGTGCAAAATTTCATTGCGCAAGTTTCTTTTACATTTACTGTATAAGTAGATATAAAATAGTATCCAACATTCAAATGATGAAATTATTTTTATTAACACTTTACAACATATTTGAAAAGCGTTTATGACTTTGTTCATTCTGCCTGTCTGTCCGTTCGCACGATAACTGCCGTAAAAATGACTTTATCAAAATAAAAGTTTAGTGTGTTGAGATGTCTGTGGAACATATGGGAATGTAAATGAATAATATCACCCAATTAGTTTTGGATTACACCAGGGTTGTTGTTGTTGTTACCCAGACCGTCCGACCTACCAGAAAGGTGTAAGGTAACTGTTTGGACGGCCGGGAAGTGCCACCCAATTTAGACCGGAACCCAGTGGGGGAGGCATCCACAGGGACCGTACCCTCCTTCCCCTACCACCAACCTCTTGGAAGGACTTACGGACCCACATGTTTAACGTGATCGTACTCCGCGTGAACACGGCGGCAGTTTTGGCAGTGGCTGGAATCGAACCCGGGCCTACCGAGTGCAACTCCAGCGCGCTATCCAATGGGCTACCGCGCCCCTGGATTACACCAGGGTTGAAAAAATGAAATACATTTGAACTCTATGGAGCCTAATTTTTCAAACATATTTTAAGCAGAGTTAAAACTCACAAATTGCTTCGAAAATTTTAGGAAATATTCAAATAATTCCATAAGATATATAAAAAAATGTCAGCAAAATATGTTCGGTAGTTTTTAAATAAAAATTAAAGTAATAATGATATCCATAGTATATGAAGAGATTACGTAATCCGCTTCAAAATAAAATATGACATCCATCTTGTGTCAAAATCGTCAAATTTTTAAAGTTCTTTTTAATTTATGTTTAGTGTTGCATCCGTCCTAAAACAGCTTTATTTTTGCGTTTTTTCTGTGCATCTGTATTATGATCCAAAGCAATTAAAATATTTTTTAGCTTAAATGATCATCAAACTTTGTTTTAACAACGGAGCCTAACTTTAATGTATGTAAAATGTAGAGAAGTAAGATGAGTTGTATAATAATTGCTGAATTTTTTGCAAGCACAATTATTTAACTTAGAGTCTGAAATAAAAATGTATGAATGAAATATTCGCTACTTTTACATAAAAAGCCAGCCGATTTATATTTCGATGACGCCATTTGAATAAAGTTCGAATGCATTAAGCATGGAGTTAGAAAGTACTTTTACCTCCATGGTTTTAATTTCCAAATAAAATAAATTACTGTAGTTCTGTGATAATTAAAACAAGAAAGATCAATCATACATAAGGCATTGACTATGAAATATTTTCCAACTGCAATGCAATTTTATTTAAACATCTCTAAAATGCGATAATTCAGCTGTAATATTTTTTAAATGATCATCTATAATAATTTATTATATTTGAAAATTTAAAACTTTATCGAAAAAAATGAACTTTATTAAAATGACGTCATCGAAATATAAATCGCCTGGTTCTCTATGCAAATGCAGTAAATATTTCATCCAAACACTATTATTTCATCACAATACAATAATGTATGTTACTTAAAAACATAAATCCATGAAAGTAAAAGTCCTTTCTAACTCTATGCTTAAAACTTCATCAGAAAAAACAATTCTAAAAAATTGTCTGCATCTGTATGTAAAATCAATGAATATTTCATTCATATCAGCTTTATTTCAGACTCCAGAACTGAATTTTGCGTTAAAAAAATTCAGCAATTCTTATGCAACTCATCTTACTTTTTGATGTGTTTACATTCTAGATACGTTAAAATTAGGCTTTGGTGTAAAAATAATCAAAGTTTAATGATCATTTAAGCTAAACAATTTTGTAATTGTGTTGGAGCAGAATACAGATGCATAGAAAAAACGCAAAAATAAAGCGGTTTTAGGATGGATGCAACACTAAACATAAATTAAAAAACACTTAAAAAAACTTTTGACACAAGACGGATGCCATATTTTATTTTGAAGTGGGTGACGTGATTTCTTCATAATATGGATGTAATTATTTTAATTTATTTTTAATATATTTTTTAAATTATTTTTTATTCTGAAATTTTTTTTATATATTTTATGGGATAATTTAAATATTTCTTAAAACTTTCGAAGCAATTTATGAATTTTAAATTCGCTTAAAAATGTTTGAAAAATTTGGTACCATAAGGTTCAATGTATTTCATTTTTTCAGCCCGGGTTCAATCCAAAACAAATCGGGTGTTTTTATTCATTTACATTGCCATATGTCCTACAAACCGTCTGAACATCATACTAAAATTTTATTTTGATAAATTTATTTTTACGGCAGTTATCGTGCGAATGAACAGACAGACAGAATGAACAAAATCATAAAGCTTTTCAACTATGTTGTAAAGTGTTAAAAATATCGCCTCTGAATGTATCGTATTTTAGAGATGCTTGAATAAATATGCAGTTGGAAATTGTTTTATAATCAATGATTTATGCATGATTGATCTTTCTTGTATTTATATTTAGTTGTGCATCCGTCCTGTAACTGCTTTATTTTTGCATATTATGTCTGTTTCTAAATTCTGTGCCTACACAATTACAATATTTTTGATTTTAAATGATCACTGGACTTTGATTATTTCTATAATGATGCCTAATTTCAACGTAATCGAAGTGTAAACAAACAAGCAATTATAAGATGAGTTGTATAAGAATTGCTGAATTTTTGAAAGCATAATTATTTAGCTCTGGAGTCTGCAATATAAGTGATATGAATGGAATACTCATTGATTTTACTTAGAGACGCCAGCGATTTCATAGTATTGTTTTCTTTGTTGAAGTTCTAATTTTCCAAGTAAAATAAAATTATTGGACTATGAGAATTTGAAAAATATCACCGCTGAATGTATCTCATTTTAGAGATGTTTAACTAATATTTCATTTCAGTTGGAAAGTGCTTCATAATAATGCAAGATTAATCTTTCTTGTTTCTATCACATTTTTCTCATAAGATGAATTCATTGAGAGAGAGGGAAAAAAATTTAATAGTAGATAGAATAAACTCAACAGTAGCATAGTAAACATCAAAGACAAGTATCTCAATATAATGAAGTATGACATAAAGCCGAAAATTTCTAAAATAGTTCATTTTTAACACTTTACAACTTAGTTTAAAGGTATAATAGCAAAAATTAAGCACACATCCACAACAGAAGGTCTTTATTTTACTTCCTATAAGACGTACAAATTTTTTTTAAAAAAGGGCCAGAGCGCTTTCGAGCATAAGTATGCTCTTCATCAATGGCTGCATGGAAATAAAATTTGAATCGTTCATATATAGACCAGATATAGCGACAAAATTTGCATAAATACAATTTACAAAATAATCTACGTTTACGCAAGGATGAACTGAAAACTATAAAACAATTTTTTTAGAGTTTCAAAATTTCCAACAACAAAAGAACAGCATAGTAAATTACAATTTAAATACAGAAATCGAAAAGGGGGGGAGGCAACCATGCATAATCCCAAAGATGAATCCCCCATCTTTGGGATTATGCTTGGTTGCCCCCCCCCCCCTTTTTTTTTCGATTTCTGTAATTAAATTGCAATTTACTATGCTGTTATTTTGTTGTTGGAATTTTTGAAACTCTAAAAAAATTGTTTTATAGTTTTTGATTTATCCTTGCCTAAATGTAGATTATTTTGTAAATTGTATTTATGCAAATTTTGTCGCTATATCTGGTCTATATATATATGAACGATTCAAATTTTATTTCCATGTAGCCACTGATAAAAAGCGTACTTATGCTCGAAAGCGCTCTGGCCCTTTTTTAAAAAAATTTTGTACGTCTTATAGGAAGTAAAATAAAGACTTTCTGTTGTGGATGTGTGCTTAATTTTTGCTATTATAACATCAGACGTGATGCCAAATTATCTATTATTTATTAGTTGAAAGGTGTTTACGACTTTGTTCATTCTGTCTGTCTGTGTGTTAGCACGATAACTGCCGTAAAAATGACTTTATCAAAATGAAATTTTAGTATGTTGTTCAGACGGTCTGTGGAACCTATGGAAATATAAATAAATAATATCACCTGATTAGTTTTCGATTGAACCCGGGTTGAAAAAATGAAATACATTGAACCTTGTGGGACCTAATTTTTCAAACATTTTTAAGCAAATTTAAAATTCACAAATTGCTTCGAAAATTGTAGCAAATATTCAAATTATTCCATAAAATATATAAAGAAATTCCAGCAAAATATATTCAGTAGTTTTTTAAATAAAAATTAAAATAATAAAATTACACCATTTATATGAAGTGATCACGTGACCATTATATGAAGAGATCACGTGACCCACTTCCAAATGAAATATGGCATCCATCTCGTATCAAAATCGTTATTTTTAGAGTTCTTTTAATTCATATTTAGTGTTGTATCCGTCCTAAAACCACTTTATTTTTGTTTAAATTCTGTGCATCTGCATACTGAAACAACGCAATAACAATATGTTTGAGTTTAAATCATTATCAAACTTTGATTATTTCTGCAACGAAGCCTAATTTTCACTTGTGGAAAATGTAAACACTAAAAGATGTAGAATGAGTTGTATAAGAATTGCTGAATTTCTTTAACGCAAAATTATTTAGCTCATGGAGTCTGCAATATAGCTGATATGAATGAAACATTGATTGATTTTACACAGAGAACCAACCAGACGCTGCTTTCGATGAATTTTTTAGCATAGAGTTAAATTACTTGTACCTCCATGGCTTTAAGTTTTTAAATAAAATAAATTGTTATAGTATTGAGATGAATGAAAGGATTGGAAAAATGTTTATAAAGTAAATGCTGCTTTTATATAGAGACGATTTATATTTCGATGACGTCATTTGAATAAAGTTCATTTGTGTTTCGATGAAGTTTTCAAATATAATAAATTATTGTAGTATTATAATTTTAAAAATATTACCGAGGAACGTATCGCATTTTAGAGATGTTTAAACCAGGCAATTTATATTTCAATACCGTCATTTAAATGAAGTTCATTTCTTTCGATGACGTTTTAAGTTTTCAAAGATAATAAATTAATGCAGTATTGTGATAATTTTAAAAGTATTGCCGAGGAATGTATCGCATTTTAGAGATGTTTATATAAAATTACATTGAAGTTGGAAAGAGTTTCATAATCAAGGATTTATGCTTGATTGATCTTTCTTGTTCTATTTCCATTTTTCTGAAAATAAAATTAATTTCCGTGTTCAATTAAAATCGAAGTCAATTTAAGCTACCGAAAAGTCCTCTAGACTGTTAGAATTATTTGCAAAATTTTTGTAAAATTTCAATAAAATATATATATGGTATATTTCTTTGTATTTTGTTCAAGCTGTTAATTGAAGGAGGGGCTCAAGATTTTCCAGAACCTCAACTGCATTTACTTTCCAAAATCTATATTTTACTGTGTTTAAGTGTTTAAGTGTTTATGTTTTAAGTGCTAAAAATATTATTTGTATAAATATGCTGATAAAATAAACAATACATGAAATAAAGTATACTCTTTAACATATATACGAGCTGCGTGTTTGAAGAGGAGACCGAGATTCCTTAGTTTCACTCTTCATAAAATCATGTATTTTATTTTATTTTATTTATTTATTTTTTACTTTAGCAATGGAAACTGATACCCAAATTAAAATTATTTTCAAATATTTTGATAAATTATATACTGTATACTACATTATTTATTTTGAGTAAAAGAAAATAGTCTTGTACTATCTTCTATCACTTTCAGCTGAATGGTATAGTCTATAATCTTGTTTTGCAAATATGTAGGTTGCCCTATGGATCACTTAGTTTGCATTTCTAATGACAAGTTTCAAGCAGGACTAAATTTTTAAGATTTGAAATTTTTATTTATTTATTTTTTTTTGACACCGGTACATAGAATTCTTCAACATTTTGAAGTTGCTTGTTTCTTTTATATTCTTTTTAGTACATAGTACACAATTTTCTAGTCGATTATTCATAAGTATTTTTATAATTGTTTGTGCCTATATATTTTTTTAATTAGTTGATGATGGGACTCAAAATGTGTTTTCCGAAACAGATTATTTTATATTTATTCCATCATGGCGTACTTAAATTTGTATTCTTGGTCATGAGCAAGTTAATCCTTCTTTTGTTTATTTATATTATTCTTAGTTTCTTTCTTTTCATTTTCTCCAATTTTCATTTAGCAATAATTTTGTTGGTATGGATTCTCAGTCTTTTCTTTGACGAAAGGTGGCTGTTTTTTGCCTCCGAAATTGGTTGACACCTTTAATTTGATCAATGTTAATATTAATGAAAATATATAATATCAGTTTCTTTTCAATAGCGATTTGAAACAATTTTTATTTTAATAAATTTCTTCACGTTTGATCAAAGTCTTCGAAAAATACGCTACTTCGGAAGAATGTGAGATTTTAGAATCTCTATAATCAGCGAAAGCGAAGTTCGAAACATACAAAACATTTTATTACCCACATTAAGCACCAGTATTCTCAATACAAGCAAAGTATTACTAGAAGCGAGTGCATGTAAAGTGACACGAATAGAATCTGAAACGAACGCAACAAAAGAAAATATCACCTAATGCAAATTTGATGTATTGAATGACCAATTGATCAAGATATATTTTATGATTAATAAAATTTTTCATAGAGACAAGGGGGGTGGGGGAGGTCGGGAGAGTAACAACTCTACTGCTTTTATGTGTATTATCCCCATTACTTTCATAACCTTTCCTAAGCATTAATTTAGGCATTTAGCTCTGTTTCCACCAGTAGCTTGTCAACATCTCATGATCCTTCTTCAAATCTCTGGATGTGTTTACACAGAAAGGTCATGCACTAGAAATAGAGCCGACCATTTCTTTTAAATTCTCCGCAAAAATCCATAAATCTATCCTAACTTCTCTATATATAGAATTCCAAATTATTAAAAAAATTTATATCGCCATAAATCAGCATTGCACTTTAGTTTTCACTTGATACAGAAATTTTGATACATAACGGCCTAATTTGTCATAAATAAACCTCTAATCTGCTCTAAAATGTAATTTATATTAAAATTTACATTTTTAATAAATTCATATGCACAACTTATTGATATAAATTCTCATATAACTTTTTGGGTCCAGAAGTACTTGTGTACAAGATGCAATGAACATTTAAAAAATAATAAATTAAGAACAAATGTTAATGTTATCGGATATTTGAATGCTAATGTAAAATTCTGATGAAACATTACCTTACGATTAGAGGTGGACATTTTATTTATTTATATTTTCACGATGGCACTTAACTACTTGAAATTCTTACAACTTTAAAAGTAACTGCTTTCTAAATAAGCAGGAGTTTCATCTTAATGTTACGAAGGAATAAATTAACATACAATTCACTATGTTAAATATTTGGAAGAATTAAAGTTACTAATTGGCTTTATTATTAATATACGACATGTCCATGCACTTTGAAAACTAACAAGAAAAGTGTTAGACAATTAATTCCGGGACAAAATTAATATCGAATATCTCGACATTTGCAATTTTCAAATCTGAGACTCCAGTATTTTCGGCTTTTCAACTATGAAAACTTTACTCACATAAAAAATTGTTGAAAATTTAATGAAAAACTAACTATAAAGTCTACATCGTAAAATAGTTTTAAAGAAATGGTCTTTATACCTATGTAATTAAGCATGAACATACTAGAGAATCAATGAAATGAAACACCTAATGTAATAAAATAATAATAATAGCGTTAGAACCTGTCAAAACCAAATTACTGGCTGAAAACAAAAAATAAATTCAACATAAAAATCCCCTCATGACATTAGGCCTATTATATTTAAGGTAATGAAAAAAAATCTGAAAAATACAAGATCAAAGAAATTATAACGGATTAATAACTTTCGACGGATAGTAAAACATAATTATATTTTGGGAAAAATTACTCCTTTACATATAATTCTGTATTTAAAAGCCCATGACACAACTTCTAGTACCGAAATTTACGCTGTTCTTGGGATATTACACGTTTTTGATCCAAAATGGAGAAAACTCAAAACAATAAATATTTAACTATTATCTTATGACAAAATTATTTTTAAATACAGTTAACCAATAATTATTGGACATTATCTTTTTGTAGTTATCATGGGCCGTTTTCGAGATATTATATATTTTACTTTTCCACCGAGTGCACAATATCTAACGAAATATTAAAGCAATTTACATGAGATTTCTTATGCATATTTTTTTGATTAGCAACTGCAATAAGTCTATTAATTTTAGTGAGTTCTAATTGTAAACATGCACTAGATTGTGTTATTTCTCCCAACAAAATAGAGATTTGTTAATCTGTAGAGAAAGTCATATACTAAACAAATAATTTTTTATTCTTTTCGTTTTATTTAATTATTTGAAAAAAGAAACGCGTGATTTGAGAAACATTCTGATGTATATTAGATGAGTCAGGATATTATGGATGATGTGTCTAAAATAAAAATCCTTTTTCTGGAGGTCCTTTCTTTCCTGTTCCAAGGTGTCCCTCTTTTTTCTTTGACCGACAGCCTACGGGTAAAGGGACTGTCTATTGTGCGATACTGTACCTAGAAGGTGGATTTCAGCCGACTTCAACCAGGGTTCGTAAAATAATAGGATTTGGAATGGACAAAGAGCTACTATCGAAGGAAATGGGTTCAAGATGTTTGGGATAGTATATGTTATACACCTGTCCTTTTAAGAGGCTCTTCCTTTGAGATTACCGTTGTCCCACCAGTTATCTATACCGATTTTTTTAAAGAGATCTTCTCTTTGAAAAAGCGATGGTAAAATTTAACATAGGTTCCCAGTTACATAGAGTAGTGCAGAGATAGATTGGTGCGGACACTCTTAAATACGGTAATGGCTGACTTCCGTATGCGCGACTTTCGCAGAACTAAAATTTTGTGCCATTTCTTGCGATTTAAGTACATATGAAGAAAAATTTTGCAACATACGAGTTCCGTACAATTTAATTTTTCAATAATGTGTGAGTTACGAACAATGGAGTAGAGGGAATTTCACGTTTCAAATACAAACGGTTGAGTAATGAAATAGTTTTAATAACAAATTATGAAATAGTTTTAATATTTTTTTTAACTTTAAAAAAAGAATTCGCTTTTCTTTTATAACTTTTAACTTTTTGAATTGTTATTCACATTTCTTCCTTATACCAATAAGAAAACACAATCACTTTGTGGAAATGATTGGGAAAACAAAGCTAAGATATTCAAACAAAAATAAAATAAAAGTGTGGCTGACAACTGTTTCGAGAATACGCTGAATCTCCTTCGTCAGTGCTAAAGAACCAAAAAACTTAAAATCAAAAAGACAAAATATGCACAAATAGGAGAAACATAGTGGTATATCTACACAAGTCGTGGATTGAATAATGCCAAACATTAATGCTAAAACTTGCAGCAGGGTAAAGGTGAAACATTTTCTTTTTGGATTTAAAAGAAAACTGCTTTCTTTTATGAAAGTTACAACCAGATTCCTGAAAATTCTTATTGCAATGTTTTTCCTTCTATATGCAAACTTCCTATCATAGGCATGGGGCATGCTGGGATCCCAAAAATAGTCTTTGGGAGTGTAGACGATCAAATGAGGGTTACAGTTCTGAATCTGATCTATCCTCGAGTTATAAAATTATAAATTGCTCTTGTAGGGTCGTAAGCTATATTTTATTGGTGCATATAATGCGCATTAAGAGAGTAGATGTGTTTTAACGTTATAAGTCACACGCATAAAAAGTTGACAACCACCGGTCTACATAATACTGATTCTCTATTTATAACATTCATATTACGGCAGATGGATATAAATGAATGCTATTTTAGGTTAATTTATTAGATTGTAACCAAAATATTATATTCAGCATTGCAACCTCCATTTGATCGTCAACCCCTCAACACACACACATACTCTAAGATCCTTACTATTTGCCCATGATAATAAATTTACATGAGGTAGAAAAAACCTTTAAGTAAGAATTTTCAGTAATCTGGTTGTAAGTTTCATAAAAAAATTTAAATACAAAAATTAAATATTGCAACTTTTCATTGATGTAAGTTTTATCATTGACTTTGAACATTATTCGATCCATGGCATTGACATATGCACACTTCTGTTTTTGCCCATTTCGTCTTTTTGACTTCAGGCTTGTTGGCTCTATAGCACTAACGAAGGGGATCCAGCATATCCTTGAAACAGTTGTATGCTGCTTTTACCTTTTATTAGCGATTGAATACGTTGTTCACGTTTCCCTTATCCTTTGCACGAAGAATATTTTGCTTATTGATGTCCATATTGGCAAAACAGTATCCAGCACTGTAGTCCCATTCGTTCCTTGAACCCTCCCCTTCCCGCTCCCTCTGAGATTCTGGCAATGCCTATGAGAAAGGCTTGTATGCGACAACGAAACATACTGGGTCTTTTAGAACCAGTTGCTTATGATCGGATTTAAAATATAGAATCATTTTGATTAAGTGTTACGACTTTTTTTTTATACCTTTAAGAGACACAAAATTTTGAAGGATGTTCCCATGTAGCTATACTACCAACATGGCGGCCAGTTTTGTAGTTATTGGGGATCATTCAGCTACATGATAAGAAAGGCATTAAAATATGATTAACTATGCATTTCTGAGTAAGTAAATTTCATAGTTTCAAAAATTTTAGCACATAAAAAATATGATTCTTGATGAATGCACTGAAACTAAGTGTATGTCGGTTTAGCAAACCCAAGTCATCTTGTGTTATTCATTTATAAACACGTCTCTTACTTTTGACAGGTTCAAGTGTGTCATTTCATCATATCCTGAGGCGAGGCAAATCCGATATTTTTGGTATCCAAAATAAGTATAAATACAAAGGTTAAAATACAATACATCCCAATACGGTTTAGAATACAAATAATTAATGTATATCACAAAAGTCAACGACAAGCTAAATTTGGGCTTTCTAGCTGCTCCGGTTCTTGTGTTATTACTAAACAAGAAAGATTAATATGCATAAAGCATTGATTAGGAAACACTTTCTAGCTGAAATGCAATTTTATTTAAACATCTCTAAAATGCTGGATGACAGGAAGTAGATTTAATGATAATAATATCACATGCAAACAGTTATATTTTACATATTTCAGAAAAAAATGCATTAACTGGATTTGAGAAAAATAAAGAAATTTTTTAAATCTTCTGAAGATAAACAATAATTGATTTACAATTTAAATTTAAAAGCACATATTTTACCAAACCATTGCAATAATAATCATTAGTTACGTAAAATCTGATTTGTTAATGAATTAAAAGTTTCTGTCAAGGTATGTATTCAGAATCTCGACTCGACAAATGAAAATGTCCCATCATATGTAATCCATTGCGGACTAGTTTCGATACAATTGAAATGAATGATTTTTGTTTAAGGGATATTCATATGTCAAAGTAATTATTTTATGGGTAGTTGTTAAGTGTTATTTTACGGATATGTCTGTTAAAAAAAGAATTTATAATCCATTTAAAGTGACACAATTACCCCTAGTTATGTTAAAAGGATTTTTTATAATTTGAAACTTAAACCCGTAAACATAGAAAAATTTTCGTAAACGATTTTTAAACTATTTAGTTCTCTGTACTATAGGGTCCAAACAGAAAATCAAATACGACATTATGAACGTTTTGATTGTCATCCTCATCTTTCCAAAACCATTGCTATTGCCTATGCTTACAGTTTTCAATCAGATATATCTAAAAATATCTTGTAATAATTTAACAATAAAGATTAAAGGATCCAAACTTCTGCTGTCAAATGCTAAAAATTAATTTATTGCAAAAACTCGATGTTTAATAAGAGCGTATAATTTCCCTCTCAATAGTGCTTGCTGATAAGACAACCTTGGGACAAACAAAAGAGAGCCTTTTGACGAAAAATATTGATATTTTTTTGCCGACAGTTCAATGAAATTTATGAAAATCAAAAATTTAAAATTTTTTAAAGAGTGTCAAGATTGATATATAGGTGTCGTCATGATCTCGAACAGGGGAGGGAGGTCGACGATCAAATGTGGTTGTTTACAGTGTTGGATTTAGTACTCCATTATAGGCTCTATGAAGAACATAATACAATTATATATGGAGAAACAACGTAATTATTATCAATGGATAGTTATGACGCCCCCTACATAACTGCCGATACACGATATATCTCATTCGATACTACATTAATGTCATAACTAATATATATGCACTAAAATTTGTCAAAATATGCATGAAAATATGCACCTAAAATTCAAGAAGTAATCAATTTTAAAAGAAAATACATGTATTTATATATTTTGTTCGAATATCATTTATGCATCTGAAAGCATTTAAAAACGGGGAATTTCATCCAAACTCATGCAAACTATTACTGAAAAAGTTCTTATGTCATTATTCAAGTTAAAAGTTTCATATTATTGTAAGTAAATTTCATTGCTGTAACCAACTAATGTGCTTTTCTGAGTTCTTGACGCGTAGACTTTGTCGTTCATCATCTAAAAGCATTTTAATGCTAAAAATGTTCTTTTAATATCAACTGATATTATTGGACAGTACTTGTAATCTTTTGAATTGAAAGGGATATTTAGTTCTTCGATATTCCATTCTGAAAACAACTTAGTTATAATTGAGTATCCACTCTCCTTTTTTTGTTTTTGTTTCTCTGAAATGTGAATAGCAGTTTTTACACGCTGATTTATCGGATATTTTTCTGAATAATTTTTTCTTGCATATTACACAATATAATAACACCACATGTAGTCAGATTTTCCTATGATTATAAATACATGATTTTATTCGGGTTAATTTACTAGATTTAATTTTAGGCATTTTTACTGACAATGCTTATACAGAAAATTTTACATAACAGCTTTTTGAAAAAGGCGTATGTAAAACGTCAGGTATAAGTTGACTTTCCATCTCTTTTACCAGACCTGTCTCTTGTTATTTTATCCTGGAAGGATTTATCTGCATTTCTTGTGATATTTGCATGACCTTAGTAACTCACGTAATTTGAGTGTTGAATGAGAAATATGTTTAGCTTCTTCCGATGTTAACTTATCTAGTTATTTAAAAAGGGTAAAAAAATAGTTAAAATATAAAAAATACAAGCTAAAAAAAATAAAGTACTTGAAATATGAGATTAAAGGCCTTTTATGCATTTATATGCTCTATAATTAAGTGTTCAAATATGCAATTGCATGTATATATATATATGCGAAATTGCATATAATTCGAGTTTTAGTCATTATCTTAAACAGCATATTTGTTTTATAAATTAATATTTTTATAAAATATTTTGACTACTGTGATTGTTCTTTAAACGTGTTTTTAAAAATATTTTTAAATGGATTTTTAATAAGGCATTTAGTTCAAACTATCATATTTTGTAAATGATAGGAACTGCAGAAATGCATTAATAGTTGCCGAATTTTGCTCTTGAAGGATCCCATCACATTAACTATTTTTCAAAATGTCTATAAGTGTATGTATAAGTGTATTCTAAATGTCAATTATAAGTCCTACAAAACAGCCAGTTCTAGCATTCCAAAAATCGGCACACTTATTTTCTTGTTAAAAATTGTGCATAAAGTAAATTTTTACGAGCTAAATATAAGAATAATAATTTTTTTAATTTTGATGTGAACCGGCCAAAATGGACGCCACTTTTGTAGTTTAGTCAATATCTTTCTGTGAACATCTTAAAAAATGATCAACACCTTTAAGACTTACAATAGAATGCATTCACAAGCATCTGAGAGAAAGAACTGTATGGATACCTATCGATCGCTAAAAGTCACAAAAAGTTACAGCAGTATTTACAACCAAATGAGTGGTAAGTGTAACTGAACACCATTAGCGGCATCCTTCGCCCTTTGTTAGCTTCCTCCCCCTCGTAGGGTGAAATCGCATTTCTCTGGGCTTGACCACTCAAGATAAGCGATACACTCCGTGTTATTGTAAAGGGTTTTCATTGTTCCCCATGCCTGGAGTGAACATTCATTTCTCCTGTCCCCAGCCCAGGTATTAAAATTCCCACGTGGCGATTCAATTTGAAAAACTAGCGGCTAAAGAAATGACCGGGCAAACTCCGTAGATATCCTATCCTTAGACCTTTCGTCTAATATATCCGTTTTATACTTTTTAGCCGTTTAACTCAGTAGATATATTGGAAATCTACGCCAAACTCTATTATAGCCTAGAAGGATTTTAATCCTAAACAATCCTTTCTGTGGAGCGAGGAAAATATGTCAACAAACTCTACCATACTGCTACGGATTTATTGCACTTGTAGCCGAGAATAAGTGCAATCCACATTCCAATTTTCTTCCTACTCGTGATTACCTATGTGTTTTGATACATGACCGATGTGTTTTGATACGCGGAGGTGACGATTCTATCCTTTAACCCAGCGCCCTACCGAACTTTACACGCTGTACTAAGGGCTTTCATCATTCTTACAACTGCTTCAAGTTTTAAAGGGTTTTCGAAAGCGGATGTGTAATCGGAATAAAATATTGTGCATCAAAATAAAAATGCTACGCGAAACTCATACCCGCTAGTTCCGGCTTGTGAATTTATTTTTTGGTTAAATATTCATGATAAATTAAAAGAAAAATTAATCCATATGCAATAGTTTCGGGCAAGACTCCTATAATCGAATAAGGCTTCTTAGTTTCGGATACATGCTGCAGCTGACGAAGCCTAAAGCAAATAAAGGACATCAACTTTGGGAATGTGTGTGGTGGGGGGTGAGTTTTTCGGAACCAAATTCCTGATATTGCGACGACGTACTGTTGTTCTACTTTAACCTACATATGTACTGCCCATAAACGACTATACGGTAAATGTGAGGGTACCGAACATAGATCGTTTAAAGGTTACTATTCCGTCCAACCCAGCCATACTTTCTATTTATTTTGAAGCTATAGATCGTAAGAATTTTGCATTTTTTTAAAGTTTCGGTGTTCGACAGTTTCTCCCTCAGAGAAATTTCAGCAATTGAAAGTTAAATTTGTCCGATTTTCAACTTATCCGTAATACAACTTATCCGTATTTCAACTTATCCGTTATAAAGTTGGGTTACGCCCCCCACCCCTCTCCCATTCTGTTGATCCTTAAAATTCGAGTAAATTAGTAAAATGTCATATGTGTTTAGCGATACAAAGTGATATTTTTTAATTCATAAGCGTCGAAATATTAAGGAAAATAAAATTCCTTCAAAGGGATAAAGAATTTAATTGTTATGAAATAAACATATTGTTGAATTTTTACAAGAAAGGGTTGCTCAATTCATAATGTCCAACAATATAACGGAAAAAGTATCGAAATCGCGATGATTTAAACGTTATAGAGTAAGTGATCAAAAGGTATAAACAATAATTTAAAATAATTAAAATTCGCCAAAACTCATTAATAAAATCCCATAAATTAAAAGAAAATTAGTGACAGGCCTTCTTAAAAATAAGAAAGGAATACATAATAGTAAATGATTCAGCTTAGAAAAGTAAAAAAAAAAGGAAAGATGAGAAAACTTAAGAAACAGCCATATCCGGAAACAATCTGTAATTTTGAAATACAATTAAAGTTGAAATAATTTTGAAAAATTATATGGGAGGGGGGATGACTTTAAAATTGCCCCCAAAAGAATTTGAATTCTTCATGGTAAATGAATTTTTATGATGACCTTGAAAAAAATTATAAAATACTTTTAAATAGGTCTATAACAAAAAACATTGATAAGATTTAGAACAAGGTTAAAAGAATAACTAATAATAAATGTTCAAAATATTCAGAAACTGGATAAATGAAAAATCTTAATTCTGAAATCTTAAGAAATAGAACAAGAGAGATCAATCATGCATAAGCATTGATTATGAAACACTTTCCAACTGAAATGTAATTTCATTTAAAAATTTCTAAAATGTGATTCATTCAGTGGTAATATCTTTTACATTATCACAGTACTACAGTAATTTATTATACTTAAATATTTAAAACTGTATCGAAATATAACTCATCTGATTTTCTATTCAAATTCAATGAATATTTCATTCACATAACTTGTATTCCAGACTCCAGAGCTAAATAATTTTGTGCGAAAAAAATTCAGCAACTCTTATGTAATTCACCTTACCATCGCTTGAGATATTTGCATTCTGAATAAGTTAAAATTAGGCTTCGTTGAAGAAATAATAAAAGTTTAGGGATCATTTAAAATCACAACTATTGTAATTGCGCAGGCACGGAATTTAGATACACAGATAATACACAGATACATAGATAATATATGCGTGTGCGTGTGTATGTATTCAAAGTATTGGAATCATGCCGAAGATCGGAACTCGAATTTTCCAAGGATCTACACATTTTGGGACTTCCAGAACACGAAAGAACTATTTTTAGGAAGACCTCCGTGTGTGTAAGGGTGTATCTATATGTGTTTCTGTGTGTCTGTGAGGATATTGCATTCACTCTAACTGAAAAACTAATGGACCGAATTTAATAAAATTTGGTAGGTAAGTTTTTGTGGGAAAGCCTGATGTTCATTGGATTATAGTACGATTCTTAATAAAAGAATCTGCCTTCTTTACGAAATGTCCGGCAGAAATTGTTTTTTTCCACTCTAGCTAAAAACTAATGGACCAAATTTAACACAATTTAGTGTATAATATTTCAATAACCTACAAGTGATTTCTATACCAAATTCAACAAAATTTGTTATATAAATCACTTGTAGGTTATTCTAGTACGATTCGGGAAAAAGGAACGGGATGTTTCTGCGAAATGGGCCGCAAAAATCGTTATATATAAAAATAAAAGACTACGTGTGCTCAATTATATCAATTAAATTCCTATTTTATACTTGATTTTTGACAACAAAAATAATAAGACTAACCCCATTACTTTAGGACTAACCGTTCTTGAGATATTTTAGTTTTTTTTGCGTTTTCGCTACGCCACTTTTGACAATAAGTCTATCTATCAAATGAGAACCAAATTTAAGTTTAAGGTGCAAATTCAATGTCATTTAAAATACTTATGGATGTTATTTTGTGCAGATAAACTCAAATTATTATTGAAGAAATAAAGAGAACGTGAATATGGGTCTGTAGAGAAAGACATGTGCTGTCCACATCAGAATTTTTAACAATATTACAACAATGATTTATAGAAGTGAATGTGCAGACAGTGAACGTGCAACAATGATTTATAGAAGTGATTATATGCAGGCCATTTCGAAAAAAATGTTGGATCTATATTTAAAGATCCACAAAATTGTTGTAGAATAAAATGTTCTACAAATTTAAGAAGTATACCAAATTTTAACTCTCTAGGACGTAGGAAAGTGCATTAAAAACGCCATCAAATAAGTATATCATGAAAAGTTATGTAAAATTAAAAAAAAAAATTGAGAAATTATTATCTACCAAATTTATTTTTAAATGTTAGGCCTCTTTCATATACAAATTCATTGAACTCTTGGATAGATATTCATTATATAATATATCTATTTTTTCTTTATGGAGAATATCGCAAAATTCAGAATTTAATTGAATTCGTTTTTCTCCCCATATTAAATAATTTTTAATTAAAAAACTACCTAACATATTTTACTAAAAATTTTTTCATATATTTTATGGGATATTGTGAATATTTCCTAAAAATTTTGAAGCTATTTGTGAATTTTAAATGTACTTAAAAAATGTTTGAAAAATTTGGTCCCACAGGGTTCAATGTATTTCATTTTTTCAACCCGGGTTCAATAACAAACTAATTGGGTGATATGATTTATTTATATTCTCATAGGTCCAACAGACCGTCTGAAAAGCATATTAAAATTTCATTTTGATAAAGTCATTTTTACGGCAGTTATCGTGTTAACGGACAGACAGACAGACAGACAGACGGACAGACAGAATGAACAAAGTCATAAACACTTTTCAACTATGTTGTAAAGTGTTAAAAAATGATGGAGATACTAATAATGACTTACAGAAAACTTAGATTTAGGAAAAAAAACCTAAAGTAAGTTTTGAAAAATTATTTAATTTCATAATTGATAAGATACCAATAATAAATGCATGTTGACAATATTGCTAATTAAAAAAAAAAAAAAAAAAATATATATATATATATATATATATATATATATATATATATATATATATATATATATATATATATATATATATATATATATATATATATGAGAATTTATCTGTCTTATCAGAAAAAATAAGTTTTGTATTTTGCCTATGTCTTAAATTTTCTCTAATTTATGAAAATCCCCCCCCCCCTTTGCCTCAACAGCCAAATAATAGATCTTACAAAAGTAGATCCACTAAGAGTTTTCCTTACTAATATACATTGTGGTGCCTCACTCTTAATTTTTTTATAAATATATGAAATAGATAAATTACCTGTATCTCTTTTACATTCTACCTGTGGACTACATTATATAATGCAATGTTTTATAAACAAATAGTTTAAATCCGAAATGAATGGACATCATTATTTAGAAATTATCCCGATCTGCTCTCGAGATATTAAAACATTTATTCATCTATATTTTCTTTTAATGTAGTGCCATATCTTTCGAACAAATTGAATAAATCGAATAAAGTTTGGTGAGCATTTTTCAATCGATGAACATCACTCAGACACCTATTAATTTTCGGAGTAAACGAACCAAGTAGAAAGCAATCTAGTTCTAAATATTTCTTTTTTTGAAAAATAATTAATTTAAAAGGTTTAAACGTATGGTCCGCGTTTTAAAAGTGTATATGCATTGTCCGCGTTTTAAAGGTGTATACTCATGGTCCGCGCTATTTTGAAATGAGTGAATGTTTTATAAACAAACAGCTTAAATCCGAAATGAATGGACATCATTATTTAGAAATTATTCCGATCTGCTCTCGAGATATTAAAACATTTATTCATCTATATTTTCTTTTAATGTAGTGTCATATCTTTCGAACAAATTGAATAAATCGAATAAAGTTTGGTGAGCATTTTTCAATCGATGAACATCACTCAGACACCTATTAATTTTCGGAGTAAACGAACCAAGTAGAAAGCAATATAGTTCTAAATAATCTTTTTTTGAAAATTAATTCATTTAAAAGGTTTAAACGTATTGTCCGCATTTTAAAAGTGTATATGCATGGTCCGCGCTATTATCAAATTAGTGAATGCTTTATAAACAAACAGCTTAAATCCGAAATGAATGGACATCATTATTTAGAAATTATCCCGATCTGCTCTCGAGATATTAAAACATTTATTCATCTATATTTTCTTTTAATGCAGTGCCATATCTTTCGAACAAATTGAATAAATCGAATAAAGTTTGGTGAGCATTTTTCAATCGATGAACATCACTTAGACACCTATTAATTTTCGGAGTAAACGAACCAAGTAGAAAGCAATCTAGTTCTAAATATTTCTTTTTTTGAAAAATAATTAATTTAAAAGGTTTAAACGTATGGTCCGCGTTTTAAAAGTGTATATGCATTGTCCGCGTTTTAAAGGTGTATACTCATGGTCCGCGCTATTTTGAAATGAGTGAATGTTTTATAAACAAACAGCTTAAATCCGAAATGAATGGACATCATTATTTAGAAATTATCCCGATCTGCTCTCGAGATATTAAAACATTTATTCATCTATATTTTCTTTTAATGTAGTGCCATATCTTTCGAACAAATTGAATAAATCGAATAAAGTTTGGTGAGCATTTTTCAATCGATGAACATCACTCAGACACCTATTAATTTTCGGAGTAAATGAACCAAGTAGAAAGCAATCTAGTTCTAAATATTTCTTTTTTTGAAAAATAATTAATTTAAAAGGTTTAAACGTATGGTCCGCGTTTTAAAAGTGAATATGCATTGTCCGCGTTTTAAAGGTGTATACGCATGGTCCGCGCTATTTTCAAATGAGTGAATGCTTTCTAAACAAAGAGCTTAAATCCGAAATGAATGGACATCATTATTTAGAAATTATCCCGATCTGCTCTCGAGATATTAAAACATTTATTCATCTATATTTTCTTTTAATGTAGTGCCATATCTTTCGAACAAATTGAATAAATCGAATAAAGTTTGGTGAGCATTTTTCAATCGATGAACATCACTCAGACACCTGTTAATTTTCGGAGTAAACGAACCAAGTAGAAAGCAATCTAGTTCTAAATAATCTTTTTTTGAAAAATAATTCATTTAAAAGGTTTAAACATATTGTCCGCGTTTTAAAAGTGTATATGCATTGTCCGCGTTTTAAAGGTGTATACGCATGGTCCGCGCTATTATCAAATGAGTGAATGCTTTCTAAACAAAGAGCTTAAATCCGAAATGAATGGACATCATTATTTAGAAATTATCCCGATCTGCTCTCGAGATATTAAAACATTTATTCATCTATATTTTCTTTTAATGTAGTGCCATATCTTTCGAACAAATTGAATAAATCGAATAAAGTTTGGTGAGCATTTTTCAATCGATGAACATCACTCAGACACCTGTTAATTTTCGAAGTAAACGAACCAAGTAGAAAGCAATCTAGTTCTAAATAATCTTTTTTTGAAAAATAATTCATTTAAAAGGTTTAAACGTATGGTCCGCGTTTTAAAGGTGTATACGCATGGTCCGCGTTTTAACGGTGTATATGCATCGTCCGCGTTTTAACGGTGTATATGCATCGTCCGCGTTTTAAAGGTGTACAAGCATAGCCCGCGTTTTAAAGGTGTATATGTATTGTCCGCGTTTTAACGGTGTATACGCATGGCCCGCGTTTTAATGGTGTATATGCATCGTCCACGTTTCAAAGGTGTATTCGTATGGTCCGCGTTTTAAAGGTGTATATGCATGGTCCGTGTTTTAAAAGTGTATAAGCAAGTTTAAAAGTGTATATATTAAAGTCAGAACAACATTTTTGCTCTCAGACCGCTTACATTTAAAATAAAGTACATGCATTTTTCCGATTTTAAGAAATCTTTTTAAAACTCGTATTAACAGCATCAAATAAACTGTTGAACCATCTCAGGAGCGATGTTTTTCTAACTCACTGAAGAGAAAATGCAGTACCAAGAGTCTAAGGATTAAAAGAAAATTAAAAAAAAAGTTTTTGAAATATAAGTTTTAATTGAGTTAAAAAAAAGTGCTCTTCGCGGTTTGAGTTAATCGTGTTTTGAATTCCGAACCTGTGCTAAATTTATTACCAGGCAAATGCTTACAGAGATACAGAATATACATATAGAGAGAATGACTGTGTTATTAAATTACACACAACTCTTCAAAAACTGAATCACACTGTATTTCTATAAATGCTATGCAAAAATATGCTGTGGAGATGGTTGTATATACTTAATTTCTAAACACTTTTTGCTTCCTGGACGGGAATAATTCTTGACATATGGGAAATAATAAAAGACAGTCTGGCTAGAATCTGTTTCTTATAAGATTGGTTCCCAAACTATAAATGGGACCTCAAAAGAAAAAATAATTACATTAGTTTCAGAAGTGTAATATTTTTCTCTTTTGGCGAGTTAGAAATATATTTCAAAATCAAAATTACAACAATTTGAGGAGAGGATTGTGCCAGCTAAAAAAATGCATGCATATGTCTTTGGGGGGGGGGGGTCCTTTAGGGGGGCTCTAGTGGTTCTAGGGGCTCCCAAGATGCTAATACCTCAATTTGATAGTTCTATGAGTTGTCCTCGGTTTCCCTCAAATACCAACACGGGTGTTTCGCAGATTTAGCTAGAGGGCAGTTAACGCCTTCCCTCTGAAAACCAGTTCCGCATACACACAATATGTTGCAATTCTGATAAACCGCGGACGTGTCTTTTTGCATGACACACACAGATATTCGCGAGCTATACACAGTTATACACAGACTATATATATATACTACCTAACTGGGGACCTATGCCAAAAGTCAACCAAACTTTTTTCAGAATATTATCTGTCATTAAATACCACATTTCTGCAAAAATCCAAAGCGAGGACGTCCCCACTTGCCGGTGCGTCCCCACTTGGAAGGTGTGTAAACATATGAATGTCCCCACTTCCCACCATACGCCAACACACACATACTTTCACACACACACACACACACACATACACACACACAGACATCACTTCAAAAATGTTTGATTCGTGATCAGGGATGCTTGAAACGTGCTCTCCCGTCGAAAACTCGAATTCGAATTTTCGACCCCGTCACAATACTTTCCTTATACATTATGTATATAAGGAAAGTAATAGTCGAAATAAGTGAGCTACCTATAGAGGGCATTTCATACACATCTGAATATCTATTGAATGATTGGTTGCAGATATTGAGAGAAAATGGTTAATGGATGTTATTGAATGTTGATGGATATTGATCGCAAACATATAAATGGATCTTATTGAATGTTGATCGGAAACCAGTTGATGGACTTTGATTGAAAACAAATTGATGGTTGATTTTGATTGGAATTAATATTTCACGAACCAAAAGTCGTAATTTAATGAAACTTGGTATGCGTATGTAATAAGATAATGCAAACACAATAACAGAAAAAACAAGTATAAAAAATAATTTTACGTAGGAATTATGCAATTTTTTTAGAAAATATGCTAAAACACGATTTTTGTTTTTCGTAGAAAAAAAAAATTGAAACAATGCTGGTACACGAGCATTAGTAAGGGGTGCAGTCCCCTCTTCCATCCACGCAAGCCTTATAGCAACCTTTCATACTTGATAGGAAGTTGCCCAACATTACCTATGTCAGAAAAAAATTCCCACTCCCGGAGTAGAGTTATTTTTTCTCCAGATTGACCATTGGTACGGGCTGACGCGATGCAGTTTTCTGCAGTGCATCTCAAGCATCCTCAATGCTATTCATATCCGGAGGCTTCAACTGTCACTGCATTCGCTGGATATCTTCACTTTGAAGAAAATCCTCGAACAGCCGAGGGTGGTGTTTCGCACGTTATCGTTTATGAATGCGAACTGTGGATCCACCGCAATTAAAAAAAATCTGATGTGGGCAACACATGACTTTCCTTATATAATGTAATGAATTTACTACTTTTACAGTAAAAAAATAGGTTTTTCTTATAGTAGATACTAATATTCCTTCCAAGATATTGAATTTTCGACAATTAGTCGTCATTTTCATTGATTTAGCGTCATATTTATCCATTTGGCGAGATTTTCGTTAATTTGGCAACATTTCAAAAAAGTCGCCAAGTTGGCGACATTCCGCCAAATTCGTCGCCAAAATCTCGCCAAGCGTTATGCACTAAGAAAAAAGTTATTCTTACAGCAGATAAATGACTATTGGCGTTTAAATACAAAAGTATTATTCAAAGTATATTTTTTCATGAATGGAACGAGCTAGATCCACGAGAATGATGTCACTCAATTTATCGCATGGTATTACATATGAAAAGTGAACATGTTTCTCAATAGGAATTTTTTTTTTTTTATGTGACTTTTTCATAATTTTTTTGAAAAATGTACAATATCTCGAGAACGGTTCATGTTAGCGTTCTAAAATTTATGCCAATCGTTTTCTAATGAAAAATTACATAAGAAATGTCTATTTGCGTAACTTTATTAGCGGTTTTGATTTTTTGACGATTTTTTCAAAATTTTATTCGAAAATTTAGGGGGGTTCTGAACATTCGATTACGTATAAAAACAATAGGCTTCCTGTGTTTACGGATTGTGATTTTTGTACCAAATTTGGTTCGAATCGGTCCATTCGTTCGTCAGTTATCGTCTCCACAGACTCACTGACACACACACACACACACGTACTTTCACACACACACACACACACACACACACACATACACACACACAGACATCACTTCAAAAATGTTTGATTCGTGATCAGGGATGCTTGAAACGTGCTCTCCCGTCGAAAACTCGAATTCGAATTTTCTACCCCGTCGCAATACTTTCCTTATACATTATGTATATAAGGAAAGTAAAAAGCTGAACATGAGGTATCGGTATGTCGTCTCTGTAACACTACCACTTAACAGTAACAGCTCTGTGTGCCGCTCAACATTATATCTGCGTATACTAATACGCCACCACTTTCAAATTGATCCCTTTTCATGATGTTAAACGGCTGGTAACGTATTTCTCGTTCTCTTCATATAGTGGTGCGATAAAAATGAGTCTGAAAACTGAATTTAGACTAATCGGTGAAGAGCACATTGCCTAACTGATTCAGAGCCCAGTTTCGATGTTCGGTCTTGGGTTCCATTGTAAATATTATTCATCTTGTTGTGTACTGTCACCCCTCTTTCTTTTTTGTTGAAAGAGTTTACGATCACCCTGTTTAATATGTATAAATTGCTAATTTTAGCAATGCAAATAAAAGCTTAATAAACACATTTTTAACACTTTACAACAAAGTTGAAAAGTGTTTATGACTTTGTTCATTCTGTCTGTCTGTCTGTCCGTTAGCGCGATAACTGCCGTAAAAATGACTTAATCAAAATGAAATTTTAGTATGTTGTTCAGACGGTCTGTAGGACCTATGGGAATATAAATGAATAATATCACCCAATTAGTTTTGGATTGAACCCGGGTTGAAAAAATGAAATACATCGAGCCCTATGGGACCTAATTTTTCAAACATTTTTTAAGCGGATTTAAAATTCACAAATTGATTCGAAATTTTTAGGTAATATTCAAATTGTTCCATAAAATATATAAAAAAAATTAGCGAAATATATTCAGTAGTTTTTAAATAAAAATTAAAATAATAATAACACCTCTTATATGAAACGATCATGTGACCATGATATGAAAGTATCACGTGATCCACTTCGAAATGATATATGGCATCCATCTTGTCTCAAAATCGCGATTTTTAAAGTTCTTTTTATTTCATATTGAGTGTTGTATCCGTCCTAAAACGACTTTATTTTGGTTTAAATTCTGTGCATCTACATACTAAAACAACGCAATTACAATATATTTGAGTTTAAATGCTCATCCAAATTTGATTATTTCTACAACGAAGCCTATTTTTCACTTATGTAAAATGTAAACAGCAAAATATGTGGGATGAGTTGTATAGGAATTGCTGTATTTTTTTAACGCAAAAGAATTTAGTTCATGGAGTCTGCATAGCTGATATGAAAGAAATATTCATTGATTTTTTGTTCATCGATTGATTCATCGATTTTTTGCGATGAAGTTTTAAGCATAGAGTTAAATTACTTGTAGCTTCATGGTCTTAATTTTTTAATAAAATAAATTATTATAGTATTGTGATGAATGACATGAATGGGAAATTATTTATGAATGAAATGCTGCTTTTTTAGAGAGAGCCAGGCGTGTTATTTTTTCTATGACGTCATTTGAATGAATTTCATTTGTTTTCGATGAAGTTTTGAAATATAATAAATTATCGTGGTATTATGATAATTCTAAAATTATTACCGAGTAATATATCACATTTTAGAGATGTTTAAACCAGGCAATTTATATTTCAATGCCGTCATTTGAATGAAGTTCATTTTTTTCGATGAGGGTTTAAGTTTTCAAATCTAATAAATCAATGTAGTATTGTGAGAAGTTTTAAAATATTACCGAGGAATGTATTGCATTTTAGACATGTTTAAATAAAATTGCATTGAAGTTGGAAAGTGTTTCATAATCAATGCTTTAAGCGTGATTGATCTTTCTTGTCTTGCATAATTTTGATAACTTCAATTGTTCAAATACATGATTTTAAATATAGCTAAAAAAAAAAATAAAAGTTTGGATCAAAAATCGAGACTTAGAGTTTCGTGCAGAGTCCGATCTTAAGATTGCAAATTTGTGTTGCAGACCTCTAGTACGTTCTGGAGGGTGTGAATTATAATGCTTCCGGAAACACTTGAAGTTACTGTAATAATAGAAGTGCTTTTTTTAGCGAGTTTGCTCACACACCCTCCAATGTATTTAAAGACGGCAGAGGCCTCTGTTAGTGGGAATCCCCCCAAACACCTGAGAATATGAAATTTAAATACTTCGCTAGCATAAGCAGTTGATTCAAAGTATGTTGAAGTTGATGCTTTTAATCAACTATTTACGCTGTTACTAATGTGGTACTTTAATTTCAGATTTTTTACACAGCAGTTTGAGTTAATTCCTGTGACTGAAAATTTATTGATGACAATAAATATAGGGACATAAACTAGAGTTTGATCCGCAAGCTTAATTTAGATTCGTTCTGTTGCACAATTTCAGAACCTCCTGTTTAAAGAGTGATTTTTTTCTTATTAGGTGACAAATGTATTTAAGTGTGTGTACAATAAGAATTTTTGTATACGTTGTTTGAAAATGTAAACTAAAATTTATAAATATGGTAGAGTTGTTATATTTTTAAGAGTACGTTTGGAAAATATCATAGCGTAGTTGAAACTCATTTTACTGCTTATAATACATTACCACCAACAGAGTCATCCATGCAAATTCTGGCTCCCTACAAATATTTATCACGCCTCCCTCGCCTCATATTTGATTTTTCACTTTTGTGAATTTTTTATATCTTTAACTCCCTCAAAATGGGTGGTCGGCGCTTTCAACTCGAGTGCTATGCATCCCTCCCTCTATGGGCGCCCTTGCCACTAATATACCAAGGATTACCTACAAAAAAAAATCTGATGTGGGCAACACACGACTTTCCGTATATAATGCAACGAATTTACTTTCTTTCCAAGATATTGAATTTTCTTCAATTAGTCATCATTTTCATTGATTTAGCGTCATTTTTATCAATTTGGCGAGATTTTAGTTAATTTGGCAACAATTTAAAATGTCGCCAAGTTCGTCGCCAAAATCTCGCCAAGCGTTATGGATGGAGAACTAAGTTATTCTTACAGCAGATAAATGACTATTGGCGTGCAAATACAAAAATATTACCCAAAGCATCTTTTTTCATGAATGGAACAAGCAAGATCCACGAGAATGCTGTCACCAAATTTATCGCATGGTATTACATATGAAAAGTGAACATGTTTCTCAATAGGAAATATATATATTTTTTATTTTATATAACTTTTTGATAATTTTTTTGAAAAATGTGCAATATCTCGAGAACGGTTCATATTAGAGTTCTAAAATTTATGTCAATCGTTTTCTAATGAAAAATTACATAAGAAATGTCTATTTGCGTAACTTTATTAGCGGTTTTGATTTTTTGACGATTTTTTCAAAATTTCACGCGAATATTTAGGGGGGTTCTGAACATTCGATTGCGCATAAAAACAATAGGCTTCCAGTGTTTGCAGATTGTGATTTTTGTACAAAATTTCGTTCGAATCGATCCATTTGTTCGTCAGTTATCGTCTCCACAGACTCACTGACACACACACACATACACACAGACATCACTTCAAAAATGTTTGATTCGTGATCAGGGATGCTTGAAACGTGCTCTCCCGTCGAAAACTCGAATTCGAATTTTCGACCCCGTCACAATACTTTCCTTATACGTTATGTATATAAGGAAAGTAACAATGTTATGAAAATCTAAAATTTCAAATATTTGTGTTCTAACTAACCATGCAATTATATATATATATATACATTTCTAATTTTTTTCTATATGTATTCTGAATAGAGATACGTACATTTATTCGTTTCTGAGTGGCCATGCCACTTACACACACACTCACACACATAAAAGGGCATCTTTCAAAAGTGTTCGACATGCATTCAATAGGTCCTAAAACGCGCTTTTCCAATACAATTTCGAAATCGAAGATGTTTGTGAAAACGTTTTTTCTGTATAGTATTAACTGAGCTGTACACTGTGTACGATTGATATATCCGTATGCCCAACCATAAGAGTAGTCAGGATCTAAGAAAGGGGGTGGTGGTTATGACCATTGTACGTGCGTCGGAAGGAAGGTTTCAGTGCTAAATTTTGTTTTTTTAATAGGGATCGTATGGGAAAACTATAATGTTAATTTTCCATCAATGGGGGGGAGAGTTGTAATTCTTCTGCCTACGTGTACGCCACTGTGTCCAACGCCAGTATGCCTAGCGTTTTTCTGAGTTAATTCTTGCTTCAAAAAATGGTGGTTGGTGTCTAATGAAAGCTGTTTTTCTATAAAAAAAACCATTAGAGTGTCAAAATTAAAAAAGAAAATTAACTGATTTGTATTCGCAAAAATCTGCTAAAAATCGGGCCAAAAGTCTTTGTAAACAATGTAGAACAATGAATAAGTTTCATTGCAAATTTCTTGTTTTACGTTATCAAAATAAAATTCAAAATAGATTCTGAATTAGCCATTTTTACTTTCCTTATATACATAATGTATAAGGAAAGTATTGTGACGGGGTCGAAAATTCGAGTTTTCGACGGGAGAGCACGTTTCAAGCATCCCTGATCTCGAATCAAACATTTTTGAAGTGATGTGTGTGTGTCAGTGAGTCTGTGGAGACGATAACTGACGAACGAATTGACCGATTCGAACAAAATTTGGTACAAAAATCACAATCGGTAAACACTGGAAGCCTATTGTTTTTATAGGCAATCGAATGTTCAGGACTCCCCTAAATTTTCGAATGAAATTTTGAAAAACTCGTCAAAAAATCAAAACCGCTAATAAAGTTACGCAAATAGGCATTTCTTATGTAATTTTTCATTAGTAAACGAATGACATAAATTTTAGAACGCTAACATGAACCGTTCTTGAGATATTGTACATTTAAAAAAAAAATATCAAAAAGTCATATAAAATTAAAAAAATATATATATCCTACTGAGAAACATGTTCACTTTTCATATGTAATACCATGCGATAATTTGGGTGACATCATTCTCGTGGATCTAGCTCGTTCCATTCATGAAAAAAGATACTTTAAGTAATACTTTTGTATTTGAACGCCAATAGTCATTTATCTGCTGTAAGAATAACTTATTTCTTCGTCCATAACGCTTGGCGATATTTTGGCGACGAATTTGGCGACTTTTTGAAATGTTGCCAAATTAATGAAAATCTCGCCAAATGGATAAAAATGACGCTATATCAATGAAAATGACGACTAATTGTCGAAAATTCAATATCTTGGAAAGAATATTAGTATCTATTATAAGGAAAACCTATATTTTTTTACTGTAAAAGTAGTAAATTACATTATATAAGGAAAGTCATGTGTTGCCCACATCAGATTTTTTTAATTAATTTCTCAACCGATATCAAAAGAGGATATTTGATCCCCCCCCCCTTTGCCAGATGCATTTTTTAAAGAAAAGGAAGTAGGGAAGAACTTTTTCGCATTTTTAATTTTGTAAATTTTCGATTATTGTAAATGTTTTAAATTAACTGCCACTCTTTTTTCGTCTTTGTCGGCACTCTGTATAGATGGTGCTGCTCCTTTCGCGCCAATAAAATCATTAGACACACCCCATATTATTGCCATGAGGTATCTGAAATAAATGAAGTAGATTTTGAATTAAACAGTTTGCGGCGCTATGTGAGAGCTTTCTTAGAAGATAGATAGGTATCTAAGAGCACTGGGCAACTAGTACGTACAATATTTTTATTTATCAGTTCTATTTCAGCAATTTTGTTACTTTGCTAGCCGTGATCAATTCAAGTAGCGGGTGCGAAATGGGTATGTACCGGGGCTTAGCAAGCTCCCGCATAGCGGGCTGGTCTTCGGAAGGCAGCCCGTGAGAAAGTAATGGATATGGAATATTTAAGAAGGGTCATACAGAGTCGCCCGTAGAGGGGATGGTTACCACTTAAATGTGGGGGGGGGGGGTCCCAATGGGGGGGGGTCCCAATCTCAATAATGGTAATGAGGGGAAGTCACAAAAAATTAACAAAACGAGGAAAATCAAATATTATGAAAGGTCCGTGATAAATGTTTGTAGGGGCTAAAAATGTGTATTGGCTGCCTTGGATCATAGTCTTTATTTGGTCCGCGGGACACAGGGTGCTCATGAATGCTCAATATAGTGTGGAGAAGTGAAAATAGAATAGCACATCTTTGCTCCTAAAATGTCGCAAAAACTGTGCTTGTAATTAAGTTCCACATTTAAATGCCACTGAAACTGACTGCGATTCCCATCTGGTAAGGGAGACTCATATGCATGGTGAGGTTTCTGACCTTTCACATTTGGCATCCGTCGGGCGCCTCTGCGGTTAAAAACAAAACTGAAGACTGGATGAAGTTGCAGAGGCTGTCCAAACTGAGTCGCTTCAGCATATCTAATTAGAATTTTAAAAGTGACAAAAAAAATTGAAACCCCAGATTGGCTGAAAAATGAAATTCTCGTTTTCTTTTATCTTGATATCTTGTGTAAAGAACCAGTCATAGCTGAAAATAAAACAATCTATCTCTGGCTAGCAAGATGACTCTCTAGTCATTGAGCTACAGTGATGATCATCTTTCCTTTTATATTTTGATGTGGAACTTACATTTTCCCCCTTCAAATCTCAGACTGAAGCGCAATGTCTGATCTATATGGCTTCCCCACTGTTTCACTTTCCCTACGGTAATATTATATGTAATCAGAAAGTATTGTGATAATATCAAATATTCATCATTCGCATTTGGATGAATTTACACTTTTCGAGCATCCTCGACACATGAATTAGCCGTTTTATGTATGTATTTGTTTATCTGATTTTTCTAGGACTTGCAGACGTACATACACATACAGGCATCATTTCAAAAGTGTACGAAATGTGTTGACTTGATTTTAAATCGTACTTTTCCGTTAAAATCTTGAATTCGAAAAGTTTCGTAAAATAATACTTTCTCTATACCTGTGATTCCCGACAAGAATTCCGCCTTGTCAGCTTTTTTGTACTTGAGTAAAAAAAATTAGAATGACTAAGGTTTTAAAGTGACAATTATACTAATATTAAAACATTAAAAAATATAAACACAATGTTTGTTTGTAACGTATAAGCTACAGGTGAAGAGAAAGTGTTTGTCATCTTTATATTAACAGTAATCAGTAAATAGAAACAGTTGATAAATATTATTGTAATATTTTAATCAAAAGTGTGAGTTAATTATTATGTATTAACCCTACTGGTTGATAGTCTGTTTTGTAATTTAACTCATCGAAACTAATATATATCATCCAGGTATAGGTTTCGGGAGATTTTGAGAAATATTTTAAGGTTTCTGCCAAACAATAAAGTTTGGGAATTGCTGTTCTATACAGGGTGATTAAAAAAAATATGGGCCAAACTTTACGAGGTGGTAGAACACACCAAACCAAGCCTTCCCGGCCGTCCAAACGGTTACCTTACACCTTTCTGGTAAGTCGGACGGTCTGGGTCTCAACACCACCACCACCAAAACAAGCATTTTTTTGTCAGTTTACCGGGTCGGAAATGAAATGTAAAGGCATCAGTGGGCGCTTAATGGTAAAACCGATGAGGTGAGGCAAAAACACAAGAATGACTTAGAAGTTATCAAATGACATTTAATAAAAAATAATTACAGTGATGGCTTAAAAGAGCGACCGCCAACCTGAATGCACGTCTCACAGCGGCGATGGAAGGATTGGCGAATTCTCGCGAACAGACCAGGTATGACGCGCACTTCGTTAGCAGCGGCCGAAATTCTGGGGACGAGTTCCTCTTCAAATTCAAGGAAAGTGTCATAGACGAGACTTTCTTCTTCAACCAGAAAATAACAACCAGAATGACGTTTTTAAGTTTGCGGAGCCGCTGCTTCCCAACGAGTAAACACACTGAAACGCCTTTGCTTTATTTCTGAACCTGTAAACTATGACGAAAAATGCTTGGTTTGGTGTCTACCACCACCTTGTAAAGTTTGGCCCATCTTTTTTTAATCACCCTGTATAATAGTATGAGAAAGCGAAAACTGGCACGACCTTCTTGCACCCAGTCACGGATGATCTTAATCGCAAAATCATCTACCCTTCCTTAAATGCAAACAGAACAGCAACTTCGCTTTCGTTGCAATCCAAATAAGCATACCTCCGAAGATTATTCCAGAAAAAAAAATGACAAATGCGTTTATTAAGGAGTAATCGAATATAAGGAAATACCCTGTCACCTTAAAATTTCGGAAAATTACTTTTCCACTGTAACTTCCAGTAAAAAAAAAGTTATTAAAATGTATCTTATGATCAAATGTAAGAGGTCTTTCTAAATAATGAAAACTGTATGTTAATGTTGTCACCTTAGTCCATGATTTTCTCCACCCAAGGTTGTTAAATGCTACATAAAAATACGTTTATCTACATTCCGAATTGTTTCAGGGTCAGCAATTACTGTTGGACTTTTCCCTCCCTCTGTTGGTGGACAGACATAGTGGAATTTGCACACAGGAACATTTATTTATTCGTAGTTGATTATACAGATTCAACTGGTGGTTATAAAAATAAGTAGATATCTATTTGATGTGACCGTAAGAATATCAAGAAATTTTCCTCTTAGTGTATGTTTGTTATGCACTCAACGACTACCAAAGTAAATTTGTCAGATGTGGATTTTTTTTTTACATAAAGCTGTAAAGATTAAACAGTTGTGTAAGAAGCGTGATATTTTTATTCTTACGTATGCTTAACAAAAGCATCTGGAGTACCAGGATCCACTGAATTTTCTCATAATTTTTATATTCCATATTGTTTAGGCTTTGTTAGTTGTATCATAATCAGCAAAAAGCCTATCTTTTTATGCTGTTTTGTTTGGAAGTTTTTTTTTAAATATTTTTGTATACATTCTTTAAGTTGGCAGCAGTTTTGTTACGTGCTACGCTGATCAGTGGACACATTCGGCTTATTAGTGTTAATATATATTAATTCGAACTACAAAATATGTCGAGTTCAGTCTAATAAATTCTGTCTAATTCATTTTAGTAAATTTTATCTAATTTATTGTAGTAAATTTTATTTAATTTAGTCTAGTAAATTTAATCTAATTCATTATAGAACATTCTGTTTAATTCATTGAAGTAAATCCTATCTAATTCCAGTAAATTCTATTTAATTAATGTTGATAAATTCTACCTAATTCATTCTATTAAAATCTAGCTAATTCATTCTATTAAATTTTAACTAATTCATTATATTAAATTCAAACTAATTCATTCTACTAAATTCATTCTTGTAAATTCTAGCCAATTCATTCTAGTATATGCTCATTCATTCTAGTAAATTCTATATAAAAATTGTAGTTTCGAGAAAAATAAAATTCTAGGAGGCACTTTCCCATATTTGCTTCAAGGACTAAAATGCCTAGTTACGCCGCTGGTTATACTGCAGATGTGTGACGTGGTGATTATAGAACGCAAAGCTGGACGAATTTTCTCGTAATGAAACGGTTGCATGTTTTATATGAGCAGGCTTTGCACATGCATGCTTTATACATGCGTTACAAACTATTTTTCAACATTGCGTTTATAAATAATATTTTGTAAATATGTTTCACACTTCGTTATACGTATGTATTCGCAAGTGTTTTATTTATTTATTTTTTAATTTTGCTTCCTGTATTCGGCTATTCATTTTTTTTTTTTTTTTTTTTTTTTAATTTTGTGTCCTATGTAACTTTTTTTATTATTTTCATTTACGGAATTTATATGAATTTTTCACTATTTGAAGACCAATTATTAATTTTCTGTTTAAAGAAACAAGTAGCATTGATGGAAAATCGCCGAGTAAGTAGGAGGAGAGGCTTAGTCGGAATTTTCCGCTAAAAGAAACAACGGACATAAGACTTAACTTGGAGGGCAAAGGGTAATTTTCGTTATCAAATTCATTTTATTTGACGAAGAACATCTTTATAGTTTAACCCCCTATGTTTTCAAACGTTTGGGGAGTGGGGGGGGGGGGAGGCTGTTTTATGGAATTTTTCAGAATTTATCAGTATCGTGGATCCAAATGATTACAACTATAGCGTGTAACCCTATACTTTAAATTGCTTGAGAAAAACCTTTCGATTGATACCATACTTGATAATGCACCCTCGGGGGGGGGGGTAACTTGCCCCCAAGGAGGATCTAATGACGTTACGAACAAAAAGAAACTGTATCGTGGTTATTTTTCACAACAGTCATTGAGGGCGCGGTAGCCCATTGGTTAGCGCGCTGGAGTTGCACTCGGTAGGCCCGGGTTCGATTCCAGCCACTACCAAAACTGCCGCCGTGTTTATGCGGAGTACGATCACGTTAAACATGTGGGTCCGAAAGTCTTTCCGAGAGGTTGGTGGTAGGAGAAGGAGGGTACGGTCCCTGTGGATGCCTCCCCCACTGGGTTCCGGTCTAAATTGGGTGGCACTTCCCGACCGTCCAAACAGTTACCTTACACCTTTCTGGTAGGTCGGACGGTCTGGGTTTCAACAACAACAACAGTCATTGAAATTATTAAGTCTCGTGATCTTTGAGTCATAAATACACCCTGCTGTGCATGATTATATCAAATTTTCTATGTTGCCATGTTAAAAAAACTATATAAAATTTAAAATAATTTACGAAGTTTTCGTTCGAATTAAAAAAAATAATATCTAGTTCTAGATTTTTTGATAGCAAAGCCGGATATAACGTTACGGGAAATCTATTATTATTTGTGGCTGTTATCACGTAGTACACAAGAAATCGACCACAGACAGACGAACATCATTTTGAAAAATAGCCAAAACGTGTTCAGGATGTCTCAAAACATATTGACATCAAAATCACGAAGTCGAAAATTTTTCTGAAAACAATACTGTTTCAATACTACGTATGAGAAAATAAAAAGGTAGTAAAAAAATATAGTAAAATAATAATCTTTTTTAAAACCGTCTGACTATTGACTTTTCTCGTTGTAATGTCTGTTCAAAAGCAATGAAAACTTGCGAAAGAAGCAACTGCGTTTTTAACTGTCGATCTTCGGTATTTCTTTTTTATCGGATTCCGTTTGACCGGAAACTTGTTTTCGCTGTCGAGATATGTATTGGTACGCAGAACAATTATTTCCAGCGCGTTGCAACATCAAAGCTTCCGTCTTGCCACTTGATTCCCCCCCACCTTTGAAGTTGATAGACCTTTTAGATAAATAAGAGGCTGTAAGGTTTTAGTATACATTCAAGTGACTTGATACATATTGATAAATATAGGTTAGTTATTATAAATGCAATACATAGTGGTATCTGTTCTTGTTCCATTAGCACCGCTCTTTATATAATTTAAGGGAATTCCTTACGTAGCTGGAGTAGTATAACTGGTAGTAGGCTTAAATATGACTGCTTGATCTAGCTAAAAATCAATAGGGATTTTATTATGAATGATTAAATTAAGCATAAAAATTTTCGTACAATTCGCCTGATTATTTAGCTCCCCGTGGGAACGTAAAATTTCTATAATCTCGAGAACGGCTTGTGATAACTGTCTAAATATTTATGTTTTAGGTCTTTAATTACGTATGGTTTTCTGTGTAAGTGTAGTAATTAAGTAGTTACAAAGCAAGCGTTCACTAATTTCATAATAGCGAACATATTTAATTTAAACATTTTCTGTTATTGATGTTATGCAATTTGATGTTATACATGCAATTTTCTCTTATAAATAAAAAAAAAAATAGACATAAAATAACTATTTTTGAAATAAATTTTAGCATATATTTTATTGTGTAATCATTTTTTTTTCAATTTTTGAAACCAAAATTAGATGTCTTTTTACTTTCCCTGCAATACATAGTAATGTATAGGGAAAGTGTTATTGGAATCGTGCCGAAAATCGCAACTCGTGTTTTCGAAGGATCTACACGTTTTGGGACCTCTAGAGCACGAAAAAACTATTTTTAGCGTGACGTCTGTGTGTGTCTCTGTGTCTGTCTGTCTGATTTTGTATCCACTGTAACTAAAAAACTAATGTACTGAATTTCATAAAATTTGGTAGGTAAGTCCCTTGTGAGTGAACCCTGGTGCTGATTAGATTTTGGTACGATTCGGGATAAAAGAACCTGTCTTTTTTGCGAAATGGTTCGCAAAATTTGCCTGCATCCTCTCAAACCGTAAAACTAGTAGACCAAATTAAAAAAAATTTGGTAGATAAACCACTTGTAAGTTAACCTGGTGTTGATTAGATTTTGGTACGATTCGGAAAAAAGGAAACCTGCCTTTTATTGCGAAATCGCCCGCAAAAATCGGTAAATCTAAAAATGAGACTACGTATGCTCATTTAAATGCTTATTTGCATTTCATTTGAATGATTATTTTATACGTAATTTTTAACGATGAAAAGAATAAAACTAACTCCATTACTCAAGAACTAGCCGTTCTCGAGATATTTTAGTTTTTTTCGCATTTTCGCTACTCCACCTTTTAAAATAAATCCAGTTACCAAATGAAAACAAAAATTGAATTAAAAGTGCAAATTCAGTGTAATTTAAAATGATTATGGCTGTTAATTTGTGAAGTGCACCACACACACACACTCAAATTTTAAAAGAAATAAACGTATCGGGTGAGAATAACACGATTTATCTAATTACCCGTTGTTAACAATAAAGATTGAACTGTATCATTATGAAACCCACTGATTATAATGGACCTATACATATGTCCTGTCATCTAAATACCAAGCACTGTGCGCTCCTGTTCTTAAGAACTCCATTTTAACAATGCAAAGTGATTGCTTTTCTTTAAATTACGTAAAGTTGACCCTCTCCATGGGGAAACTCATTATAATCATTGTTGAAATGAGTCGGGAACAGAAATGATAAAGTCAGTTTACAATGTTAAATAAAGATGAGTTTTTAATTTTCATTAATTAACTTAAGCTGTACATAATCTAAATATTTATAAAGCTAAACTTTTTAACTCATTACATATTAGTGAACTCATTAAACAAAAAATTCTTTCCGAGATCATTTTGAGATGGAAATTTAAACTACGTAGCATATAAATAGATAACCCATCTTCAAATATAATTGGCAAACACAAAACTTCATTTATAATTAGTTATTTATTCAAATGACACGCATATTTTGCATAATTGACTAATTTATTTCAAGTACCATGTACTTAATACTGCTACGGAAAATCTTGAGGTAGAATTAACCGGGAATTAAAATCCTGTTCTTAATTCTTCTTTTTTCTCCCACCATTCCGAATCTACTTAATTGAATTCATTTTAATCCTTTTTCGCTACTTCAGTAGGCGTTCCTCTCAACTCCTCTTGCGTATTTTATCGCTTCGCGTCCGTAATAAACCACCGCCACCACCATGAAAAATTTGCACTAATTTCTATTCAAGCTCTCCAGTCACGTCTTAGTGGCCTTCATACGTGTAAAATATTTTTGCGGGTGGTATTACCCTGTGATCCGTTATCTCTCTTTTCTTGATCTTTGTAAATTCGCGTGTTGGTGTCGGAAAAATAAAAGATTTTTGCATTGGATCGAACGCGATCATGTTTTACATTAAATGGAATGTGTAATAATGTTCGTTTAAGCTGCGCGAAGATTTTATTGTGTATGGATTTTCCGCGATCATGTTTTAGATTAATTGGAATGTGCAATAATGTTGGTTTTGCGTGGATTATGGATTGATCATATTTTATATTAAATGGAATGCGTAATGTTCGTTTTAAGCGCGCGAAGATTTTATAATGTGTCGATTATGGATTATATCGAACGTGCACTGTATCACAGTACAATTGTCTTGCACGATTTAATTTTATACAAAGTGGAAATAGATATATTGTAGACATGCATTCACTGTACATGCTGACGTGTGTAAATGACCGCTGAACAGGGTGTTACACTGCTGGGTTGGTTAAAGGAATAGCTTTACCACAGATTTTATCTCTCTGTAGTACCACTGTAATCCCCAATTATCTTGTATTTTTGTGATTTGTTTGGGCCAACATATATATACATATTATACTCAGGCTTTTTCATTTACACTCTCATACCCTCAGCAATTCCAAAAAATATTATATTTCTTAACCAATTTTATTAACAATTGATACCCGTTACATATCAAAATTTATTATTATCTTTCTTATTCAAACTCTTAATTCTTTAATTTTTTACATTTTCTCCAAAATTAAAGCATTCTCGTTATTAAAATTTGACCATTCGATTTCGTATAAAGACAATAGGATTCCAGTATTCATGGATTGTAATTTTTGTACCAAATTTCGTTCGAATTTCGTTCCAAATTTCGTTCGAAAACCATTCGTTCGTCAATTATCGTCTCCCCCCCCCCCCCCCCCCCCCACACACATACCTCAAAAACGTTTGATTCGTGTTCAGGGGTGCTTGAAACGTGCTCTCCCGCCGAAAACTCGGATTCGAATTTTTGACCCCGTCACAATACTTTCCTTATACGTTATATGTATATAAGGAAAGTAATAAGAATTTTTTGTTTGTTTAATAGAATCTGCATCTACGTATTGTTAAACCTCTAGATACGGAATATGAAATGCAAGATTTTAAAATATAATTATTTATGTAATATATATATATATATATATATACATATATAATATACAATATACATATTTATCATAATTAGCGAAATTTCGAATCACAAAAGACTACAATTTTGTTATTTTTCAAATTCAAAATTTGATAATTTGATGCGTCAGACAAATGATTTTCTTTATATTTTTAAACTGAAACGTCAAAAAATCTAAAAAAAAAAAAAAGTATTCTCAAAATCTCTGAACAATGAGCATTTTCATATCCTTTGTGAAAAAAATCTAGAAAAACGTGGTTAACTCATGAAACTCTCGTCCAAATACTTCGTTTCTCAAAGTTCCGAAAGTTAACAAGTTGGCGACATTTCCTCAAATTTAACACCTGAAGTCAAACGACCCGGATTAACAATTGGCAACAAACAGTAAATTTCCGTTTTCAATTTTGCTATAACGAAAACAGTGATAGAAATATCAGGTATTTCTAACAATATTGTCTCAATATGTTTCTAGTTTCCTTATATACATAGTATAATGTATAAGGAAAGTATTGTGATGGGGTCGAAAATTTGAATTTGAATTCGAGTTTTCGACGGAAGAGCACTGTTCAAGCATCCCTGAACACGAATCAAATGTTTTTGAGTTGATGCCTGTGTGTGTGTGCCAGTCAGTCAGTGAATCTATGGAGACGATATCTGACGAACAAATGGAGCAATTCGAACAAAATTTGGTACTGAAAATCCATGAATACTGGAAGCTTATTGTTTGGAAAAGCAATAGAATGTTCAGAACCCTACTAAATTTTCGAATGAAATTTTGAAAAAATCATCAAGAAATCAAAACCTTTCATAAAGTTACGCAAATAGTTATTTCCTATGCAATTTTTCATTAGAAAACGATTGACACAAGCTTTAGAACGCTAGCATGAACCGTTCTTGAGATATTATACATTTTTCAAATAAATTTATCAAAAAATCACATAAAATAAAAAAAAAAATTAACTATTGTGAAATATCTTCTTTGCATATGCAATATCATGCGATAAATTTGATGACATCATTTTCGTGGATCTAGTTCGTTCCATTCACGGGAAAAGATACTTTGGGTAATACTTTTGTAGTTGGGCGTCAATAGTTATTTATCTGCTATAAGAATAATTTATTTCTCCGTCCATAACGCTTGGTGAGATTTTGGCGACGAATTTGGCGGAATGTCACCAAGTTGGCGACTTTTTAAAATATTGCCAAATTGGCGAAAATGTCGCCGAATTGATAAAATTGTCGCTAAATCAGTGAAAATGTCGACTAATTGACGAAAATATATCTTGGGAAAGAATATAAAAATCTACGAGTACTATAAGAATAACTTATTTTTCCGTCCGTAACGTTTGGATACAAGTTTGGTGACAAATTTTTTAGAATATCTCCAACTTGCTGACATTTTAAATGTTGCCAAATTGATGAAAATGTCACCCAATTGATAAAAATTCGCCAAATTTATGAAACTGACGTTGAATCAATGAGATCACGACTAATTGATGAAAGTTCAATTTGGAAAGAACATAATTATATACTATAAAAATAACTCATTTCTCCGATCGTCCGTCTGTTCGTAACGCTTGGCGGAAAATTTAGCAGGATGTTGCCAACTTGGCGACTTTTTAAATGTTTCCAAAGTGACAAAAATGTCGCCAAATTGATAAAAATGACGCCAAATGAGAAGTAATGTTTCGCAAATTCTGATTTCCGTTATATGACGGACATGCATTCTAGTACATATAGAAATGCTATTCTCTCCGTTTGTCTATAACACTTGGATGTATTTGGCAAACCGTCAACTTGGCGAATAATGTAGCAAAGTACCGCCAACTTGGCGATATTTCGCCCTAGATTGACGAAAATCTCGCCAAAATTGCAAAAATGACGACAAATCGATGAATTAATTATTAAAATATTTTAATATATGGACTATATCGCTTATTGAGGATGCTATCAATATTGATAATTGTTAATTTAGAGTTGTGTGAAATATAAGTTAATTGGGTACTTTGAAATAGTATTACATGCTGTCATCTGGAAAATGCTAAATGTACAATTCAACGTTAAAAACACAGTATCGTGGATCTTATACATTATTTTTTGACTGTAAAAGGCGTCAATTCATTGCATTATATAAGGAAAGTCGTGTGTTGTCCATATCAGATTTTTTCGCTTAGGATCTAACATTTACAAAATGTTATTTACATGTTATCTTCTAATGAAAAGATTCTTAGGTTAAGTTTACCGTTTAACATGATAGAGCCTGCTTTGCTCGCATATTTTACAAGTGACTGAATAATGAGCAAAAACCTCGGTTGCAGTTATACTGTTAAATTCTGAATTTTGCATATTCATGGTATATTCCCTATAGATAGCCAGCATTGACTGATAGTTTCATTATTAACGATTTGCAATTCATCTCCAGCTTTGTTCTAATTATGCGATGCAGAGTTTTTAATTTATTCTGAATATATTTCAGAGTAAAAGGTTGATTTAAATTCAGTCGATTCTTTCGCAGACGATTTCATGTATAAATATCAGCTTTTAGAAAACTACTGTTATATCACGTAACGAATTCTCGGTAATTAAATGTTCGAATTCTGATGTTGGTAAAGCTGCTTGGATTCCCCTGAGCTTCGGATTTTAACAGTGTATTTGGTTAGTTATTTTCGGGGAGAAAATATTGTATTCATTTATTGAAACAGTTCAGAAATATCTGAGTTGATTAGGTAAGGCATTGTTGTTTTTGCTCGAAAATGAATTTATTTGGATAAAATGTTGTGCCTTGCATGGCCATATTATTTGTGAAAAGATGCGTATGTAGTTTTAAAAATTATTAAATTCTCAATACTGTTAAAATCTTTGAGTAATTTTATGAAGGACAGCATATTTAGAAGAAAGAAAATCATGTATTTTTTTATATAGTTCCAGGCTTAGTTGTGTGTTCCTCGTCTTAAAGTTCGTTCGTTCGTTTGCTTGCTTGTGCGTTCGTTTGTTCATTCATTCGTTCGCGCGTTTGCTGTTCTGTTATTAGATGGCCTACCCTAGCGGCAACTTACATCCGATTGGAATGTAGTTTTCCAAAAAGTTGTGGAACGCAGCTAGAGGTTCGTAAAATTGCAGCACATAGCAAGATTTCTTGACCTCTTTGCAGGTATCTGTTCTTTCGTGTTAAAGAGCGCTTAAAGCGTTGTATATCATATAGATCAAGATGCCATGATTTTACTAATATATCCATCTCTTCTATCGATGTGTGACTTCATTGATTTATGATATGACTCTGACTTGATAATTATAATATTGATGACAGTCACCTGATAATTATAATCTTGATTCTGATGATGACTCTGAAATTTCTTGGAATTCGAATACCTATTTAAGATTTTATTTTTTTATTTTTCAAAAATATATTTTAATTTAATAAATCGCTTTGGAACCCATACAGAACCCTTTTGTGTTTTTTTCCCTCTAACAGAAAAAAATAATTAATTCCGTTTTTCTCTGGAAATCACAGGGGAATTATATATAGGCTAAATAATGGAAAAAGAGATGCTAACTATACCCTGAATATTTTAAATATGATATTTTTCGAGCTTAAATTGCCACCTGGTCCACTGTGTGACAGTGCAAAGAAATAATCAAAACACTCAAAACACTCTGCTTATATCGAGCGTTCCATCTCGAACCAGAATCTCTCTTTTGGTTTCGTTTGATTTGACTCGGCTTTGCTGCCAATGAAAAAAATCTAATATTTTGAAAATTCGAATTAGGGGCGATAATGCAAAGGAATAATCAGAAAACTCTTATTGTAAATTCTACAATATTGATTTAAAGTGATTAAATCAATATTAACATTTTTACTTGAGATAACTACATCAATATCTAAAGATTATTTTGATAAATTTAGATTTTAATTATAAAAAAATCCCTCACTCAGACATTGGGAAAAATAAGTTTTTTTTATACTATATCTACACCAAGGTTAAATATGATTACAATGAAATTAGGTAATGTTAATACTAATTTGTAAGAATAATTATGTTAATTTTTAAATCAAATGTCTTATTTTGTTTTTGGTTAAAAATAACCATATTGAATATCATGATTTTAAGTATTTACATAGACATATAAATAAACTAACGTTTTTGGTCCACCTCTGTAGCGTTAATTGCCTTAGTCTTTTTTAATTTAATTAAATTAATAACGATCTTTATTACAGCAAATGCTTGCCAATAAGTAATAAATTAAAATCTAACCACTATTTATATTTGATTTGAGTATAGACCTTGGAGAGAGAAAAATAGATTAAGATGATTATAAAGAATATTTTTAACTTCATGTTTTGGCAGTCCTCCTTGGTCTATGTATTCTATTCTATGTGTCCAAAGTACAACGGCCAGTACTTTTGTAACAACTCCAAATCACTTTTTTTAATTATTGATCACTTTTATGTTAGCTAAAATCTTGGTTTTGGCCTTATTCTATTCTTCTCAGTTTCCAAATTAACGGGGAAAATCTAATGTTTCGAAAATCCGAGCTAGTGGGTATGATGCTTCGATTAGCTAGAATCTTGGTTTTGGTCTCATTCGATCAGTCTCATTTTCTACATCAACTGAAAACTGAAAAAATTCGAATTAGGGATGACGATACAAAGGAATTTTTGAAAACTTATACCACTTAACTATGACCACTGACCATTTCGAGCGCGGGTGGAAATTGCTAGTAATGAATAGACCAGATTTTTATATTTCTATACGAATAAAATATCCCAAATTCGGGAATTCAGCGATTTATATCGTCGAAAATCAATGACGAAACTCGTTGCGTGACTTCAAGTACTCGATCTATTTTTGTCTGGAAAATATGCAGAGAATAACAAAGGAACTAAAATATGAAAACATAAATTGAAAAAAAAAAAAGAAATAGGCAATATACATTTCTGAGACGCAATTGGATTTTTATATGAACAAGTTGGAGATTCATTTGTTACATTTCGAATTGGACGTCGGTTTAATTATAAATGCTGAGGGTTTATTAATAGAATTTCGATTCTATCTGCGTGGCGTTTAAATTTAGAAAACCTAAAGGTTAGCTGAATGAGTTTATAAAAAGAATTAATCGATTTTTGTTATTTTTGTGAATGGTTGAATTGGACGCACGTGTGACCAGAAAATAATAATCTAACCTATTAGGTTATCATTGGATAAGAAAATTTTATTAGGTAGTGGTGAGGTGACATAATAGTTTTGAGTGTTGTTTATGATTTGTTTGGCTGTGGGTTCAAATTTCAGAGTACCCAGTCTTAAATTGAATTAATCTCGCGATCTGAATAAGATAAAGATCCACCATGCAAATACATGCTATAACATGGAATATAATACATGCCGTAACATGTATTATATTCCATGTTATAACATGGTATATAATACATGTTATAACATGCAATATAATACATGCTGTAACATGCAATATAATACATGTTGTAACATGTAATATAATACATGCTATAATCTATATATAAAGAAGAAATGTATGTATGTATGTATGCATGTATGATCCAACATCACGAGAGAACGGCTGAACCGAATTTGATGAAATTTGGTGGGTAGTCATGAAATAGCCCTACTTAAAATTTCGAGTTTTTAACACCAGGGGTTGTCGCGATATTAATAAAAAACAAAACTTTCGTTTGTCTCATCTTCACGGGAGAACGGCTGCACCGAATTTAATGAAATTTTGTGGGTAGCTTTGAAATAACTCCCCATAAATTTCGTCCAAATTTCGAGTTTCCAAGCGCAGGGATTGTCAAGATATTAATGGAAAACGAAACTTCTTCTTAGGAGTTCTACTCTCTAACTCCACGATTTCCAACGAAAAAGATTGGAAATCGTTGATTTAAAACGTGAAAGTCAATTAAATCTGAGTTTTGTGGGAGTTTATTGAACGTATTAGTCACTTTTGCAAATCACAGGTTTGAAATATGAATTTAAATGGAAACTCTATCGCCATGGTTTAATTTTCACAGACTTACTCAACAAATGTTATTAATTTGAATAATAAATAAATGAATATAAAAATATCTATCTTTTTATATGTATAAAGAAGAAAAGTATGTGTGTATTATCCAATGGATCTGATTGGCCAAAGAGTGGCCAATCAGATCCATTTTTTTTTCTTACATAATGCAATGAATTTACTTCCTTCACAGTGAAAAAACAATGTATAAGATTCACGACCCTATATGTTCTGGTGTAATTTTTATCAGAGTTTTGCATCGTAAATCCCGAGCAACGCCGGGTAATCGCTGCTAGTATGTAATATAATACATGGAATATTTCAGTACATGTTATAACTGAGATTGCAATTAATATTATGTGCAGTAACTCAGATCTAAAATTGCAAACAAAACATAATATACTCTTTATTTCAGTCGCTTAATCTTTTGTTATGTTACTGACTGCTGGTAGAGTAAAAGTTGCAAATATATTTAATTTCATATATAAATTATATTTTGGCTAACTAAGACGTTTTTATCTGTTAAGAAAGCTGAATTTAACAGGGCAGTCTAAAATCCCGCAGCCCAAAATTGATCCAATCCTATTTTTTTTTTCAAATATAAATTTGGGATTACTTGGATCAACCCCAAAACTCTTGTATCTCTTCATAAAAATCATTTGCATTTTAACATCTGTATTTTCGGTTCTATCGGCCCGATTTCAGCAATCTAGATGTCTATCGTTAGCTGTAACCTGCTCGAGTAAAAATTTCCAAAGGAAACTGACTGCTAAAAAAGTGACCGACACTCTCATTAATTTGAATTGCCCAATTTGTTTGTAGTAATGTGTGCATGTAATACCGTTAGTGGCATGCATCTATAAGGTGTTAAGCAGGCGGTCTACCGTTTTTAAGAGCTAATGTGCGGCATTTTGCCATAATTTCAAACCTCCAAATGCATAAATCGGAATACATATAGACGGATTTAGGGACCTTAAACTAAACATTAGTCTTAAAGGAACTAAACATTATTCCTCAAATGCCTGAGATGTTAGGGCAATGTAGTTACAATGTAGGGCAATGTTCGGGCCCTTATGCAGTAAATATACGGTTTCCCCAACAACCCCTAATTTTACAAAATGAGATTTTTTTTCATAAACTGCTTATGTGGCCCAAGCCTCTAACCCTTCTGGATCCCTATGCAATGCATTCTTTTGCTTTTACGATGTTGGTGGCTCCGTATGTGGGGACTCTGCCTAAACTCGAACACCCCAAATTTAAAAATCTGAATACAGATAAGTTTTTTTAGGGCCTTCTTAAACTCGGTAGCCCTAAACATGTTCTCGAATGCCCGAGCTGTTAGGGTTATGTTTAACTCTAAGTGCTCTTACATGTAACTACATATTGGGTATTCCAAATCGTTCTGTATTAATGAACCGTTTTATACACGAAAGCAGCACTAAAAGTCCGCTAATAAACAAGCTTTGTTACTTATTATTTTTTGTTTTGCTTATCTAAGAAACCTTGTGTGGTCCCTTCATATCGAGGCCCCCGAGCTGTACCTTATTAAGCTTACTGGTAAATACTGTCTTGAGAAGTGGTTGCACTCTTTTTGTTCGACTGACATTGAATTTAATATCAAATCCGTTCCACAAAGCTTATTATTCAAAGGTTTTTTTGAATCGTACGTCTTTAAATTGCATCAGATAACGATACGAGTCCATTGATTCCATCTTGTTGAGAGCCAAATCTACTACGGACATTTTCATGTAGCCCGACGAGAGGCCATCTTCAGTTACTTCATTGAATACTTCATCAGTGGGCTATCCATCATTATTTGTGGCATTTGAAGGAAGCGAACCTTTATTTTTTATTTTTTTTTTCATTCTGTCTTGTTCTTTGCTTAAACGACCCATTAAGGAAATGGATGGTCTCTGTCGCACCAGTTTTTCAAGATAAAGTAGTTCATTCAGCTCCGTTTTGCATTTTAAATCTTTAGAATATGAGATAAAGTAGTTCATTCAGCTCCGTTTTTTTGCATTTTAAATCTTTAGAATATGAGATAAAGTAGTTCATTCAGCTCCGTTTTTTGCATTTTAAATCTTTAGAATATGAGATAAAGTAGTTCATTCAGCTCCGTTTTTTGCATTTTAAATCTTTAGAATATGAGATAAAGTAGTTCATTCAGCTCCGTTTCTTGCATTTTAAATCTTTAGAATATGAGATAAAGTAGTTCATGCAGCTCCGATTTTTGCATTTTAAATCTTTAGAATATGAGATAAAGTAGTTCATTCAGCTCCGTGTTTTGCATTTTAAATCTTTAGAATATGAAATAAAGTAGTTCATTCAGCTCCGTTTTTTGCATTTTAAATCTTTAGAATATGAGATAAAGTAGTTCATTTAGCTCCGTTTTTTGCATTTTAAATCTTTAGAATATGAGATAAAGTAGTTCATTCAGCTCCGTTTTTTGCATTTTAAATCTTTAGAATATGAGATAAAGTAGTTCATGCAGCTCCGTTTTTTGCATTTTAAATCTTTAGAATATGAGATAAAGTAGGATTATTTACACTAAAATTGTTTGTTTTTCTTCAGTTTCTGGGTGCATTTCAAACATGAAAGGAATTAGTGATCCTTTTTGTTCCGCTAATTTCGCCAAACTATATTTTGTGCTAAAAATATTCTTTCTTTTTTTATTTTTATCCTATGCCCGTCTCCGACCTCTCGGTCATAAGTCGACGAGCAGCCCAATACAAAGAAGAACGATAAAAATAGTCACTAAAAGCCTTGTCAGTAACACATAAAGGAAAACAGTCAAGAACAGCAGGGCAAATGTTGAGGTGCTCTCCAGTCATGGGAACGCCATGGTCGCAAAGAGGGCAGACATCTGTATCTCTTAGTACCATTCGATACAGGTGACTCTATAAGAAATCATGATCCGTAGCAAGTCTAAAACAAGCCACGTCAACTGCTCTATGTAAGGAACTGGGTATTCTTGCCGACTTATTTAACAGGGAGTTCCACTTTTTTCCGGAAGCTCTCTCCCCGTACAGACTAAAACGGTTAGCTTTAATAGAGTGGGATATATATCGCTTTATATGCCGCACAGGCAAGGGAGGATCCGGTTGCATCATTTGAGATCCATTCTTAGCCAATAAATCTGTCCGCTCATTTCCATATATCCCGCAGTTCCTTGCTAAAAATATTCTAGTTGTCGCATCGAGATTAGTGTCTCGTTCCAAAATATATGACATTGATTGTGTTCTGAAGGCGAGATAGAATCATGTTCATCGAAATGACATTTAACAATCGTTGCGAAATGGCATTTAATAGTCTTCAAAATATGCCATGAAAAACTAAATATGTTTAAATGTATTGTTTAAATGCTTGTTTTATACATAATTCTTTACGAAGAAAAGAATAAAATCGACCCCACCACTTTCCATATTAACTCATCTTGAGATATTTCTGTTGTTTGGCAGTTTTGCAAAGCCACTAGTATTTGAATTTACTGCCAGTCGTCAAATAAAAACGAGAATTCAATTTAAAATTGTAAATTCTGTATAATTTTAAATCTGTTTCCGTATAATCGTTTATCGACTTGATAAAGTTTGTGGATGTGCAGATATAAAAAAGAAATTTGTATAAAAAAAAAATTCATAGAATGCCTGGATCTTGTCACACGAGAACGCGGCAGTAAATTCAAATACTAGTGACACACTCCAGGCATTCTTTTACTCCCAGCGCGCAGCGTCTCCAGAACGGACTGGTCTCCAGAACTACAACACTCGTGTGTCCCAGCAATAACAATATCCAAACATTGAACCGTTCTAGCGAAATTCTAGTTCTAGTGAATCTAATCTTCGTTCCGTGCTGCTGCCGTGCCGTTTTACCCAAATCGTGGCCCCCTTAATTATGGCCATTAAGTAAACAGATTCCCCGTGTCCTGCAGTTTTCTTGTGAACTGTTCGGATTTTTACAGTTTGGCGTGCTCCTCACGTTTGACTAGATTTTAATCTCTGACACGTGGCGAACTTGGAAACTTCTTTTCCAATTTAACTAGAATGGTGTAATGTTTGGATATTGTTAAGAGTTGAATCTTCGGTGCGAAAGATGATGTAGAATGAAGAGATCTGAATGACAGATGTATTAATGTTTTTACATGCTGTGGAATTCCTTTTATTTTTTTCCCTGGGGAAGCCCCCCCCCCCCCCACTTTTTGTCTCAATTTGAAATTCTGAAAAATTACGTGAAACAGCGCCATCCCCCAAAAAGTAGAAAATTCCGAGTAAGCTTCTCTCCCCCCCCCCCCCATACATACATTCTGCAATTTTCCGTCGCATATAAGGGGGCGTATCGATGAGATTCTACTTATTTGTATTAACAGAAAATTCCTAATATAAGAAATCCTGCATTTTTAGCGATTTTCCGTCACATTTGAGGGGGCGGATCGACAACATTCCACTTGTTTCTTTTAACAAAAGATTCCCAATAAGGGTAACTCCACATTTTACGTGATTTTCTGTAGCAATTGAGGGGGCAATTCGATAGAATTCTATTTGTTTCTTTTATCAAAAAATTCATAGTATGGGAAATCCTACATTTTACGCGACTTGAGCGTATTTGAGACGGCGCGTCACAAAATTATTCTTGTTTCTTTCAACAAAATATTCTCAGGGGAACATTACAATCTATATATACTAATTGCCAAGTGTCCGTCTGTCTGTTCGTCTGCCACGCTTTTTTTTAGGTACTTCCCGAATAGATAGTCTTGCAATTTGTTACACAGGTGGATCGTTCGATAAAACCCCCTGTAAAAATCGTATTTTCCGAAAATGTTCTGAAGAGAGGGTGCTCTACACCAAAATGTTCGAAAAGTGAAACGATAGAAAAGCATGCTTTGCGATAAGATTGAGACTTCAAATTTGGTGTATGGGTAAATCGTTCGAAAGGAAGAAGGTGTGCAATTTAAAATTTCCAATATTTTCTACTTAAGGGAGTGCCGAAAACCAAAATGTTCGATTTGACATATAATTGAGAAACTACTCCTTTAAAATTTGATAGAGGATTGAAATTTGGTATATGAGCTAATCATTTGATGAAAACACATAAGACGAATATAGTTCTTAAAAAATGTTCATTTAGGAGGGTGCTTTAGAGAAAAACGTTCGAAAGGTGAATTGTTAAAAAATCTGCTTCAAGATGAGATAGAGATTTCAAATTTGGTGTACGGGTAAATAGTTTGGAGGGAAGAAAGTGTACAATTTCAGTTTTCCAATATTTTCTACTTTAGGGGGTTGTTGTTGAGATTCAGACCGTCCGACCTACCAGAAAGGTGTAAGGTAACTGTTTGGACGGCCGGAAAGAGCCATCCAATTTAGACCGGAACCCAGGGGGAGAGGTACCAACAGGGATCGTACCCTCCTTCCTCTACCACCAACCTCTCGGAAGAACTGACGGACCCACATGTTTAACGTGATCGTACTCCGCGTGAACACGACAGCAGTTTGGGCAGCTGAGGGAATCGAACCCGGGCCTACCGAGTGCAATTCCCGCGCGCTAACCACTGGGCTACCGCGCCCTTCTACTTTAGGGGGTGTCGCACACCAAAATGTTCGATTTTCGGAATAAAGGAGAAATGCCCCCTTTTAAAACGTGATAGAGGCTTCATATTTGGTATATGGGCGAATAATATGATAGAAATCCCAAGAAGAATGGAGTTTTTCTAAAAATGTATATTTAAAGGGGTGGGTGCTCCACACCAAAACGTTCAAAAAGTGAAAGGATAAAAAAAAAAAGCATGCTGCGCGATTAGATAGAGACTTCAAATTTGGTGTACGGGCAAATTAGTTTGAAAATAAGAAAGTGCTTAATTTCAGATTTCCAATATTTGCTACTGTAGAGGATGCCGTATCACCAATATGTTCGATTTTGCTAATAAATGAGATACGCTTCCTTTTAAATGTGATAAAGGCTTGATATTTGGTATATGGGCCAGTCATCTGATAAAAAACCCATGACGAACAGAGTTTTTCAAAAATGTTCATTTATGGGTGCGCTCCGCAGAAAAGCGTTCGAAAGGGGAAATGATAAAATAGCATGCTTCGGTATAAGATAGAGACTTGGTGTACGTGTAGATAGTTCGAAAGGAAGAAGTGTACAATTTAAGTTTTCCAATATTTTCTTCTTTAGGGGGTTCTGCACATCAAAATATTCGATTTACCGAATAAATGTGAAACGCAAAATATTCAAAAATTTACATTATTCATGGGTTGCTTATTTCGAGACCGTTAATTTTCAGCGGGTATTCGGTTAGTTTATACTATTTTCCGTTGCATTTGGAGGGGCGGATCGACTTAATCTGCGGTATATATATACATATACACACACACACACAATATATATACGCTCTTTTGCAGTCTTTCTCACCAGTCTGCTTGCAACCATGAATCTCGGCTACGACACCACTCCAAACGACTCTCTCGATGTTGTGGGGTTATGGGCAGACGTGTTAAAGGCCGCCGTGAGCGTAACCCCACCTTAGCCAAGCGCCCGCCGTGAGATGGTGGAAGGTGGTACCACGGGTTGTATGGAAGAGGCTGTAGCACGCTGGATGGCGGACAATGATGCCGTTGGGCCAGTTCGAGCCTGTCGCACAATCATCCGATCTTGCCTTCCAGAGCCTTCATTCCGCCGATGAGTTGCTTGCAGCAACCATTGCTGCCAGCTCCTTTGCACAGCAGTGCCCGTTCGGTGTAGGTGGCGGCCTATTGCTCGGTGTGACCAGCCAGCTACACGCATCCCGCTATATGACCACATTTGAACTCGTCTAATTGCTGATAAGGTCTTCGGCAACATCGTAGCTACATTATTGGTTGTGTCTCCACGGAACTGCAACGCTGATAACGAGAAAGATAAACCGTCCACATTTTTAATCTGTCTTATAAGATGCTAATTGCGCAGTAAAAAAGCGCGATATGACCAAAGTTAACACTCATTGGCCTTTCAAATTTAATCATTTGCATACTTGGTATAAAGGAATTTGCATGCGAAATTTTGAGATAATTGGATTAATTTTTAGGGGGTACTTCGTTTTTTTTTTTTTTGTAAATGAGTATATATATATATATATATTAGAATGACAAAGTGCACGAATTTAGAGTGGTATTCATATTATTAAAACGCGTTCGACCATTGCGTGCGTCAGTATGTCAGTCCAACGATTTAAAACGCGAAATCTAGGTGTAGAAAGTAGAAGCTTGTCATAAATGGAAGATACAGATCTTGAGGTGAAAGTTATGCGCATGATAAAAAATATAATTTTTATTTGCAACTAACGAGTTAAATTTACCGAGACTTACTAAATAATTGTTGTTTCAAAATGACTCAAACTTATATGATATCTAGACTGAGTAGCTATACTCGGGTGTTAGAAGACTGGGAAACATTTTTTATAAAGGATGGACTGAGATTATAAACATAAAAAGTTTTCTTTCTCAATCTTATAGGTATATGTATCCGTCGGTCTTGTCCACGCGGCACTGCCGCATTGATTGCATTGAAAAGGAAATAATATCTTAATTTTGTTACAAGTCGTGACAATAAAAGAAAAAAATCTAGCATTTTCGATTCTGCTATCGTTAGCCCTGATTTCTAAACAAATAGCTGCTAAAAAGTTATCATCAAATGCGGCAAAATATATGCAATTTATGATATAATCATATCATAAAGAAACAAAATATGCACAACCGTCATACAGCCATTGCACAGAGAGTATTTTGATTGTGTTTAGAGATTTTCGGTTTATAGTTCCAAGAATCTACATTGTTTAACTATGCTTGTTAACAAATTATTATATATCCTATATTTTACGTTTAAAACACAACTAATATCAATTTTAGAGTTCACCATATGTCTTATTGGAATCAATTAATGAAATGTTTTAAAATACATGGAATGGAGGGAAAAAGTAAAAATCTTCTCAAAATCACACAGCGAACGACCAGTACATCGCGATCAACTGATTGTGCACCCCCCCCCCCCCCCCTGATCTAGACAAACGTTAAATGAAACAGTAGCGATAAACGTTTAATCGCGTCTGAACCAGCGTTGCTAGATAAATGGTTGTACGATTGTGGGAAATTTCGGTCAAGATCATAATTAACGTAAGGAATATGCTGACACATTTTTTATTAATATTTTCCAACATAGTTGAAACTTGTGTATGACTTTGGTCATTCTGTCTGTCTGCCCGTTCGCACGATAACTGCCGTAAAAATGACTTTATCGAAATGAAATTTTAGTATGTTGTTGAGACGGTGTGTGGAATGTTTGGGAATGAAAATGAATAATATCATAGTTTAAGATTCAATCTGAGTTGAAAAAATGAAATACAGTGAACCCCATGAGACTTAATTTTTCAAACATTTAAGCAAAGTTAAAGTTCATAAATTGCTTCGAAAATGTTAGGAAATATTCAAATTATCACATAAAATGTGTATAAAAATTTTCAGCGGAATATGTTAGGTAGTTTTTAAATAAAAATTTGAATAATAATTATACCCATATTTTATGAAGAGATCACGTGACTCATTGCAGAATAAAATATGACTTCAATTTCTTTTTTCCACTGTGCATAGCGTAAATGTTTAAAGATCGTTTAAATTTATATTTAGTGCATCCGCCATAAAACCGCTTTATTATCTTGATATTGTAATAGGTATACAGATCTATTTTTATACAGTAGCAAATATTAAAAACAAATAAGCTCTAAAGGTGTTTATATTTCATTGCTTAAAAAGTGACATAACTGAGTTTTCCAGAAAATGAAGCAAACTATTTTAAGAGGTTGCTACAATTTTTTTTAAAAGTTGAACCAAAAGGATTGATTCATCGCCTCAGTAAAGGGGGTATACTTGCCTGTAAAAGTGTTTCACGGCAAGGGGACTGTAACTGCAAAGAAAGCAACTCCTGGAAACTTCCGATTTAACTGGAACGGGTATAATGTTTAGATTTCGGAGGTTCTATTTGTCGTAAAATTATTTGTAGTTGATATTTACGGTGTAGCTTTCGGTACGACGTAAAAAAGAAAAAAAAAATGTTAAATTATAGGAAGCCTGTAATATTCAGTTCAATTTTTTAGGTTTGGCGACTAAAAAATTTTAAAATCTTATGTGGTAAACCTGGAAAATTTCTTATCATGTTTTATGTGTCAACCTTGATTTTAGATGGTTGATCGAAGATTTGTGAAAAAAAAAAAGAATTTAGAAACTTTGCGTTTTTCCATGAAGCGAGTCATTTCAAGATTTTGCTTAGGATTTCTATTTAAAATACGGAGTTTTTTTTAATTCGGTTTTTCAGAGAGTCAGAAAATGTGGATCCTTCTGTACTAATTATGAGCTCGACAATTTTAACCATAATTTGAAACGATGGTTTTTTGTGTGGCTCTTTAGGTTGATTTGTATAAAGGACGGAAATATTAGAAAGATGTCGGAAAAGGAAGTTTGCAATAGAAGTACACGCTCTGAAAATAATTTTCAGCATGGCACCTCTGTGCCTGTCTGCACGCCAGCCTGCAAGGCCATCCATAGGGAGGGACGTACTTCGGTTGGGGGTCCGGACCCCCAATTTTTTTAAAGTGGGAAAAATTAAATATGGAGGGGAGGAGCATTATGAATGTTTGTAGGAGGTCCACAGTTTGTATGAATGGTCCTCTGCTATCTGTTATAATTCAGTCTAGCTCAAAGTCTATCCATCTGATTTTTAGGATATTGGATTAGCATGTCATGCGTTCTTTGTTCTCTTGATGCTCATTAGATTTTAGTTTTAGTCGGAAAATATAACTGGTTCATTTTCAATAAAATGATCTGCAATAAATAAATAAATAAAAGTAAATAAATAAGTGTAAATAAGGAATATAAGTAAATAAATAAAGGAAATAAGAAATATATAAAATTTTCTTAAACAAACTGTTCTTTTTTCATACAACTGTGGATGATTCTGTATCATATAATTGTGGATGGCGTATCAAATGAAACCATTCCAATTATATGATACAGACCCATTCTTAAGAAATTTAGAATTTTGTCAGCGGCTTCATGCTAAAAATGATCAAATGGTTAAATAGAAAAGGAAATTAATATAATAGAGTAAATTCTATGTATGTTCTTTTACATGAATTATTTTGTGTAAAACAACTCCCATTAATGTACATAAATAAAAATAAAGTATGTCTTTGAATTTATAGCAAAAGCCGTGTACTATCCACATCAGATTTTTTTTTAAATCTCTAATCATTTTGCTCGCTAACTGTTTCCCATTTTTTTTTTGCCCGTCTTTTGAGTTGTAAACCGTTATCAGCCGCTGAAACGTCGCCTCCGCCATAAGCTGATGTTTTTATGCCCAGTTCCAGGCGGGGTTCAACAGCTTTCTCGAGTGGGTGAGAAAGTAACGGTGCGAAGAAAAAACTCCGAAATTCGAGATTTATGCTTATGTTTAAATGATGTTACCATCTGTAAACAAAGTATGGAAAGGTTCGTGGGGGGGAATTTTTTGGGTTTCCGTCGATTGGTGTTAGAAAATCAAATATATATTGAGGTACTTGTAAACACCGCAAGGCTTTATTGCGTCTTTTGCAATGCCTATTGTTTAGTATATATAGGATTTTGCAAAATAAAATCGTTGATAGGATCGCTCTCCCATTGAAGGGAACAGGAAAGAAGTGATCAAATGTTTAACCCTTCACCACCCGTTAGTCATAGCTTCGTGGTTATTGTCAGGATGAAATGAACACAGAGTACAGAACTCCTTAAAGACACGTTTTTAGAAGAATATTTCTGGTAAAAGTATTTATTTTTAATTCCAGAAAATACAGGGGGCTGGAGTAGCTCAGTAGTTAAGGCAAAATGATAGCCTGCGGCAGTTCCGTATTCGATCCTCGACACCGCCTAAAACTGTACGGGGAGTATGGGCACGATAAATCTGTATTTCCGAAAATACACCTGTGAGGTGATGGGTTACGGGAATGATGGTACGGTTCCTGTGGTTGTCACTCCTATTGTGTTCGGGTCCAGATTGTGTGGCACCTTCTCGGACATTCAAAAAGATACCTTGCACTTTCGGGTAGATCGGGCTATCTGGGTAGAAAGTAAAGGATGATGCAGGACAAAATTCTGCGCACTCAAGATAAGTAGAGCACTATCTTTCTTGCTTGAAACAACCTGTTATAGGGTAGAACTCACCCCTCTGTAATCCTAAGCGTTTAAAACTTTATAAAGTGAGGGTATGTTTACGTATACGTTCCTGGTTCGAAACCCTGTATACGTTCCTGGTTCGGAATGATTCGAGAAATTCTAACATTTTGTTTTAAGGAGTTTTATGCTCGTAATCATCTGATTGTCTGCCCCATGCTGATGAGTACTGAAGAGATGGAAGCCTTGGTCCTCGGGTGAATAGTGCTCAGTTGAACACGTTCTTGATCATGACTATAGGATCAGCTGATAGGAGACGTTTCTAAAACTTTGAATTCCACTCCAATAGAAAGACTCAAATAGTGTTAAAACGTGCAAAACCCGTCTATAGATGGTGGTCATTAGTCTGGGAGCGCGAATCCAACATTTTTGTATGATGACGAAAGTATCCCTGTAATCTTATCGATAGAAGATAATTACAATGGCTGTCATCATATTTTCTTCTCTTATACCCGTCCCACGGATACGGTTTATCACGGTTTACATAAACAGCGTTTTATTTCGGTACTTACATCATATTTTATTCGCCCACACAAGCCACTGAGTTGTTGAACCCATGTGTAGCCGTGAAAATCGCGCTTTTCGACAGATGATAACGCTAAGACGGAGTGACGGATGGTCCAAAGACAAAAAAATAATCCGACATTGCTCTTGACCTTCTAGGGATAAAAGGGCTATTTCCAACAGCACCAAAAAATCTGATGTGGTCAGCACATGACTCTCGCTACATACGTAAAATCACGCTTCCTTCATATATTTTTAATGTTCATTGGGAGGGAGGGGGGGCGGCTGATGAAAGGCATCAAAATGAAATTACATCCCATTTTCAGTTTTAAGAGTAATCTCTATTTATATGAGTTCACTTTAAAATGATGGCCAAGTCATTGCTTCACCGGTTAGGATATTACGGCACACTCGTACAGTGCACACTCGTACAATTAGACCCTTATTAAGATCCTACCTTGGATCCAATATAGGATCTTTAGGAAATATACATTTAGGATCCAATGTCGCTACTGAGATCGATTAGGTAAATCGTAAGAAAAACTTAAGCAACATATAAAAGCATAAATAATACAATAATGCAGCATAGCTGTTTCGAGGATACGCAGAATCCCCTTCGTCAGTAGAAGAAACCGACAAACCTGAAGTCCAAAAGAGGAATGGGGAGCCCATTTCTCTTTGAATCCTGCGTATCCTCGAAACAGATGTATGCTGCATTATTGTATTATTTATGCTTTTATACGTTGCTTTGTGGGAAGGATAAGTTTTTCTTATCCTTTCCACAAAGACTATTGCACTTATATGTAATTCATAGTTCGAGAAATGTCTTCAGTGTTCCCGAATCCTAACGAAGGATATATAAATTAGTTAACACTCATTGCGTATTAATAAATAACGGGGTTAGAATATTTAATACCTAGAATATTTAACACCCACAGTTATTATAAATGACACTGTATTCGCATTTTTAATTCAATTTTTGTTTTTATTTTATAACTGGACCTATTTTCATAGATGGCGTAATGAAAATGCGAAAAAACTAATATATCTCGAGAACTGCTACTCCTAGAGCAATGGATTTGATCTTATTCTTTTCATCGTCAACACTTACTTATAAAACGTACATTTAACTGATATATTGAGTATACATAATTTTTTATTTTAGATTTTGACGATTTTTGCGTGCCATTTCGCAAAAAAAGGCAAGTTCTTTTATCCCAAATTGTACCGAAATCTAATAAGCACCAGTGTAACTCACAAGTGACTTACCTAGAAAATTTTATGATATTCGGTCAATTAGATTTTGAGTTAGAGTGGATACAAAATCTGCACAGACAGACACACACACACAGACGTCACGCTAAAAATAGTATTTTCGTATTCTAGAGGTCCCAAAAGGTGTAGATCCGTTGAAAACTGGAGTTGCGATTTTCGACATGATTCCAATACTCCCCTATACATTACCATGTGTTGCAGGGAAAGTAAAAATACTAAACTGAACCTGAAAACTCCTATAAAAATACATAATATTTGGCCTCCGAAAGTTATTGTAAATTGGTCGCTATGAATAATGCTTCACCGAAAATACTTTTTCTCCTGTCTCATAAATACTTAGCTTTTTTTTTTCCGACCTAGGCCACCCGACCTACCTGAGGGTTGTTGAGACCCAGACCGTCCAACCTACCAGAAAGGTGTAAGGTTACAAGTTGGACTGCCGAGAAGAGCCACCCAATTTAGATCGGAACCCAGAGGGGGAGGCATCCACAGGGATCGTACCCCCCTTCCCCTACCACCTACCTCACGGAAGGACTTACGGACCCACATGTTTAACGCAATCGTTCTCCGCGTGAACACGGCGACAGTTTTGGCAGCGGAGGGAATCGAACTCTGGCGTACTGAGTGCAATTTCCACGCGCTAACCACTGGGCTACCGCGCCCCTACCTACCCGAAGGTGTAACTCTGTTTAGACGGCCGGGACGTTGCCACCCAGTATAACAGTACCCAGTGAGGCTGACATCCACAGGGACCGTACCCTCCTTCACTTGCTACCAACCTGTCGAAAGAACTTTCGAATCCACAGATTTAACTTGATTGTACTTCGCGTGAACACGGAGGCAGTTTGGTTAAATCTGGAAACTTTATTCTGTTTGTAGATTGAACATATAGAGTTCATAATATACTGCCCCCCCCCATAATTAGAAACAAGCATTTGTATTTGATGGATCGACGCTTAGTCTTGCTAACGAGTTTATTCTGAACACGGGAATAGTTTGGACAAAGCCGGGAATCGAACTCGGATCCTTGAGAGTGCAATCTCCATGCCTTAACCATTGTTCTATCTCGCCCAGACTGACAAATACTGTAAGTTTTAAGCAATCAAATAAACCTACGGAACTGCAAAAGTATCTGGTCATATCACATCCATACTATTTTTCGCAGTTTTCTCGCCAATTTGCTCTTAATACGCTGTTGTTTCTTTTACTGGAATAATTGCCTTATGATTATGGAAAATCCTTAGAACCTCTATGGTCTTTGGGGGCCCCCTCTATATTTGGCTGGGAGACTGGATCTTTCCTTGCTTCATGGTAAATCCGACACTGAATATCATGCGTCTTTAGCGTTATCGAAAGGAAATTGTTCATAAAATGAACAATACGTCTGTTTTACAAGGGATTCCCAGATGATTTTCTATAGAAATCTTAAAATGTAGACAGCTCTTTAGCCATAGTGATAAGTCAGAGAGGAAACTGTATCACTTTTGAAGCAAGGATGCAATGTACCTGCAGACATTCGCTCACGTAGTAAGGAATTAGAATTTCTATAAAACAGTCTTAAACGTAAACCTTATCAAAAGACACTTTCCCACCTATCCATTTATACGTGTCTCGTTAAGTGGAGACTGCCCAAATTGATGCAATTAAGGTCTTTGATGTCCTTCCGCTACGCCCCAGTTTAAATCTGTTGTTTTCATCGAACGGGAGATCTGCTGGCCACGATTTTTCAATCAATCAGCATTCAATCACTCGTTATCTCAATCAAATGGGCGCCGCTCTTTAGCGCCGTTACTGCGTTTATAATGCTAGGAATAACTGTCAGAGAAACGTGGTATTTATTTTGTTCAAGTCACGATGATTTCATTTCTTCTGTTTAAATTTATTTTATTTACTTACGGTATATAATACTAACAGCGAATGCCCGTTTTTAGAATAGAACAAGTTTATTAGAATTATGTAATTATAAATCCGAGATATTTGACAAACCAGCACATGCATCAAATGTTAAAAGAAATTCGCTGCCATATAATGCTTTTAATCTTTTAAATGCTTAAATACGCCTTCGACCTTTGCGCAGCCGAACACACGTCTGCACATCGTCCGCTGCATGGGCGTTATATGCAGGACCTGACTAATACAGGATCATGCGGGGCAACAGTCCCAGGCCCCCGCGTCTGAGGGACCCCAAATTGAACAATTGCAACATCGAAAAATTAGACTATGCTTCCTGGGGGAAAAATATACAGTTGAGACAATTTTGAAATGGCATCTGTATGCTGTGTTATTATGATATTTGTGCTTATGCTCAAGTTTTCCTTATCCTTCGTACAAAGTGTATTTTGCTTATTGTTTTCCTCGGCTTCAATGAGCCTTTCTTTTCATATTTTCATGACTTCCAAATTCAATCTTTTTTTCAATTTGTATAAAAAATTCTTCTTTCCGTTTCTTCCTTTTGCACCCATTCCTCTTTTGGACTTCGGCTGTGTTGGTTCTCTTGCACTGACAAAGGGGATCCAGCGTATCCTCGAAACAGCTATATGCTGCATTGTTGTGTTATTTGTGCTTATATACCTTCCTCAAGTTTTCCTTATCCTTCGTACAAGGGTATATTTCTTGATGACCAGGTATATTCTTTCATAATTTAAGAGCGGAAGATTTTCTGAGCTAGCAGTGGCGATTTCAAGTCCGATATCAGAATAACGGATGAAAAAAAATAAAGTTCATTCACAACGAAAAAATCATAAAACAAAAACGGAAATTTCATGGAATGTAATGGTAAATTTTTGTGTGTTAGCGTCGTTAAAATTCGTGTTGACGTGTTTTTTTTTTTGGTGTATGTGTGAACATCCCCATCCATTTTATCAACCTGCTTTTTAGTGTAGATCGGGAGATTCGGAATTACCGTAATTGTAGAACGTTAACGTTTTCTCGATCGTAAAATCTCATCATCTTCAGCATTAAATTGAACGGCATTGCATTCATACCTGCTTCTGTCAGCGATCAATCATTCGGTATTGGAATCAAGTGCACGGTTTTCTCTATCGAGGATCTGCACATAGCTGCAGTTATGTGAAAGGGGGGAGTCTGTAAAATGAAGAAAATGTGGAATACCGCTTTTTTAAATAAAAAAAAAATTGATTGATTTAGTAGAGGACGAGACTCCCCTTCCTCATCCAGGAATGAAAGGTTAGATGGATCTGGCCATATTGCCAAAGGTGAATTCCTTTGTAAAGATAAAGTACTTGTTTAATATACGCGTCAATATATTTCATTATTTAGTTAACATGCTCGTGTCAAAAATACAGCTATTGCTTTTCGAGATATAGCATCAAAGAGATGGCGCACCAAACAAAACTCTACAGTTTATGAAAATTTTTTGAACAAACTTCAATTAAGTGAAAACGAAGAAGGCGCAACCTTCTAGTAAGTCAAAAAATAGTAAGAAAATTAAACAGTAGATTTGTTTAATTTTTGGAACAAACGCAATATAGTCAATCGTTGTAAGTGTTTCACATGTGACACCAAAGGGCCAACGGCCGTACCGTGCTGAAAACACCGGTTCTCGTTAGATCACCGAAGTGAAGCAGCATCGGGCGCGGTTAGTACTTGGTGGGTGACCACCTCGGAACGCCACGTGCTGTTGGCCATCTCGGGTGCGGTATCCCCGTGGTTTGCGCGCTAGATTTGCACGCTGCCACAAATGCCGCCGTGTTCATGCGGAGTACGATCACGTTAAACATGTGGGTCCGTAAGTCCTTCCCAGAGGTTGGTGGTAGGGGAAGGAGGGTACGGTCCCTGTGGATGCCACCCCCACTGGGTTCCGGTCTAAATTGGGTGGCACTTCCCGGCCGTCCATACAGTTACCTTACACCTTTCTGGTAGGTCGGACGGTCTGGGTCTCAACAACAACATGTGACACCAATAAATACTCGTACCATGCTGGATAAAACCGCGGATTGTATACCTGACGAAACCCAAATTTTTACCTTTACTCAAAGACTATACTACAGACAAGTTATATCTATTGCAACGTAACACTAGAGCTAGAGGATCTAATGCTTTGCTGCCAGTGTTACGTTTCTGTATAGTCCTGATTTATTTTGTACATGATGTTTTATAAATTACATTATTTTTGCTTGGATATGTATGCATTTATTTGTAATTTATGCTAAATTTTTGTATCTGTTTATTCGATTTACCATATGCAAATTTTGTATTCACGATTTCGGATTGTATAAAGCTCTGATTTGTTAATTTTTTAACATTGCCACTGATAATGGACATTATTATGTCTGAAAGCGTTATCGCACTTTAAAATGTAATTTTTTCGTGTTTTAATAGTTTAGATACTAGAGGGGGGGGGCACTGTCTTGCCAAATGATTTTCGGCAAGTTCAAGGGAAGTGATAATGATAATTTAAAGTATGCTATTAGTGCAGATGGTACCAAAACCAATATATTAACACAATTTATTCAAACACATACAATTTATCGGTGTGGCAGAGCTGTTGTTAACTTGGAAAGCACGTTTAAGAATTTTTACGAAAAATCTTTAAAGAATAATTTGCGAATAAAATCACAGTGAAAAGTAAAATAAAAAGTTTCATTCATATTTTTGTTGCGATTGTCGGTGCTTGACCAATAGGGTGCGTGTCTGAATGAATGAGAAAATCGACTGGAGTCCTTCGCTCCACATATTTGTTTGGAGAAATCTGTAATTTTCTTCAAAACGTCAACGCTACAATTCGGGATTTTTCGCGGCAACAATTGTCATAATAAACAATGAAGATGAGGAAGTGCGTAAAAAAAAAAAATTCCATCTTCTGAAACATAAGGAATCTTGTTCCGGCGTACCCATGAGTCACGTTAATTAGTGGAGATCGGAACAGGGGGTTGGTTAAAGGACGTTGCAACATCCCACACACAAGTTGGTTCAATACACTGCTGGGAAATTCATCCTTCACAAATAGGAAGTGGTAAGCGGAATAGGTTTGCTGTTTTGACTGAATCAAAGTGAAGCCTGGTCATTATTTCCTGTTTGGAGCTTTTTATTTTGCCGGCCACTGGCATATCTGGTGGAAGAGTGCAAATAAACTGCTTGACCAAGACATGTCGTCGAATTTGTTTTGCGGATTATAGAAAATCAGGAAAATTTTAATTCTGCATCCATTACGAATCTGTGTAGTGTCAAATTTAGTCGCACGGTATCTGTCACACGTATTCGAATTTATTGGTATTTCTCATTACATACACCTCTCAACATTCGTTTCATCTTAACAATCAAAACAGAGATGATTACGTTGAAAAATCGGTCATTGTATATGTAGTAAGCTCAGATTAACTTAAAAAAAAATAAAATTCTTATTCAGATATTTTTTGCATGGATGCAAGTCTGATCAAGAAAACAACTAGTGATGGCTAGCAAATTAAAAGTTACTCTGTTGTAGAGACGTAATTAAAATTCCAATTTGGTGAAGAGAAACTTTGTTTACCAGCAACTTAGCACCTGAAGCATTATCCAATTCCACGCCAAATTTATCCCAATAGAACTAGCGCTTTGAGGAACCAGAGTGATTAAAATGCCTTGATGGATCAGTGTGATAAGAGTGTCTTGATGAACCAGAGTGATAAGAGTGTCTTTATGAACCTGTGTGATAAGAGTACCTTGATGAACCAAAGTTATTAAAGTGCCTTGATGAACCAGAATTATTAAACTCATTGATGAACGACAGTTATTAAATTGCCTTAATGAACCAGAGTTATTAGAGTGTATAGATATACCAGGTAATTAAAGTGCCTTGAGGTTTCCTTATGGTAATTCCACATTTCCGCCAGCGATTTCAAGGCATTTTTTCGAAGATTAACGTAACAGCGAAGTATAAAATGCTATTAAAAGTCGCTGATTAGATTAGGCCTATTTCAAAAATACTTTCATCAGACAATCTGCCAAATGACATTGATTTTAAACATCAAAAATTATTTCTGGTGGCGTATGAAATCTTTGATTTTGGAATCTTCATATCCCACCATTGTCCAATAGCACCCAAAGTCTGCAAAGACTGCCGTTGTCTGATTACACATAAGAAATGCAATGGAATTCCTATTCCATTTTCTGACTTGATAATTATTAAAGATGTTGGTATCCTAAATCCTCATGAGTCTAGAAATTTTTTTAGAAGAAACTACAATTTTAGCTTTTTTCGCCGCACATGAACTAAACAAAACTATTCACTATTTATCTATTACAAAGAAAAAATGTCTGTTATGATCAAGTTTTCTTTTTGAAATAGAAGTTTTTTAAGAAAAGAAGACTCTAAATAGCGATTTCCTTTATATGCAAACATATACATTCGATCTATCGTGGGTTTTCAGCGAGATGTGAGACCCTTCTGAGGCTGATTCCTATTCAGAGAACGGGTCCGAGTATAAGAGGGGGCTTCTCATATTCAAGTCAGCATTAGGTGCTATGACAAACGGAAGGGGTTGAACTTCCTGACCCGAAAGGTCAATTAATTTTCACGTGGACATGGGAAAATGTCCGTGAGAACTTTCTGCACCAAAAAGACACAAACTCAAAGATCTGATATTTCAAGGGGGGCTTTGGCCAGTAAGACAGCCGGAAGGCGGAGTTTATATATTTACTGAACCAATGACAGACTGGGGGCCTTAGAGAGAGGGGAGAGACGGAGAGAAACTAAAAACTTTAAAAATTTGAAAATCGAACGAGGAGTTGAATTGGAACTGTGCTGACAGGAGGTCGCAAGCGCGAATCGTGGACACGGAGCCCATCGGAGAAAGCCGCTACGAGCCGCCGACAAGCCCGGGTCGACAGTGATGACCGAGGTAGGCTATTTCCTTACATGTATCTTGCACGAAGGCCTATTGTGAAATTCTCTCTCTCCCTTTCTCTGTTAAGCTAGGCTAGCGTTAGGATTATTGAAAGCTTTGTTGAATTTAATGATGCTTCTGGAAAATGTATTTCACACGTAAGGCAAAATGTGATAAAAGACATTTTCAGTATTTGAATTAAATATTGTAAGTGGGACATTTTATCCTATAGGTAAAGTAGGATGGCACGAGATGTTACTAATAATGGTTTTCTGGATATAAATGCATAATTGTAAAATTAAATGGGTTGTTATGAGTACTGGAAATTTTAAACAATAATTATGGAATTGTTGACTTGATCAAATGTTAATAATGGATATCGCAAAATAAATGTTTATTTCTTTTTGTTTTAAAATTTGTCTCCTCATTTTAGTTTCTTGTAAAAATGCATTTTAATTTACTTCCCTTTACGAAACCGGCCTACTTAGCGTCCTTACTGGACGTGTGGTTTTCCACGTACCAAACGGGTCCGGGTATGGGTGAGGAACTTTGGGTAAGCATAAATACTTATACTGGATCAGAATCCACTCTAAACTGTAGATTATGTGTGTATAAAACGATCGTAGAGTCTCAAAATAATCATTCATGATCTACACGTCTTCGACCGAAGTATAAGTTCTTCAGCAAGGAAACATTCTTCAACTTATTTGTAGTAAGAGTCTCAAAGGGGTGTCTTAAAGGTCGAAATTGGGGAGTAACAGTAATGTATTTCATTTTCCAATGTAGATCCTACAAATAACTAATGTAATTGATTATCCAATGTGGGGCATGTCCCTTCTGTCGACATCACTGTCCTATAAGGCAACTGCGATTATTTTCATAACTTTATGGTGTAGACATTTTTTTACTATGTCTCTTGACCTCGAGATGAATATTTTCCTCTAACTGCTGTGTATCAGAATTGTAATATTCCAAACATTTTGAAAACGTCTATAAGGCTATTTTAAGACTTGTAATCCATTAAAATTACCTCTTGTGCAGCAAACCCAAGTATGAATAACTTTTTTTTTACTAGAGATGAAAGTAAATACAGCTCATAAAATTTTCTTGTTTCGAATACTTTTAGCACTTTTATGCAATTTGCAGCGCTTTGCTCGCAGGAACAGATTATATGCAAAATTGTAGAAGTTATATATAAATTTAAAGAAAATAAACTAGCTGGTATTCCAAAATTATAAAGCAATAAAAAGGTACTGTCTGAGCCAGGGCGATAAAGGTCTTAATTCCGACTCATTGGGTGAATAATTAAATTGATTCTCCATTGGGTCAACATTGAATAGAAATAAATCTAGGATTGTAACTCTCTCCATAAATCGTGGTTGAAAATGTGAAACAGTTCTCTATTATTGTATATATCTTTTCATTTGGTACTTTTCGATTGCTCAACAAACGCAATATTTCCCGGCCACCGGATCAGCTATACTCTAAATCTTCGGGTGAATTAGCAGCCTGTATTAAGAAAAACCGTAGTTTTATAAAAAGTTCAGTGATAGTACTTTTCTGATAAATACTAGAACTAGAAGCACGTAAAAACATAGCATATAGCAACGTCTCTTGGACGCGCTTGTTCAGAAGGCAGGAGTTGCTACACTTTATTTTGAACTATTATATACATGATGTAGTCCTAAAAACTTTGATCTCGGCTTTTATTCCTTAAATATTGATCTTAGACATATATAATAAAATTACAAAGTTGCGTAAAAAAGGTACAGAATTTTATGAAATCGATTAAAATTTTCAAGGGTATAAATTTTAAGAAATACAAAATTCAAATTTTTATACGGCTCCTCTTACAAAAACATTTCCAATGAGTAAAATGTGCTCCATACACTAATAAGGTGATGTACAAAATTTCATCACTTTATCATAAAAAGTCGCAGAGATATGAAAAGACAAAAATGCTGGCTTAAACCACTTTTCGATGCATCGACATGGGTTCTCAGAGGGGAAAAATCATGTCGGCAAATCGCGTTTCAGGGGTCATACACAAATTACGAAAGAAAACAATGATTACATAAATAAATAATAATTTTGCTATTTATTGGTACAAAAGTATATACACTGTGTAGAAACAATACTTTACATAAAGATTACAAAGCTTGTTCAAAATATTTTCCATCCATGCCAAAGATCCATTAAAGATAAGAGGCAGATATTATTTGCCTACGATGCATTTCTGCGTTGCGTCATTTGCACTCTTGCTGTAAACATTTACATTTCAATTTGTGATTAATCCCTCACCAACTTTATTTAAACACATCTCAATGTTTTTGGGACACCCTGTATACATATATATATATATATATATACATATATTAGAAAAATATTAAAAATTCAAGTAATATTAACATCACCATAGAAGCAAAACCACGGCCATATTGCCGATAAGAGAAAAGAACGGCACCGGCCCAAATTCGATGATTAATCAGAATTAAGTTAATCTTCAGGTCTGAGTATTTAACTCTAATTAACCCAAACAAATTCCAGTTTCAGATTGAACAATAGTGCATTACTATAAATGCTCAAACTCAGACTAGACATCAAAAGATGAAAAAATGAAGATAAGAAATATTAAGGAAATTTGTATTACCATGTGGCACGAACCCTTCTTCTTTCACCACGTGTAATACGCGAACAACCTCAACAGAATGAATTATCTAGAAGCACCGGAATGAGCATGTTGAAATACAACCAGGGAGGCAGTACGAACTTTCACAGCAACACTCCTAGATCTGTCCAGTGAGTCAGAGCAGGAGACAGGACAATTAACCGTATAAGCAATTCAGATATGAACATGAAGCAAAGATGAAAATTTTTACTAAACAAGTAATTCATAGAAGACATGGATAAACTAGAATGTCACTATACACCATTATAAGTTCTCTCAAATCGTAGTTTCAAACTGGCTAAACATTAATATTAATGTATCTTATTTTTTGATTTTTCTAATTTTATTTTATTTCTTTTTTTAGCTTATTTTATTATTTTTCATTTTTATTATTTATATAATTAATAAATAATTATAATTTTTTTTTGTTAGTTACTATAATTGGGAAAGTTGTCTTGGATGTTATCGAGTGGAAGTTGATACACTGAGTTGATAATTTTAATAACGAATTTGGGAGGGTATGCATTATTAGTCGCTGTACTCAATAATTCCATAAAATGTGCTAATTTATAATTTTCATCACAAATTTTATTGATATATATATATATATATATATATATATATATATATATATATATATATATATATATATATATATATATATATATATATATATATATAATACACACACACACACACACACACACACACATATATATATATATATATATATATATATATATATATACACACACACACACACCGAGGAGCCTGGGATTTTCTGTTCACCTGAAGTGCCTTGAGGAAATTGCGGCAGGGTTTTAGAGGTCTTAGTACTCTCTATAAACCTCTCCAGTTTGAGCCGTCACGTTTAAATCTGCTGAGTTAGGCCATTATATATATATATAATGGCTGAAATAGTTCATGGAAGAGGCATTTTACGTACCAGAATCTACTTTATTACATGACACTTGAAACAGAGGTAGTTACATAGGCTGGTCGAGCTCCCGATCTTTTTGCTAAGTTAACCCGAAAATGCGCTTTTCGAATCTCTTCTCCGACGGACGCCACATCATCATGATAGCGCCAACGGCCCTACCGTGCTGAAAACGCCGGTTCTCGTTAGATCACCGAAGTCAAGCAGCATCGGGCGCAGTTAGTACTTGGGTGGGTGACCACCTGGGAACACCGCTTGCTGTTGGCACATTTCGGACGCGGTAGCCCAGTGGTTTGCGTGCTGGATTTGCACTCTGCCACAACTGCCGCCGTGTTCATGCGGAGTATGATCACGTTAAACATATGGGTCCGTAAGTCCTTCTGAGAGGTTGGTGGTAGGGGAAGGAGTGTACTGTCCCTGTGGATGGCTCCCCCACTGGGTTCCGTTCTAAATTGGGTGGCACTTCCCGGCCGTCCAAACGGTTACCTTACACCTTTCTGGTAGGTCAGACGGTCTGGGTCTCAACAACAACATTATCGTGATAAGAATTTTTTTTATTCTAACACAGATTCATCTACGGTTCAAGATTGGTTTTTGAATATTTTTCCATTGCATGGCTTAATCGCTGTCGACTTCTGGATAATATCCCCCCCTCCAGGCATGCATGAAATGTGTGTGTGCCTAAGCCTTTTGTTTTTGGTTGGGGGGGGGGATATGATACATATAAGCTTTGCATTCGCGGTTGACAATTAAGAGTCCGGCAAGTGGCTCGCGAGACAGGTTGGGCACCCTTGACTTTAGAATCTATTAAAACTTATAGTCATAACAAGTCAAACATTTTTTAAAACTGTCAAAATACCTGCCTTTCCGAAAAAGGGGCCGCGATTCTATACAGAATAGATTTCCTACCAATCGCTGGTTCTTAGCGAAATAACAGATTTCTAAGAGCCTTTTAACAAAAGGGGTTCAAGTTTTTTTATTTCTCGTATTAATCTATCATTTTTGTAGCACTGACAGTGACAGAAACGTTTAACTAATTTGTTAAAACCTGATACATTGTTTCCTAAGTGGCACGTTTGTTGACCTCATATTTCCCATTGATTTTTTACTCGTTTAGCGGATATCAGGATGACTCCCCCGTCTTCTGATCTCGCCATGGTGGCCAATTTACCAATTGTGTGCCTCTGAATTGAGTGCGTAAATAAGTCGATTGTCTTTGACGCACGCCTACGCGTGTGTAAAGTCGCACTCGGCGGGAACCCCAACTTCCTCTTGCTTATCGTTCATTAGCACTGGCCTTATTAGTAGGTCCCTCTGCTAATTGCGGTTCTCATTCGGCCAAGGTTGGGAGGAAAATGCATCCTCAGGCCGACCTTCGAAGGGCGCTGATGAGGGGGAGAAACAAATTAAGGAGAGCAGAGGAATAAGCAATTTGTGCCAAATTATCGAGGTTTCACAGATTTTAAAACGCCACGATGACGTATAAAATGCAATTTGGGGATCATTTTCGGAAATTTTTCAATGAGGTGAAACGTGTACTATAAGAAAGGACTCGGAGAGGGGAAGCGGGTTATAATTGAATAAGGGGAGGTTAAGTGCTAAATATCCTTTTTCAATATGTATCTTAGAAACGTAATTTTCTGCCAATGCGGCTTATCTATCGATGCCACTGAAGTGTACAAAGTCTATGATGAAAATATCTTGTAAATCTGTAATTTATATATGAGATTCTGACCTCATGTGCTAGCTGTGGTGAGCGCTGAAACATGGAGAGTGAAGTCATAGGGTATGAGTTCTATTCCCCCCCCCCCCCCCCACTTCACGGTATGGAAAGAGGCGTGCTTGGATTACATCGTTGTTTGGAGCATATAATATTCAATATGACAATATTTAAGTCAATCTTATAAGCCATCTATTTTTCAACATTGTTGGTCTGAAAATCATTCATTTCAATTTTTTAAGGCAAAAATCATCGCGAATTCCCACACTATATCTGGACTATATTTTTTGGAAGGAGCTCTTATTTACTTGAACTCTGATAGTCTTGTTAACTCAGCAGGTCCTTACATCTCCGCGGCATGGAAATCCTCCGTATAATATTCTTGACTAGCTAATATTATTAGCTAATCAAGATATTTGCTCCTATAGCTTCAGAAACAGTTTTCTTTTGTCAAATATTTAACTAGTTCCTTCTTAATTCCAATCCCATTCAATAATGGTTAAATATATTTGTATTCGATTGTTACCAGAATTTAATTAATAATGCTAACTCAAATATTTTCCATAACCAGTCAATACCTTAATCCTTGTTTATATTTTTTTCAGTATCATGTACTGGTACTTTTAAAGTGGTTTGTTCGTTGATTATTTGAATATAGTTGATGAAATTACTGTTGCAGCTCTCCAAAAGCGGTTGTTTCTCTATACTTCCTCTGTACTTGTTTTATAACTAAGTGTTACTGTACTTGTTTTATAACTAAGTATTTATTCAAACCCTGATTGATAAATACGCAGTTACTTACATGTCCGTAGCCAAGCAGTATTATACACATATTTAACTTTTAAAATTAGGTTATATATAGCATACCAAACCGGTTGTTTTTCTTCCAATTTGGTTATATTCTTCTTAATTCCAGTCTTATTCACTGACTGTTTTGAGTAAACTAATCGATTGATACTTTCTTTTAGTTGATGCAGTTAGCTCATATACATTTTGAAACCGGTTCTTTCCTTCTTTCTGTGCTGTATTTTTTTTAACCTGGTCTCAACTACTGTTAATTTGGTAGTAGTTTGATTGAAGAAATTAACTTTTGAAACCGGTTACTTCCTTTTGTAATTTGCTTCCTAATTACTGCCTCATACCCCTGTAATTTTTATCTTTCTTTCTTTGCAAAGGTTTGACTATTTTTTCCTCCTTCTAAACTTTTTAATTTTTTTACCAATAATTTAACGATTCATATATTTTTTTGCCATCTGTTGTATTTTAAATCTCATATCAATGCTTAAGATTTCCTTTTGAGAACCATCTTTCCTCATCTCCGTGAGTGGGAGAGAAACCCTTTATCGGCCCTTGTTGATATGTTTATGGCCCCTTTTTCTTCAATGGCTGATACCACCAGTTAGCTAAATTTTGCGTTGGGTGTTCTAACTCTGATTAAAATGCTCTTGGCTTACCTTGTCGCCGTTAGCGGTTTTTAAGTTAATATACTGTTCTTTTAGCCTGAAGAAGGGGCTTATAGCTCGCTCGATTGTCGTCAGATGACATATACCTGCTTTCTTCAAGAGAACCTTAACTTATTTTATTACAAGAAGCTCTTTTATTTATTGCATTGTTCTAGAAACTGAATTTCATATTAAACATTTTTGTCGCCTACTATTTATATCAATATTTTATAATTTAGAAGATATTTTGAGTGAAAATAAGCTAAGTGAAGCGAAAGCTCGCCCGAACAATTTTTTTTTTGTTTGGGGAAAAAATTTGGTGTATTCATAACAATATTTGTATATTTATATACTTTTGTATATCCATATCATCATTTTTATGTATTCCTGTTTTTATATTCAGAAATGGTACCTTGTTTCCGGTACAATAAATACTACAACAAAAATTTTAAACTCGGAGATATAGACGCACCAAGTGTAACGCTCGTGCACTTGGATTGGTCACAACTCATGCGATTTCAACCGGATACTTCGACGATAGACCTTAGTCGCGTGAAATTAAATTATAAAAAAATATATATATATATGAAAACACATATAAGAATAAACAAGAAAGATCAATCATGCTTAAAGCATTGATTATGAAACACTTTCCAACAGCAATGCAATTTTATTTAAACATGTCTAAAATGCAATACATTCCTCGGTAATATTTTAAAACTTCTCACAATACTACATTGATTTTTTATAGAAAACTTAAACCTTCATCGAAAAAAATGAACTTCATTAAAATGACGGCATTGAAATATAAATTGCCTGGTTTAAACATCTCTAAAATGTGATATATTACTCGATAATAATTTTAGAATTATCATAATACCACGATAATTTATTATATTTAAAAACTTCATCGAAAACAACTGAAATTCATTCAAATGACGTCATAGAAAAAATAACACGCCTGGCTCTCTCTAAAAAAGCAGCATTTCATTCATAAATAATTTCCCATTCATGTCATTCATCAGAATACTATAATAATTTATTTTATTTAAAAATTAAGTAAGACCATGGAGCTACAAGTAATTTAACTCTTTGCTTAAAACTTCATCGCAAAAAATCGTCCTTCTCTCAGTAAAGTCAATGAATATTTCTTTCATATCAGCTATGCAGACTCCATGAGCTAAATTCTTTTGCGTTAAATAAATACAGCAATATCTATACAACTCATCCTACATATTTTGCTGTTTACATTTTGCATAAGTGAAAAATAGGCTTCGTTGTAGAAATAATCAAATTTGGATGAGCATTTAAACTCATATATATTGTAATTGCGTTGATTTAGTATGTAGATGCACAGAATTTAAACCAAAATAAAGTGGTTTTAGGACGGATACAACACTCAATATGAAATAAAAAGAACTTTAAAAATCACGATTTTGAGACAAGATGGATGCCATATATCATTTTGAAGTGGATCACGTGATACTTTCATATCATGGTCACGTGATCGTTTCATATAAGAGGTGTTATTTTTATTTTTATTTTTATTTAAAAAACTACTGAATATATTTCGTTGAATTTTTTTTATATATTTTATGGAACAATTTGAATATTACCTAAAAATTTCGAAGCAATTTGTGATTTTTAAATCCGCTTAAGAAATGTTTGAAAAATTAGGTCCCATAGGGCTCAATGTATTTCATTTTTTCAACCCGGGTTCAATCCAAAACTAATTGGGTGATATTATTCATTTATATTCCCATAGGTCCTACAGACCGTCTGAACAACATATTGAAATTTCATTTTGATTAAGTCATTTTTACGGTAGTTATCGTGCTAACGGACAGACAGACAGAATGAACAAAGTCATAAACACTTTTCAACTTTGTTGTATAGTGTTAAAAATGAATTATACAAGAGTCACTTGCGTTAAATATATATTAATGGTGTAGGGTGTATGCAAGGTGGAGTGTATGAAACTAGAGAATATTCTGATTTATTTCGATATATTTGTACACAGAATATTCAACTAATTAACAAGCAAATTTTTATCACGATCGGTGAATATAAAACTTTTAACAAAGTTTTATATTCACCGGTCTGATTTTGGGCACTTTTTTTTTTTGGGGGGGGGGGGGGGGGGGAATGTTCTGATTTTTATTCAGAGTTTTTACAATTTTTTTTTCTCTTTTAGGTAAGTTAAAAATTCTGATGCTTCTTTCTTAGTTTCTGCAAGTGTTGAGGTGAGTCGCAGATATCACAAATATATTTTTCATGTGATGCGTGGCATCAACTAGAATTCCATGCAGCATTTAAGTTTTTGAAACGCATGTCAATTATTTTCGGAAATTGCTTAAAATATTTCGGGGTAGCAAACTTAAACCATCGCAAACGTTTTTGCATATTTTACTCTACTTTAATTATTACTTAGCAGCGTGCGATCTTGAAATACATCTTGAAGGCATTATTGCTGGAACAATGACGTCATTATTACCTTGGCAACGGCAGCGCCAAAACAACGGACTCTTTAAAAATTCGTCAATAATAAGAAATAATAATAAGTAAAATTTTAAAATCGTCGAAACTATTGAAAAGCTTGACAACAACTGCATGACATGTTTTTCACTTTTAAAAAATCCAAAGTTATGTTTAGCTTACAATGTGTTAAAAAAATCAATGTGGGCAGCACCTGACTTTTCCTACATGCTCAAATTCATCTTCTCTCTCTTTTCTTTTTTATAATTTATTAAATTCAATTTCATTTACATTGATAATTATTTGAAATTACATTGAATTTGTAGTTTTAATTCAATTTTCGTTTTCATTCGATGACTGAACGTAGGTGCAAAGGCAATGTGGCAAAAAAATCTCAAAGTTATAGGTATTATAGGTTGGTCTTATTTTTTTCGGAAAAATTCAAAATCTAACTTTTTACACATGCCTCATATACAGTAAAAGTTCCAATTTGTAAAATTCGTCCTTGCAATTTCATTTCTTAATATATATATATATATATATATATATCTGACTATAAAATGTTAATATCTTTATCTGCAAAATTAGTCTAAATCTGACTCGTAAACATGTTCATCAAAAATAACTGAAACCCTAAATTTTCTTTAAAATTATCTCAAATCCCTAAATTTGAACTCAAAAGTCTTATATATACAATATTGTATTTATATAGGATGTCCCAAAAAGATTGAAACGCACTTTAATTCTTTACCTGTTGGAGATAAGTGGGCAATGTAAATTGCAAAAATGTTGAAAGTAAGGTAGGAAGTAAGACTACGTTAATGAAATAGTCCTTCCATTAATTTTCAAAAAGTTACACTTTTTAAATTTTTATACGATCCCCTTAGACAAATTGAGTCAATCAGAATTTTTTTATTTTTAATGCAACAAGATCATTAAAAAACCCCGCATATATCTGTATCTTTAAAATTGAGTGAGTTATATTTAATTGAAAATTGAACATTGTGAATGGGGATCTTATATCAAATTAGAAATGTAAATTTGTGACATATCACAAAAAAGATAAAACTGGATGATAATACATAGGATACCCAACCGCGTAGTGAGTACCACTGCTTTATATAATCTCTGTGTCTGTGTAATGCTTTATTTAGATGTATTTGTGATAAACATTTTTGACACATATTAACGTATTTTTGATCTAAACAATTTCCGACGTCAATTTGTTTATGATACCTATTTTCACTGATGAAACAGCCTTTCACATGGTGCGGAAAAGTGGCACAAGTCAGATTTTTTCCTTTATCATAATTTAGTTGATTTTAAAGATACAGATATGCGGTTTTTTTTAGTGATCTTGTTGCATTAAAAATAAAAATTTCCTGATTGACCAAATTTGTCTAAGGAGGTCGTATAAAAATTTAAAAATTTAATTATGATGAGTTATTTATCAACATTGGTGTTAAAAGAACGCATTTTCATAGCTTGCAGTTTAATGTCTTAAGTGGAGCATAAGCCACAACATCGAATGGCAAAAGAACGTCCAACTAGAATATAACAAAATGAATTCCTCGTTTTTCTTTAACCAGTCATTTCGCGTCCAATATAACAAACGGGTCAATTAGTATTTAAACTTTCCACTAAGTCCACGAACTGTGTCCAAACGTGAAGAACGTCCTTTTTGAACTTCAAAGAAAATAAGTTTTACATTTTTTTTTAATGATTCAAGCAGACATTTCATTTATCAAAAGGGGTCTTTTATTTGATAAAGGCTGTCTTTGTATATTTAGACAATCCTAAGTTTTTTTGTCTTTTTTTTTTAAAAAGAAACTTGTTGAATCGATTTTAGACTACACTATCCGTATTTTCTTATGTTTAAACTTATTTGCAGTGGCATGTTATTATTTTTAAACGTTTACAGAGGTAAAATTATATGAAGATTTTGCGTGGTTTGGTTCATAATTATCATTCATTCTATGAATGTGATTGTTTTTAAAAAGCAGCTTTCGACAAAGTGATTGTTATGAATTGTATTTGTTGTCTTGTCTGAAAAATTCTACCTTTTCTGTTATTTTATCCGGGTTTTCAGTTTCTACTCATTTTAATGAGTTTGCTGCTGTTTTAGTTGTTTTCATTTTATTCCATTGACTGTCAAACTGCCCCAGTTGTTTTATAATATTTTTATAATTAAAAAAAATATATGTTTGAAAAGTTGAATGCTTTCCCATGGTTCGAAATCCTAAATAAATAGGTCTCTTAAATTTATTCAATGAAATAATCATATACCCAATTTTAATCTATGTGCTAAATTATTTCAGGATATATAACTCTCAACGTGGAAAGGTAAAACTTCCAATATCTCAAGAACGGCCCAAGATGACTTTTAAACAAGGGTTTCCATTTACTTCTGGTTATAAGAACAATTTTTAAAGTATTTACATATTGTATAATAGGAAATATGTTTATTTCCGTCATGATATTTTTCAATTTAGATAAAATAAATGTTCAGTAGTATATCTCAAGAAAAGTAAATGTTGACATTTTATAAATGATGCGTCATTCCATTTCAAGTATAAATATGCGTATAAAATGAAGATTTTTAACCATATTTAATATTCATTTTTTATAATTTTTTTAGATTATTGAGAAAAAAATTAACTGGAGTGTAACTCCACTCGACTTTCTCACATTAGAATATCAATTTCTTTTTAGCATTTGGGTCCCCCCCCCCCCACTCAATTTTATAAGAAAATTTTGAAAAATCGTTAACGTTTGTCCAATCGATTACAACTATGTATGCATTTCACTTTAAAGGGCTTGAAAAAAATTTTTCATTTAATACCATTCTTAGCAATGTTACCTCCGTGGGAGCTAATGATGTCACATTACATAAAAATTTTATCGCGGCTAATTTTCACAACCATGATTGAAACAATTAAATCTCGTGATTATTAAGCTATAAATAATCTTTTTATGCACGATTGTCAAATTTTGTCCTATGCTGCTATGTTAAAAAATATAAAATTTTGAATCAATTTCGAAGTTTTCCCTCGAATTAAAAGAAATTATATCTAGTTCCAGACTTGTCGATAATAAAGTCAGATATAAAGCATCGTGAAAATCCATTTAATATTTGTGGAAGATATCATGTACATAAGAAATAGACCACATACCGACGAGCGGTCATCACTCTTAAAATAGTCAAAACGTGTTCAGGAGGTTCTAAAACATATACTATATATATTGGCATAAAAATCTCGAAATCGGAAATTTTCGTGAAAGCCATACTTTCTTTATATTATATTCTATAGTATGAGAAAGTAAAAATGGCACACCTTTTATAAGTCTGTTAATACGGAAATGGCGATATACAAGATAATATTTAATCTCTGATCAATGCATGTTGACTTATGTATGTTTAATTATGTTTAACCTTTTCAGACATTTTCACCTCAAAATCAGTTATTAACTAAAAATATTTTTTGTAGTTTGATTAGAAGAATAGCCAACAGACGATTTCGATATTCGAAGCGTAACTCTATTACTGGTTACAAATGAAATAAAAAACTGAATAAAAATTAAAATATATAATAAAAAGTCTTCTGCTATAACTATGAATTAAAATTCCTCAAGAATGGTTTGCTGTTTTGCTGTACATCAATCGAGGGAATTAAGAAAATATAGGATATTCTTTTCTGCGGATGATGGTATAGAAACGAATTTTATATTAGCCGTTCTGGAGTTATAGTTGGAAGAATGCTGGAACAAAATTAAATTCGAAATTTATAAATTTTTCGAAAGTCCAAGATTTTAGATTTTTTTTTCACTACTTATAGGTTGTCTCATTTGTAGGCGAAGTTTCAAATTCCTACCTTCATCAGTTTGGCCTATAAATTTATCGCTTGGTCAGTCAGTCCCATTCAACTATATGATACGTAAGATTACAAAATGTAAATCCTATTCTACTGTAGAACTCTCATACAATATAATCCAATACTTAAAGATTCAGACATTAAACGAGGCGCAATTGTTTTCGGAATTAAATAAGCGGTCACGTTTTCTCCATCTTTGATAATTGTTTTTCTAGGGATTTATAAAGCCTCCTCCCGAGACCATAATTACCATGCTCCCTCTCTTTCTCTCTTTCCAAGCTGCTGTTTTAAATAAGTTTGTTTAGCCTCTCTTAAGTGGTTCGACTTAATAAGATGTGCTTTGTTGTAATGGATGATTGGCGGTTATCACGCAGACTGGTCTTTGAATGTTTAGAACTGACAGGTAATAAATATGGCTGTTGGTCAAGCATGTTGAGCATCAGGATGGGGAAAATATAGCATCAGCAGAATATGAATTTCTTTATGCATATAGCAGTGATTTCATTATTTTTAATACACTAACAATCGCGTTCAGGATTCACAGGAGTGTTATTGACAATCATATAGTACTCGCTTAAAGGGGGACCTGGTAAAGCTAGAATTGTGCTCTGATTGCAGAAAACTACATTGAAGGACCGATTTTCCGCTTTTATATACGCATTAGCATGAGGTAGTCTATATATACAATGACACAAGAAAACTTGCTATGTGCTACAATTTTGCGAACCTCTATAGAGAATTATGGCACAAAGCAAGTTTTTTCCATTGCAAGTATAGGCTATTCCATGTTGACGAACGCATAAAAGCGCAATCGGCTGTTGTCTGCAATGGAAGCGCGATTCAAACATCCAAAATTCTGTCTGTTATGAGTTATGTATGTATGGACTTGGCCATGCCAGTCTGAGTTGGGTTGATATCACACCTTAGCCTCTAGTTTCTGGTTGGTCCCATTTAGGTTCCCATTCTCTTACCCTAAACATTGGTGGCTGATTGGTTTCTGTTGACCCCCGCAGTTGCTCGAAGCCAAGTCCAGGCGAGTAGGCCGGAGGGCAGCCTCTTGTGCTAGCAACAGATTTGGGTATAGACGTTCTTTGTTTTCCAGATTTTGTAATGTCACTTTTTCAGATTGGCTGTCGGCACAGTTTGTGCCGTTGTCAATCGTTCCATGAAGCATTTAAGTTCGAAATTCAATGTCACAGTAGGTGTTGTGTTCACAGAGATTCGTAAAATTGTGGTACGGAGCAAGTTTACTTGCTGTCTTTACAAATACCGGCTATTATTTGTTGATAAGAGCACAAACCGTGCGAAACTGGTCAATGGATGCTGGAATATAAATATGGGAGCGTGATTTTGGGATTATTGACTTTAAATCAATATTGATATTGAGCCATTTTATTGGCAATGTCATACAACACTTACAAACATGAAAATTCTTCTAGCAATGGAACCAATTTATAAGCGTGTGTAACTGCAGAAAGTTTTTTGCTTCATTGTTCTTAGATGAATATTTGGTGTTGTTTTTTATTACTTAGCTGCATCGCTGTTCAATACTAACTGCGCTCATGATTCTGTTACAAAAAGTGTTTGACACAAAAATGAAATGCTTTGCTACGCCCGTGATCGCAATAGACTTAGTACGTAATGCTACATATGAAAACCCAGTCTTGTTGAGAATTTTAAATTTTAGAAAATCTTAATTATAAATTAATTAAATAAATGGTCAATATCTCGATGACAGTGTATATTATCTTTCAAAGTGCCATTTGTTAGCTGTAAGATCATAAATAAAACTAGCCATTTCACCCGGGCTGTGCGTCATTAAATGCGACACCCACAGAAAGGATATCAAATTGGGTATTTATTCTTTTTAAGCGGTAAAGTGGTGTAAGTGTTTTGGAAATCCGTTTGTATTCTCACCCCTTATTCGAATTTTTTTTTTCTTCTTTGATCTGAAAGCTGAGAAGGTTCAAAGGAGACCAAAACCGAGATTCTAGTTCCAGTGTAAGTACTCGATCATTTTGAAAAGTAGTTTTAAATGTTTTAATTAAACTTTTGTATTGTCACCCCTAATTTGAATTTTCAAATGATTAGATTTTTTCGTTGATCTGAAAGCTGAAACGGATCGAATGAGAAGATAATCAAGATTCTAGCTGTAGTGAAAGTGCTCTATAATTCTGATACATCACCACCTTCTTAACTCTCTCACCCAGTCAGTTAGTTCAGTGCATGTTATATCGTTGGTTGTTCAATTAGCATGACTAATTGTCCGTTTTCACCATTGAAGATATTTAAAAAACCAAGAACTCTCGAAAACTCGATTTTACTTAAACTCAATAAAACGCGATTTCTATGCAATTCCTATTTCTCTCTTTATTTCTTTTTCTATGCAAATGATAAATTATGTAATTTCAGTCTTCCCCAAATTTACGTGACCAGTTCCCATTTTAAAACATTAACTGCAACTGTTGAATGTGTATGCATGCAGCTGTATTCAAGAGTGTACTTTCCGTCGATTATCATGTTTGTCGAGAAGCGTTTAAAATTTGTGAATACGTTTTGAAAGATATTGTGTTTCGTAGCCGAGTTGGCATATTCTTCTAATTTTTTAAATAAATATAAAAAATATTTTTAGAAAGTAACTATTTGTATTGTTTTTAACAGAATTTGAAAGAATTCTTGATATCTTATTCATGCAGTTATTTAAGTTGAAATTTCTTTATTATGAGCTTGCGATGTACGCGAGTATCACTATTCTGTTAAATCGTTTCGTTCGTTGCTCAGGTTTCTAACTTTTGGACGCATACTCCCAATTGAAATTGTATAATAAAATTTTGCAGATCGATTTATGTATACAAAGACTTGATTGTATTGATTTTCAGGATGATGAGTTGATTACGATTTTGGATGGTAAGTTCATAATTTTGACGAATAATATATAATGTTAAAAAATAAACTAAAATGTTTAATTTTACTATAATACCTTAATTCAAGAAACGAGTGAGAGGACATGAGATGAGCGAGGGAATAAAACGAGTGGGAGAGTATATGAAACGAGTAAGGGAATGTATGAGATGAGTGATGAAATGTATGAGACGAGTGAGGGAATGTATGAGGCGAGTGAGAGATTATGCGAGACGAGTAAATGAATATGAGACGAGTGAGGAAATATGTGAAACGAATAAGAGAATATGTTAGAGAATGTGAGATGAGTGAGAGAATATGTTAGAGAATGTGAGATGAGTGAGAGAATATGTTAGAGAATGTGAGATGAGTGAGAGAATATGTTAGAGAATGTGAGATGAGTGAGAGAATATGGGAGACGAATGAGAGAATATGGGAGACTACATAAGACGAGTGAGGTAATATGGGAGACTATATAAGACGAGTGAGGTAATATGGGAGACTATATAAGACGAGTGAGTTAATATGGGAGACTATATAAGACAAGTGAGATAATATGTGAGACTATATAAGACGAGTGAGATAATATGTGAGACTATATAAGACGAGTGAGAGAATATGGGAGACGAGTGAGATAATATGTGAGACTATATAAGACGAGTGAGAGAATATGAGAGACTATATAAGACGAGTGAGAGAATATGGGAGACTATATAAGACGAGTGAGAGAATATGGGAGACGAGGGAGAGAATATGAGAGACTATATAAGATGAGTGAAAGAATATGTGAGACGATATAAGACGAGTGAGATAATAGGGGAGACAAGTGAGAAGATATTTGAGAATAATTAATTCCTGATTGATACATAACTTTTTCGGTTTAATCAAATTATAATAAATATTTATTTTTATTAACATTTAGAAAAATATTGGGTAATTGGTCAAGAAAAAATTATAAAATATATAATACGGACACATGCATGCTCATACACTATGTGATGCCTATTTGAGTATATATATATATATACCTGTTTGATATCTCTTTATTTCTTCAAAGATTACTTTCAAGGGTTAGATACATTTATTTCCTCCCGTTTTCTACTTAAGTTTCTTGTCGCAACCTTGATCGAAAATAAGACAGCAACTAATCCAAAAGTAAGTTTAGAATTCTAAACTTTGCCCGGAAGCGTGAGTGACTCGGTCATTTCCAGTAGCTGCCTTCTTGACTTAGAATTGGGAGTATTCAACTCAAAGTGTGTCCTTCACCAAACAGTCTAAGTAAGCGTCCTACCCCCCCTTTACAGACTGAACGTCTGTTGGAGTCATCAGATGAGAACATCACTTCGTTTTAGATCTTGGGACGAGGACAAAAAATATTCTCTTTTACCCACGCAGTTAAATGCACTCCATCTTAAACGACATCCTGTTTAGCCGTACACGTGCTGCCTGCTCTTTTTCTCGGGAAATTGGAATTTTCCCCGGAAAGCCTGGTCAAAATAGAATTCCGCAGAAATGTCCAGGAATTTTTTGTTTGGACTTAAAGTTTTTTCCTTTCTAGTCTTGTTATAGACGTAGGCAAAAAAATAATAATTGTGTTGTGTTTAAACAGGTGCATACTCTCTACAGATGAATAAATTTTGATATTGTGGGAAAACAATAATATAAATTAGAGGTTTCTTTTTCACTAGGCCAAAAATCAATAGGTTTATTGTTATAGCCTAAATATTTATGCCTATTTGTATGTATTTTTCTTGATTATTTCGAGAAGTATCGCCCATCTGCGGGGAAAAAAAAATTCTAATATTTCGAAAAATGTCACGATAATCATTAAAATAATACTGTCTATTTAATTTTAGTTAAAAGTACTTACAAAATATATTTTTCTTTTATGATTTCTTCAATTGTTAAACAAGTGAAATAAGTGCTTGATATTCTTGGTAAGTTATGCCATTCAATAAAAATTGTATTAAATTTAAACATAATTATATTCTAATGTTTTTTTCGGATTAAAGGTCTGAGCTCCCTTAAAATCAATAGGCCTCTGAAATACCTGTATAAGAATAAGAATATTCGTAGCAAATTTTATTCTATTGCCTTTGTTCTAGATATAACACACTCTATGTGGATAAAAATAAAATTTCCGATATCAAAAGAATGGCTGGTGATACATTTTAAATACGGATGTCCATTTATTTCGGATTGAAAGGGTATATTTAAATCATTAACTCATTTGATAAAGGTGAGTTTATTTTATTTTTTATGATTTTTTTTCATTTTAGATCAAAAACCACAGTATTTTGAAAATAGCCTATGTTAACTTTGTCATTCGCTTTTTATATAAAAATATCACATTAAATTGCTAATTTTGTAACATTTCTGTACGCAGTTATGTTTTTATAACTTTTTTTTTCTTCTTTTTTTTTTGGGGGGGGGGGGATATTTGCACCGAAAAATGTCCATACCGTTTATACCGAAAATCAATCGACTTTCGATGTTCATTGATTGAAATAATCATGATAAATTACATTCAAATTCCTCATTTTGTTTAAGAGATGACTCACAGACAGACATGTAGACATAATGAGCTAGTAGACCAGTTTATTTTCATATTTTTGCTGTATTTAAAGATTTTATTTATTGTGTTATTATTGCAGCAGTTTTTAAGCGATTATTTGATCTAGTCCCCTATTTTCCCCCTCATCCACGGGAATACACAACATTTCTTATCGGGAAACTTCAGAACTATATTGAATTTTTCAAGGGAACACTATCACTGTAGTGAATTCTTCAAAAGAGCACCATCACTGTGTAAATACTTTGAGGGAGCACTGTCACTGTGGTAAATTCTTAAAGGGAGCACTATCACTGATACATTCTTTGAAGGAGCACTATCACTGTGGCAAATTCGTCGAGGGAACACCGTCACTCTGGTAAATTCTTCGAGGGAGCACTGTCACTATGGCAAATGCTTCGAGGGAGCACTACCACTGTGTATTCTTCGATGGAGCACTATCACTGTGGTAAATTCTTCTAGGGAGCACTATTACTGTGGTAAATTCTTCGTGGGAACGCTATCACTGTAGTGAATTTCTCAAAAGAGCACTATCACTGTGTAAATTCTTCGAGGGAACACTATCACTGTGGTAAGTTCTTTGAGGGAGCACTATCATTGTGGTAAATTTTTCGAGGGAGCACTTTCACTGTGGTAAATTCTTCGAGGGAGCACTATCATTATGGTAAATTCTTCGAGGGAGCACTATCACTGTGGTAAATTCTTCGAGGGAGCACTATCACTGGCAAATTCGTCAAGGGAGCACCATCACTCTGGTAAATTCTTCGAGGGAGCACTATCACTTTGGTAAATTCTTCGTGGGGGCACTATTATTGCGGTAAGTTCTTTGAGGGAGCACTATCATTGTGGTAAATTTTTCGAGGGAGCACTTTCACTGTGGTAAATTCTTCGAGGGAGCACTATCATTATGGTAAATTCTTCGAGGGAGCACTATCACTGTGGTAAATTCTTCGAGGGAGCACTATCACTGGCAAATTCGTCAAGGGAGCACCATCACTCTGGTAAATTCTTCGAGGGAGCACTATCACTTTGGTAAATTCTTCGTGGGGGCACTATTACTGCGGTAAGTTCTTTGAGGGAGCACTATCATTGTGGTAAATTTTTCGAGGGAGCACTTTCACTGTGGTAAATTCTTCGAGGGAGCACTATCATTATGGTAAATTCTTCGAGGAGCACTATCACTGTAGCAAGTTCTTCGAGGGAGCACCATCACTGTGGTAAATTCTTCCAGGGAGCATCAGCCTCATGTTAAGTTCTTGAAATGAGAACTGACACAAGATTAAATTCTTCGAATAAGTATCAACGCAGCAATAAATTCTTCGAAGGAACAACAATGTAGCATAAATTCTTCGAATGATCACCAACGCAGATTCAACTTCTTCGAGTAAACACTGATACAGCATTAAATTCATCGAAGGAGCACCAACTCTGATTAAATTCTTCGAATGAGCACCAACGTAGTATTAAATTATTCAAAGGAGCGCCGACTTTGTATTAAATTCACAGTATTATATTATTCGAAGGAGCACTAACACAACCTTATTTTCCTTCAAGGAGTAACTGATAAAAACTCGCTCCCTCATCCAATATGTTTATTTTTCATATTCAATATTATGTAACAAATCTGTTAACATCATTCTCGTGGATCTAGTTAGTTACATTTAAGAGAAAAGGTGCTCTTTGTGATAGTTTTGTATTTTGATGCCAAATAATTCACAAATAGTTATTTAATTTACGAAATATTAATTAAATATCAATTACATTTAGATGAGAATTTTTTATACCATTTTACTCGAACTAAGAAGTTGTCAAATTTCAATTTACGGACTGTTAATTAAATGCCAAACTGCACTGTGGATCTTGTGCATCATTATTTTGCTGTGAAAGCAGTCAAGTCTATGCATTAGGTAGGGAAAGTCACGTGCTGCCCACATTATATATTTTTTAATATCGGAGCATGTGAGAGAACCTTTACTGAATCAGTGCCTTGAAAACACATTTTTATTTCATTCTTAAATCTGGCAATGGAACGAAAATAAATGATCTTGCCATTGAAACGTAAAACAAAATCAAATTATTTTAGACCTTCGTTTTCTTTTTTTTTCTATTTCGAATATCATTTTCTAGTGTCAGCTATTCTACATATCCACTCCTCTTGCGCTTATTACGAGCAATTAACGGTTATTTTCCCACTAATCTTACAACGCCTGCTCTCTGCGTTGCCAAACCTCTTTATGGAAAAGTCGTGATTTCTGGTTTGAACACGGAGCTTAGAATATGCATGATATTCAAGTACCCTTCTTGTAGGTCTGCCTAATCGCGCAATGTCCGCCTTTAGATTGCGATTAGACTTTAATTGATTTACGGTCTTAGATTGGTAGATACAGGTGGGGAAAAATTATTCTTTCATGCATGAGGAATGTTAAATAATGAAATCGGGTAAACAGTTATTGAGTATAATTTCATGTAAGTTGCACAGCATTAGTTGTAAGCAAAGCTGCATATAAATTCATTTAATGCTACTGAATAATATTTGTAATCTATTTAAGACGATAGAGATTATTGATTAACCCCATTATTTGTATCATATTCATAGAGCCTGTTTATATGAGGGGGGGGGATCCAAAATTAAGTCCAGGCTTCTATTCCAGGTAGTAACATCCCTGGACAGGTTTCGCTATTATTATGTACTTGCCAGCATTGAATAGTCGATAATTGAGCAAGAAACTTGCTATATACTTAAGGAAAACTTTAGCAATGTATATAAGCACAAATAAAATGATAATGCAGCCTACAGCTGTTTCGAGGATACGTTGGATCTCATTCGTCAGTGCAAAAGAATCAACAAAGCCGAAGTCTAAAAAAGGAATGGGTGCAAAAGAAGATACAAAGGGGATTATATACCCAAGACTTCTTCTTCGATCCAGACCGTCCGACCTACCCGAAGGTGTAAGGTATCTGTTTGGATGGTCGAGAAGTGCCACCCAATTTAGACGAGCCCAGTGGGAGGAGGCAACCACGGGGACCGTACCCTCCTTCCCCTACTACCAACCTGTCGTAAGGACTTACGAACCAACATGTTTAATGTGATCGTACTCAAGTAAACACGGCGACAGTTTGGGAAGAGGCGGGAATCGAACTCGGGTCGTCCGAGGGAAATCCCCGTTTGCTAACCGCCAGGCTGTCCCGCCCCCGACACCCAAGACTGGTATTAAACGAGATCCAATCAAAAGGCAGCATAAAGTACAGTCCAGCCAATCCGAAACGAAAAGCAACACAAGAGTTTAACGTGCGCTAAGACACAACAGGAATATCCTGACAAGACAAGTTCGAACTTTGGGTTTGTTGGTTTTCCTGCACTGACGAAGGGGATCCAACGTATCCTTGAAACAGCTGTATGCTGCATTATCATTTCATTTGTGTTTATATACGTTGCTCAAGTTTTCTTTATATTTCGCACAAAGTGTACTTTACTTATTGATTGCTATATACTTATAAGGTTAACCCAAATATGCTGCTTCAAAACCCGAAATACTGTAAATAAGACATAAAAAATTAGTCCAAAGGTACAACCAAGCATAAACTCCAAATTTCCGAATAAATAAATTTATTTACAATTTATACATCAATTTATATACATTATAAACATTACGTGATTGCATAGTATTAATTTCAAATAATATAATTAAGATTAATATTCTTAGCTTAGTGGTAAATGCTGAAATTGACAGTACTGCAGTTTTTAAATTAATTTCAGCAATTATTGGCTCTTCAAGGAAATACTAAAAGTCTTATTAGGAACTCTGCGTATACCATTAAATTCCGTCTTAGGAATTGCTTGGGCCAGGAACACTGTGGCGCTACGCTTGAATACAGCTTTGGTGTTAAGTCCACCAACAACATTACTTCTGTATTCGCAGATTAATTTTAAATACTTTTGGACGAAAATCGACTGTTTGTTGATATCGTTGGCCTCATGATTTTTCCGGTAATTTGTTCTGATGTTCGATTTTGTTCTCAGCAAAGCTTTCTCAGAGGCAGGGTATAACTGTCCCTCTCTGTTCATTCGTTAACAGACTTGTGACGTCAAAGCCGCCGGTTCGCTGAGATGTCTGTTCTAAGGATACATGCCGGTCGAATACTTACTTGCCTTTAGCATCTTTGGTGACCGCTCGCTATATAAAATTCTTTAAAAGTTCTTAAAAGTTGTTTCCAAGGGCTATCGATTTTGACCTTCCTGTAATGACAATTGATAGCTGTAAATATTCTTTTTCAACAAGGATACTCTTAACACAGAAAAAGGCCAGGTAATTTGTGATAGTATAATAATGAAAAGTAAGATCACAGATTTTGCCGCAGTAGGTATATTTCTATTCGGTAATATAGTAGCTGCCTTAAGCGTTGTCTCATATGAAAGCTATCTATATACAAACTCTATGGAGAACAAATGTTTTTCTAGAAATAGGTGTATGACCCCCTCCTCCCTTCAACCCTCCTCTCTGCCCCTATGTTATATACAGGGTTCTTGTGAAAGTTCTTGCGCACCTCAACAACTCCGAAATGAAAGGTCTGTACACGTTAGGTCTATAAACAGCAAAGTAACCATATACTTGATTAAAGGTGTTTGCAGCGCCCCTAGTGGAGAATTGAGGAGGTTAGGAACGTGAACTCGTCGACAAAACGAGATAGAAAAAAAATGTCAATTACAAAGTTAGAAGATTACCTAACGAGTAGAAATCGGCATTAGTAAGACACGAGACGTTTATATAGAAAACAATAAAGACCATTTCATACTTCATCATTTGCTACATTCGCAGCCACTAAATTATAAGTAATTAAAGCCTAACATTCTTTCTTGAATTCAAACGTGCATTATCAATGGCTGTTGGCATTTTGAACATATCAATTCCTGTGCTTATATGTTTTGTTTGTTGAATATAACAGCAATTTGTTTATAACCGTATAACCCTATTATGTCAAATAAATGCTTCCTGTAATAAATGTAGTGACAAAGGCGATTCTTACGGGTTATAAAATACTTTATAATTGACATTATTTTCGTCTCTTTGCTGCCGAGTTTGCGTTCCTGCTTTCTTTAATTCTCTGTTAGGTTCTGCTCTTATTTTTTTTTAACATGTGTTTTCTTTTGTGTTTTAGTTCCCCTTTTCCTTTCTTTTTCTTGGTTTAGTTCTTTTCTTTTTTAAATTTTTCTTTTATCGTTTCTTGTACAATTTTTTGCTTTATTATTATAGTTTTATGTATTCTTTGGTGTTATTTGGGATTGAACGCATTAACGTATTGTATTTCTGTGTATATTATCTTTGTATATCTATGTATGTTTTATTTATGGCTATTGTCTTGTTTATGTATTTTTCCCTGCCGTCTCTTGTAGCTGCTGTACACCTTTTGGTGAGCTGGACGGTCTTCAATAAATAAAAATAATCTGTAATAAAGTCTTTGTTATGGCTGCTGCAGCCACCTTTATTCGATCGAGTATGGTCATTTTTATTATAGATATACCTAATGTTTCAGGGACCATCAGACCTAATGTTTCAGGGACCATCAGACCTAATGTTTCAGGGACCATCAGACCTAATGTTTCAGGGACCATCAGACCTAATGTCTCAGGGACAATCGGACCTAATGTCTCAGGGACAATAAGACCTAATGTCTCAGAAACAATCAGACCTAATGTCTCAGGGACAATCAGACTTAATGTCTCAGGGACAATCAGATCTAATGTCTCAGGGACAATCAGATCTAATGTCTCAGGGACAATCAGATCTAATGTTTTATTTATGGCTATTGTCTTGTTTATGTATTTTTCCCTGCCGTCTCTTGTAGCTGCTGTACACCTTTTGGTGAGCTGGACGGTCTTCAATAAATAAAAATAATCTGTAATAAATTCTTTGTTATGGCTGCTGCAGCCACCTTTATTCGATCGAGTATGGTCATTTTTATTATAGATATACCTAATGTTTCAGGGACCATCAGACCTAATGTTTCAGGGACCATCAGACCTAATGTTTCAGGGACCATCAGACCTAATGTCTCAGGGACAATCGGACCTAATGTCTCAGGGACAATCGGACCTAATGTCTCAGGGACAATCGGACCTAATGTCTCAGGGACAATAAGACCTAATGTCTCAGAAACAATCAGACCTAATGTCTCAGGGACAATCAGACTTAATGTCTCAGGGACAATCAGATCTAATGTCTCAGGAACAATCAGATCTAATGTCTCAGGGACAATCAGATCTAATGTCTCAGGGACAATCGGATCTAATGTCTCAGGGACAATCAGATCTAATGTCTCAAAGACAATCAGATCTAATGTCTCGGGCACAATCAGACCTAAAGTCTCAGGGACAATCAGACCTAATGTTTCAGGGACAATCAGACCTAATGTCTCAGGGACAATGAGACACATAATGTCTCAGGACTCTAAACTCAGGGACAGTTTATCTCAAAGCTATTGAGGATGGTTAAGGACTTTCCTAAGTACCCCTGTATAGCCATGACTGCAGCTACAGAGGATGTGGAGTCCATCGGAATTCTTAGGAAAAGATATCGGGAGGAAAATTATAGGACTGTAATAGTGTACTTGATAACTGGCGAAATGTCTATGAACAGAACCGATTTTTCCCCCCTTTAAACATCGAAACCGCAACTAATCGACTAAGAAGTGGTCGCTGCCTTTGTAATTCCTGAATTCATCTTTGAGAAGATAGAGAAGAGGTTGTGTTCTGGCGCCCGCCAGATTAGTTCTTAATTGGTGGGTCGAGGTTGGGGAGATGCTGGGATACCCAGAGATAAATTGATCCTGCTGAATTTATGTAGGTGGAACTCTTTTATTTGCTCCTTTTTTTTTAGACCATGATGAATTTTATTGAGTGTTGCTCTGGATACAGTGTTTTGCAGTGCCTGAGATATACAAGGTAGGATCAAAAAGTTCGGAGACTGTGCTGATATATATCTTTAACCCTGATTGGAAGGGAGGGGAACTATTTTACCGTGGCGTAGAGGCACATGTGACGCGAGATGTGAAAATGGAAGAAGCAGGTGTTTTTCCAGACAATGCGTGTCAGTGAACTGTAGTCGTTCGCGTTTGTCGGAAATGGCGTTTGAAGAACAACGTGCGAATATAAAATTCTGCCAGCATTTGGGGAAATCGCCGACAGAAACATTGCACTTGAACACGCATTATTTGGGAAAACCCTGCACTGCGGACCTGCTTCTTCCTTTTCACATCTCGCGTCACATGTGCCTCTACGCCACGGTAAAATAGTTCCCACTCCTCCAATCAGGGTTGGAGATATTAGCACAGTCTCCGAACTTTTTGATCCTACCTTGTAGATCTGCAATTTTGTTTTAATCACTCTTGCAAAGATGGCAATTTTACGAGGATATGTGGTTTTCTATTTATCCAACTCTGAAATGCCTTTTGAATTTTCCCCTTTGTTCGTCAAATTTTATCTTTTTTTCCCCGCAGTTTCTAAAGAGAAATTTTAGAGAATTGCTATTCCCCCCCCCCCCTCCCCTTCTCAATCTGAGAATTTTCGAATTCGATATTTTCAAGGATAAACAAGTTTTAGGGTCTCACGAACCGTTTTGGAACTCTTTTTGGAAAAATGTTTGTTTGTGTGTATGAACTCCGTACACGATAACTCAAAAACAAATGTTCGTACAGCAATGCAATTGTTTGAGTGGATACATTATTTAAAAAATAAGAGCTTGAATTTTTAGTAATCCACATGGGTAGCACTCGAATAATTTGAAATTTAAGTCCGAATCCCAAGTTTTGAATCCGGGAAGGGGATCAACTCAAATTTCATGAAATGTTGTTTTGTCATCGCAAGTGCGCATGTGTGTAAAATTTCAAGAAAATTGGCTCGGTAGAAGTAGGTCAAAAATTGATTACACGATTTGAACCAATCAATCAAAGAAACCAACCTTAATTAAACAGTGTGAAAATGAATATTTTTATCAGTTTTTATTCAAAATTATTTATTTAAAGTATTTTTTATTTTTTATTTATTTATTTATTGTTTTGCAAAATTTTAGTGAGGCTGATGGATGTATTTAACTTATCTAAGTTTTGATATAGATTATTTAGATAAAATTAAAGTTCATAGCTTAGTTCAAATCATCAGTTAGTCCGCCTTAAACTGTATACTACCAATCATTCTTCCCTTGATTATGAGAATTGCCGGTAATTATGTTTAGTAGATCTAGTTTTTGATGTAAAACATCTTAAGCGTGGAGTACAGAGTAGAGTTCAGAAATGTGACTGGGTTGAAACGGAAATATGTGACGGAACGGACGTCATATTGTTACGAATATATACAGGAAACTATTGTTATAATTTTACAATCTGGATCAATTGACCTTGGCAACAAATTAGGATGCCTTGGAGACTTTTGGCGAGTTCTGGAAACTTCTGCAGTTAGACTGATAAAAAAACTTCGTGTTACGGCCTTTTTTCAGAACTTTTGATAGAGGATAAAATTTTGGACATAGACTTTCAAAATGTGCTTGTCACAGTTTAGTTCGGTTGTTGATATGAGTAAAAAGTATCTGCCGTATTTATTACAGAACCCAACATGTAGTGTTTTTTCTGGTTATATATACCCTTTAAGTTGTATTAAATAATATTGGTAGGAAAATGTAAATAAATTGAATTTCAGTTCGATACATCGACATTTGCGCTATACGCCAGATGGCTCTCATCCCTTGCTTTGACCGCACTCTCACCTGGTGGAGTAACTGCAAAAGTTTAGTCATCGACAACTTCGTCGTTTGCATTCTATTAATCTATTGAACTGTATACCCCATAAATAAATAAAGATAAAAAAAAAATTCAGAACCTTTCCCAAAGTACCATGTACTAACGTCACAAATAACACCCATCAGCCTTTTCCCGTTTGAAATATTCGAAAGAAGTGATGTTTTATATCTGTCTGTAACGATTAACACATTTACTCACTATTTTTTTACATAATGTATCTACATATACCTTGATAGTGGAAGATGCATTTGTTATCATGCATGCATACAGACTCACACATAGCGTAATTCAATCAATCAATCACAGCATCCATAGCGTTGTTAAATTTTTCAATTGTTCCACTTACTATGAACTATTTTTATTGTTTTGGAAATTATCATTGTTTTTCATCAGAAACAATGCTATGAAAATCTTGAAATTTTTATCATTCGAGATCTAATAATAATAATTGAAATGATATTTTATTCAGTTCTAGTTTTCACATAATTTATCCACACATACTATATAAAATGTGATTGCAATAGGTACATTCGTTCTTGAGTTATCAAGTTCACGCACTCATAAATGCAAGCAAGCACGCATGCACACGCAAAAGAGAGAGGGAGAAAGAGAAAGGGAGAGCAATACTTTATACAATAATATGAGAAAGTAAAAATATTGTGTATACTGATGAGATTATAATAGGTATAGATCAAAACAATATAACGAATACATAAAATGCCTAGTATTGCCTATATATTGGTAACGAATATATAAAATTCCTAGTGGAGATTCGCGCACAAGATATTTTTTTTTTACTAAGTATTAAGACTATCAAAATCAATAGGTTTCGAATATTCATATGCTAATAATCTCTCCAAATATCTTCAGAATTATTACATTCCTTCTAGCGAACATCGCCTTAGAAACATTCGAGCTCAGGGAGACTCAAATCGTGAGTTCAAATTTTCATCCTCGTCACAATACTTATTTTTATTCTCCGGGAAAACAAAAATAGTCTCTTGGGCGGTATCCCCTACTCATTGTACAACTGCTTTACTTCTGATTAAACTTCTGAAATGCAACTTATAGTAATTACACATTTGTGCGATGCCAATCTCTCAAGTTTTAAATAAATTCTATATGCGCGCAGACGATAAATTTTCAAAAATCGATTTTCTCATTGTGATTCAAGAATACAATTGCGAAGAACGATAATATTTTTTCGTTCTTTTGTAATAAAAAGGGGAATAAAGGGCGGAAACTTCTGTTTCGCTATTTCTTTTGGACGCTTTAAATTGCAATATATTTCTTTAAAAAAGAAAAAGTTTGAAATTTTGAAACTTTTGTCTTTCAAAAATATTTTTAGAACTATCTTTAAATTTGATGATTTATTTCGCAAAATTGTTAATTTTATAGTCGTCTATTCCACGGATAGGAAAATACTTTAAAAGAAATATTTTGTCTAGGAATAGTCTATAATAATAAAAGGCTCTGTCTGTCTTATACACTATAGGCTCAGTGACCGCGCGTCGCAGAGTTACAAAATTTGGCAATCGAAGACCCGGGGGAGGGGGGGGGGGGGCTGAAGGTGACACGTGAAAACCGATTTTTAAAATTTAAATTTTTTTTTGTTAATGTTTTATGCGATTTCGACCTCTTTTTACCCTTTTTCTCCACCATCCAGACGTCGTAGAAAAAAACAAATCACACAACCGGAAAGAGCAGATAATCGCGAGTAAAAATATATCAATTTCAAATCTCAGGGACAAATTTTAATATTTTTTATAGATTTTAAAACAAAAGTCACTTTCGGCTAAAAAAAACGAACTTTCGTTTTTAAATTCTCTCGTCGGGAAAAGTACCTACAATTTCGACTAATAATTTACAATTTTGGAAAGCTCAAAGATCAGGCTTTCTTACAAGCCCAATCTGGACAAGAAATAAGAAAAAGTAGCCGCACGATCCGGATTTTAAAGAAGTAATTATTTTCAATTTCTCGGCCAAACCGCGAAAGAAGGGATCGATTTTTCATCCACATGCGCGCGCAGACGCACGGTGTTTCTATGGTGGAGGGGAGATGGGCGAGTTTCTGACGTCACTGTTCTGACGAGGTTGCGTCAGATACGCATAGTGAAATCGAATGGAACATTCGATATTTGTGCCTGCTAAATAATGAATGTACGTCATTAAACTAAAACAAACCATCCATTTTATTTGAATAAATTATTCATCCATTTTATTGGAATAAATTATTATTTTCGAAATAAATTACTTTTCATTTTAAATTTCAATTTGCTTGAAATGCATTTATTAATTTTTTAAAAACGTCAGGTTTGGCTTGTTTCTTACAACTCAAGCCAAACCTTTCTCTTTGTTGTGTTAGTAGTTTCTTTGGAGCGGTTTATCCGTATCAAGATAAGAATTTATTTTTCTTCATTATTGTTCTTTTAAGAACATAAACTTCACTTTCTCTTTTTATAACATTACGTATTAAGTGTATTTACACGTTTATAGTGTATTTTATTTATATTGTTTTAAAATTATTCTGATTTAACAGGTTTTTGACTTCTATTCTAGCATTGTATTTAGATTTTTGTTTAATTTGTAAACATTCTATTCAGTTTAGAGTTTATTTTAACAATGGACTATTGGTATTATGGGTGTTTATAATTTTGTTTCGTGTTTTTATTAAAAACAAAAAAGCTTTTCATATATACAAACTTAAATAATGAATGTTTTTGTTTTTGGAATACATAATTTTTCATCTTAAAATTTCAATATTAGTTTTAACGTCATTAAACTAAAGCAAACTTTGTTAACTCCACGGGATTATGGGCCAGCGAGTTTCCCACTGTCAGAATTTTCAAGGGTAGCGAACAGGCTGGTCGCCAAAGGCGGATAGTCTATAATAATTATTGTTTTGGGGTGTGAATTGTATTTACAGTTAGTTCGTGTAGTCACTGTATTACATAATTATTTATTAACTTTATGTCAAATTATAAAAATTGTATGTGAGTAACATCTAATTTCCCTTGCATAAATTAATGAGCTTACTTTAGTCTAACATCTATCCATTAAAGCTCCTTATTCCTGTACAAAACCCTAAGAATAAAATAGTGGTATTTGGTTTTCATTTCTAGGTATAAAGAAGGAAACTCACTTGCTTCCGAAACGTAGTTTGCTATAGTTTTATTTTTTTTTCACAAAAAATTTTTCATCTTTATTATTGGTTACTGTGCGAAATCACTTTCTGTAGTTAATTTAAAATTGTTTCAAATATTTGTAGTTTAACGGAAATTCCACCTGTACTTATATAATTATTTCAAATATATTTTTACATATGTAAATTACGAAATGCAAATAAAAATATATGTCTATTTCATAATTTTAATTGTATTTAAATTTGTTTCAAATCTTTAATGATAAATTAACATTTAAGTATTAACACAAAGAATTCAGAAATAAATTAAACAAAAGAATAGACATCATTTAAAAAATATTTTAAAATAAACTTATAAAACACATTTAAATTAATTTTAAAATAAATATATTTGTAGTTGGAATGTTTTAAATGAATTTAAGTTCAAATATTTCAATTTAAAATTGCTTCCATTTAAATTTAAAACTATTTTTCTTTTAATTAAAAATGTTTCTCATCTATAATTTTTACTTTCCTTATACATTATGTATAAGGAAAGTAATTGTGACGGAGTCGAAAATTCGAATACGAGCCAAATTGGCGATAAATCGCCAAATTTGGCAACCCTTCTTCGAACTTCGGCAGGTAGCAACGCTAGACTCGTCATGGAAAAGGAGGCGAGTACGGGTGTTTTCTGCATCTGATTCTCCAAAGAAGACTCCAGTGAGGGAATATTACACTCTCACAACAATATCTGTTACGCGCGTGGAATATTGACTGCTTTAGCGCGATTTACACGAAACTCCAAAATACGAATAGGCATTTTCGGATAACATTATTTTTGCTCTTTTCCCCCTCTTTAATTAATGTCACAGTTAATTGCTTCTTGTGTATTATTTTTCATTTATGCAGCATCTGAAAAGTAATTTTTGGCTTTAGAAATGCTGCTTAAAAATACATTTCAAAGCTTTTCATTTCTCCGAATCTATTTTCTTTATCTTTTTCTTAAACTGAATGGCCGGGTGAATTTATCAAAATTTTAAGAACTCATTAGCGCGTATATACAAATGAATTGCCTGAAATATGTAAATAGGTTTGTGCTAAACACTCTCTTTAATAAATATATTCGCATAGAAATCATTAAAGGAAATATGTTTTTACTCAAACATTTTCAAGTTGTTTGGAAAGTGATTTTTTATTTTATTTATTTATTAATTTATGTAGTATAATACAGCCAACTTTAGTATAATACTGTTTCAACACAGCTTGTTTTTTTTTTTTTTTTTTTAATTCTCTTGTTTAAAACAGAAAGGTCGACTTCAGGTAGAGATAATATTTTATTTTGGCATTATTGTCTATATACGTCCTTGAAACATTATTTCAAGAATTGATTTCAAGAATATACATCTTAATTCGCATTCATTGGGGCACAACAAACAAATTTCTTTGAAACAAGATTTTAATAACGCTCTATTCGTTGAACGACTGAAACGATAGTTGAATAAATTTTTGGTCGCGAAACTTTGCGATTTACCACACCAGTGCCCCGTCGGGCCACACATTAAATTGCTGTATACCTTTGGATCAGTTGTGTGGTCTGGGTCTTAAACACCAGTGCTCCGTGATCCCCCCCCCCCCGTTTTTCCCGCGATGAAATGACTATCCTAATTGTAGTCTATAACACTGTCTTTTCATTTATTCAGCTTCCAATGACGAAGGCGTTTCGTAACGAAACGTATTGTTTAGAATATGTAAAATGTTTCACTATGCTTTTCCTCCTTGCAAGGAGAAAACGCTTTTACAGGTAACCTTTTACAGGTATTGCAATTGCGTGAAAGTAGGGTTGCCAGAGTTTGGCGGCATGGGTGCCGGATTTGACGAAATAACGTCAACGCAGTGATTTTTGTCGAGTAGAGAGCTTTTACTAGAGCTTTCTCAAAATATCCACTAATTTCGGAGATACGAGCACGTTCATACTAGCCAAATTGAATTTTGTGGTACGTCAGTGTTTTGAGAATAAATAGTTCTGACTATTTTGAGAATTAGTTGAGCAATAAATTGCTGTTTTATCGTACCGATAGTTGTTTTGTGATATTGTAAGACAGCTATAATATGAGCTGTATGTCGTTCCTGTTTACTCTTTTAAATAAAGGCGTTAGTTTTTCAGAATTTCCGACTCATTTTCGTATGCTGAGAGTATAACCACGATTGCTACGTTGTAACAGTATAAAAAAGAAAGTTTCAATTTGTTTAGTTTTTCTTTTTTCATGTCGTACATTAAGTTTTCACCACTAGTCGAATAATACCTCAAAAGACCACAGCGTGATCGCACCTCTTTTTAAATTTATATGCAGATTTATTTTGACTCGCCGCATGTTTTAAATATTGAAACATGTCTTTCGTCTGACTTTCTAACCTTTTCTGGGTTCGACGTCGTAAAAAATGCAAAATAGGATCTCTCGCTGGGTTTGGCACCCTATATCATCTGTTGCACTCGCCCTGCTAGGAAGTTCAAAAGCATGTTTCTTAACCTGAAGTAACGTCATCGGAAGAATTGGCTACAAAAGAGACCTTTTATGTTAAACCACTTAGGGGGAAAAAAAGGGTCGAAGGATCAATAGATTGAGGTGTAGATAATTTTGAGTCTTTTCTTTTTACTGTAATCTATAGGATAAGTATTGTGAAAGTTTCGAAAATTCGAGTTTTCGACAGAAGAATCAGTTTTAAGTATTCCTGAACTCGAATCGAACGTTTTTAAGGTCTGTGTGTCTATGTATGTTAGTATGTGTGTGTCCCTGAGTTTGTGGAAGCGACATCTCACGAATGAAGGGAGCGTTTCGAATGAATCTTGGTTCGATTATTACAATCGGTGAATACTGGAACTGTGTTGATTTTTAAACACAATCGAATGTTTGGAAGACACCCCCAATGATCGAATGCTTTTTTAAATGAATAAAAAATCAGGATGTTTAATAATGATAAAAGTATAATAATTTCAAATGTAATATTTTTATTAGAAAACGAATGATACATACTTTAGAACACTAGCACAAACCGTTATAGAGATATTGCACGATTTTTTAATGATTTAAAAAAACAAGATCAAGCTTTTTAATACTGTTAAGTAAGGAATTAGTTCAAACGTAATTTTTAACGTAACTGTGTTACTCGATTATTTCATCATTCATTTGCATTATTTGTTGTCTTTTTACTTTTCCCTCAGGGTATTTTCATTATTTTATCAACTATTGGGGTTCTTTCATCCAAAATAATTAAGCAGGGTGGTGCCCCTTTAGTGTCGTTTGTTCATTCATTTAATCAGTTATAAAATTTAAATATGTGTAAAAAAGAAAAAAATGAATTCGAGTATGTATAGGAAAATTTATGTTTTTTTACTTGAACCTCTAAACATGTGTTTTGTTCCTGTATTACGCTGATTTGAAAGCATCCACGAAGAACAATTTTTCTTTTACTATCCTCCCCCCCCCCTCCCTCCTCCGTAATACAGTAAACTTCTTATAATCCGAAATTCCAGTTAAAGTCGGTTAAAGTTATGTGTCGTTTGGAACTTTAGCGGTGCCGGATTACTAAATTTACTGGATTATCAGATGTCAAACTAAAATGGGTAAAAAATGTTAAAAATCAATTTAAAGCAAAATAACGTAGATAAATGAAATTGAAAATCCGTTTGTCAATTTGTTTATTTGTCTCATCATCATGGAAGACCGGCTGCATCGAATTTCATGAAAATTTGATGGGCAGCCTTGATATAGTCCAACCGAAAATTTAGACGTCCTTCTATTCGTCTGTTTTTATGTCCTTCTGACTGTTTTTAATTCCATTTGTAAGCGTAGTAATTGCAGCAGACGATTTAAATGTCCGAGAACGTTGAAAATCAGGCAACATACAGTATATCGAAGATGAAATATTGTTTTACATATCGTAATTTCAGTGTTAACAAAGTTATAAAATGTGAACAGTTTCTGTGCTTAAATTTGAAGCAGTTTTTTTTATTTTAAGAACTTTTATTAAGTGCTTAGGTGTCATATTTAATGAACTTAATCTATATAAATAAAATTTAAAAGCTACTTGTTTGTCTCATCAGCACAGGATAATAGGCTGTACCGAATTTCATGAAAATTTTATGGGTAGATTTGGTAAGGTCTCGCTTAAAATTTAGAAGTTCGCCTGTTTTTCTGTCTTCATGTCATTCTGACAGTTTTTTCACTTTGAGCGTAATCCAATCGTTATATAAACCTCCAAGTAAACTACCCAATATTTATTTGAGTTCCCAAACTAACGTGACCCTACCGTTTCTCGAGCCTCTCTACAATAAACGCATTTCAAAATCCGATAACTCGGTCAGATCGTTGTTTGTGCCTCTATCTTTAAAACTGTGGAAGTTTTATATATTAACGAAATAAAAAATAAAAGGCAATAAATGAAAGATCTCTCTCTATTTTTGCCCCTAATAAGGATACCAGAAACATAGTCTTCAAAGATGTTATTGTTTAATTGTAAAATTGTTATATTATCTATGCAAAACTGTGAGTTGTGTTTCTATCAGTCTGTTTATATAACTTACCGCTTTCCTTTTTGTGAGAATAAAATTCAAAAATTAAGATTCCAATTATTAAAAGTTCAGCGTAAATTGAGAATTTTAAGTTGCTTTACATTATATATTCCATATAAAGAACGTGTATATTACTAGAGAGCAATAAATGTGCCATTTATTATATACTGCTAGTGAACAATAAATGTGCTATTTATTGTATACTGTTAGTGAACAATAAATATATTACTTATTAAAAGTTCAGCGTAAATTGTGAATTTTAAGTTGCTTTACATTATATATTTCATATAAGGAACGTGTATATTACTAGTGAGCAATAAATGTGCCATTTATTGTATACTGCTAGTGAACAATAAATGTGCCATTTATTGTATACTGCTAGTGAACAATAAATGTGCTATTTATTGTATACTGCTAGTGAACAATAAATGTACTACTTTTTTGCCTAAAATGTTACACAGGCGGGATTTTACACTGTACAGTATGTGGAATGGCATTTAAATTAATTTAAAACTTATAAAGTAAACATCAATGAACAGATATATGCATATAAGATCATTTAGTCTATTGCAGTAAATGTATTTCAGTACAGTCAAACGAATACCGTTCGAGTGGCGTACCGAACTATCAGGTGTATCTAATCATTGGATGTCGGATTAACGGACGTTTGCTGTGCTAACTTTGCACTCTCTTCAATTACATATTTGTGTGCGAAATTAACGAGACGCGTTTATGAATCCGCATTGAAAGCTGACCTTGTGACAGATTTCTTTAGGTTAAGTTGCTGTTAGCTATGCTTTGTTTAACTTGTTACGTGTGGTTAATAAGTCTTGGCCAGTTCAATTAGAAAGATTAACGCTGTCACAGACGTTTATTTTGGCAATGGAGAAGATCGCTTTTTAAGCAAAGGGTATTTAATTGTTAAATGGAAATTTAGGTTTGTTGTTGTCATGCAAAGCACGTTCATTTTTTTTAAGGCGAGATTTTTGCAACAACGTAAGGTATAACTTGGTTAAATGCATTTAAGGCGATCAACAAAATTTCAGAGCAAGAAAGTCATTTTACTAGAGCAGCCAGTCTCGAGCTTATTACTTTCCTTATATACATAGTATAATGTATAAGGAAAGTATTGTGACGGAGTCGAAAATTCGAATTCGAGTTTTCGACGGGAGAGCACGTTTCAAGCATTTTTGATCACGAATCAAACATTTTTGGGATGATGTGTGTGTGTGTGTGTGTCAGTGAGTCTGTGGAGACGATATCTCATGAACAAATGGAACGATTCGAATGAAATTTGACACAAAAATTACAATCCATGAATACTAGAAGCCTATTGTTTTTAAACACAATCGAATGTTCAAAACCCCCCTAAATTTTCGAATGAAAATTTGAAAAAAACATCAAAAAATCAAAACCTTTAAAAAAAGTTACGCAAATAGACATTTCTTATGTAATTTTCCCTTAGAAAACGATTGACATAAACTTTAGAACGCTAGCATCAACCGTTATCGAGATATTGCACATTTTTCAAATAAATTTATCAAAAAATCCCATAAATCAAAAAAATATTAACTGTTAAGAAATATGTTCACTTTTCATATGTGATATCATGCGATAAATTTGGTGACATCATTCTCGTGGATCTAGCTCGTTCCATTCATGAGAAAATATACTTTGAATAATATTTTTGTATTTGAACACCAATAGTTATTTATCTGCAATAAGACTAACTTATTTCTCCGTCCATAACGCTTGGCGAGATTTTGGCTACGAATTTGGCAGAATGTCGCCAACTTGGCGACTTTTTAAAATACTGTCAAATTAACGAAAATCTCCCCAAATGGACAAAAATGATAAAATGACGCCAAATCGATGAAAATGACGACTAATTGATAAAAATTCAATATCTTGGAAAGAATATAAGTATCTACTATAAGAATGACTTATATTTTTACTGTAAAAGTAGTAAATTCATAGCATTATATATGGAAAGCCATGTGCTGCTCACATCAAATTTTTTTGTTTTAGAGGTTGTTATATATGGTCTCGTTGTTCACGGTTAGTTTGCTGCTCGGGGCTAGTCGACAGGCTTTGGCCTGATTTGATCCGTAGGCTTGACTTCTCTAAAACTTTTTCAGACCACGGAGAGCTTGCGTTTAGTTTTTAAAATTAAGCCGAACCGGGCATATTCAACGTCTGAAAAGTTATTAAATAAAATTTAGCAGAATACATAAATTATTTTGTTGATTTCAGCTATGTAATGATAAATGTTTAACAAACTCAATTTTTACTTTAATTCTTCGTAAAAAAATTGAAAAAATTCGTGTTTTTTACACATTTAGATAAATATCATTTTAGGCGGAACCGGGTCGAGATTCACGATTCTTGTAGCCAGGCAGGTCTCGGATTCTACATTTTAAAATTTCTTTTTAGCTTGAACCGGGTTCGAGCGCTGATATTGGCAGTTCAGGCCAGAAAAAAAGGCTGAAATTTCTGTCCCCGCAGACTTTTAACTTGTTTGACTCCAATTCCAGATACTATGTTCATGAACCAACGGCGTCGCTGCCTGGTGATCGTCGAGGACCGAATCCTGTCACCCTGCTCAAATGATGTCAAGAACAAAGGCTTTTTAAAAACATATCGAATGCTTTCAATTTTATATATAATTATATAAATCTTGCAACGCAAGTTGTGATAATTGATGTAGGTGCTGTTGGCCATAACTTCGATCTGATCTTCAAGATCACATTTAAAATCAGAAGGGTCGCTCACAAATCAAAATAATTGTCCATCTTTCCATGAGCTATCATATCTATCAAACCCACGAAACCGTCAAAAATCTAGATTTTTACGGCTAGGTGTGGGTTTTTTTCCCCCCTTCGTCTTCCATTTTCTTCATGTAAATACCTTATGTGAAACACGTGAAATACCGATACACCCTCCCGTACAGTTCTTTTCTTCGTATATCTTCAAGATTTCTTGAATAAGTGAATGGTTAGGCGTTGGCCGATTTCTTGGCATGGGCACCCCCTGCTGTTTGATAGCTCGCTGAGAAGTTATGAATCGGGCTTTTCGGGTGGCCTATTAGACAGACAAACCTGAGCATTTGCTGCGAGAAAACTCTCAAATTGAGGGTTTGGGATGCTCGTTGGGGACCTACAATGAAGCGGGCTTTGGGAAGATTCTGGCAGCCCGCTGGTGTGGGAGGTCGGATTGGGAGATTAATTACTCTTCGGTCTACTGTTCGTGCTTTCAGCAGCAAAAAAATGTTTTTCTGTAAATTTTTCCCTTTTGTGCCCTCACGGAACCTATTAATGAAGAAGAATAGTTTTTAAAATATCTGCAAGGGACTTTTTTGGAGGTTTGTTCTTAATATCTATCATTCGTAGTGTTTTCTTATCTCTAGTACTTAGTAATAGTAGTCTGCAATAAATACACAATAAATAAAATTGCTGCTTGTATAAAAATAACGTACAATTTCTTCAAGGATGTATTGTACGTTATAATCGTAGTCTCGTCTGGTTTGAGAGTATTTTCCCTCTAAATAATGCTGCACCAGAAAATGCGATTTTCTCCTTGCTCTATTATTTTCAACAATTTACCTTCATTCTAGTCATTTATTATTATTGTTTTTTTTTCATTCTATTCAAGTTTTTATTCTAAGTACGCCATTTTGAATGGAAATTGTTTATCAGCATGGTGATTTATTTTTTTTTATTTAGATTAGACCTACAAATAGTTTACTGCGCACTGTATTTCATACCGAATATCGGCGAGTGTTAATCTTGATATACAAAAATACCTGAATTACGAGGCTTCATTCCACTTTCTCATGCAATTATTCTTAATTATTGGGTCCTCTCGTATCAACCAGCAGAATACAAATTTTTACTTTTTCATAGTATGTAATTATAGAGAAAGTATTGTTTTAACGAAAATTTTCGATTTCGAGATTTTGATGTTAGTGTATGTTTTAAGACATTCTGAACCCGATTTCACTATTTTGGAAGTATATCTGTAGTCGATTTATGTACACGATAGTGGCCACAAATATTACCGGATTTTCACAAAAATGTGTATCAAGATTTGTTATCGAAAAATCTAGAACTAGATAAAAAACATTTTTAATTCGAGCGAAAACTTTGAATTTTAATTGAAATTATATATTTTTTTTAACATGGCAGCATAGGACAAAATTTGACATAATCATGCTTAAAAGGGTTTATTTATGGCTCAATGATCACGAGACTATAGTTTCAATGTGAAAAATGGATGCGATACAAATTTTTTTGTTCGTGACGCCATTAGACCCCCTCTGTGGGTTACCTGCCCCCCCGGGGGGTACACTGTCAAGTATGACATCGATCGAAAGATTTTATCAAGGTCTTGAAAGTGAAGGGCAAGACTTTAAAATTGTAGTCATTTGGATCCACGACACCGAATTTTCAAAAATTTTCTTGAAAATATTGGCGGGTGGGGGTGGGGAAGCTACTTGAAAATCGATTCTTGTATGAGAAAGCCGAGTTGAGTTACACTCCAGTTAATTTACATAATGTATCCATATATCAAATATCATGACTGTTAATGTTTTGTTTTGGAGCTGTCGTGCTTTGCAGGCTTTGGCGTCCATGGACGCCAATGCCTGCAAAAGGGGATCGAACTGTTTGGGATAAGGTATGTCAAATACCTGTCTTTTTGAGAGTTCATCGTTTGGGATGGACGCTGTCCCACCCGTAAGCAAAAGGTTAATGTATATGCAAAATATAATAATTTTCAAAATCATGTTGTACTTCAAATCGTGCAGTAAAATATTTTTAATTTATTTCTTTTTTTTTTTTTTGCAATAAAAAGTTGAGTGTGGCTGAACTCCACTTTCTTATACCAGAATTCATTTTTTTTTTTTTTATATTTTACAAGAAAAGATTTGAAAAATTGGTATCCTGGGTCCAAATTATTACAACTATAGCGTATTACCCTTCATTTTATAGGGCTTGAAAAAAAAAAAGAGTAACTTGCCGCTTAAGGGAAGGGGAGGGGGAAGCTAATGACGTGACGAGCACAAAAATTGTATTGCTTCTATTTTTCACAACAGTGATTGAAACTATTAAGTCTTGTGATCATTGAGCCATAAATGAATCCCTTTATGCATAATTATGCCAGATTTTATCCTATGCTGCCATGTTAAAAAAAATATAAAATTTCGAAGTTTTCGTACGAAATAAAAAAAAAAATTCAATCTTGTTCTAGATTTTTTTATAACAAAGCTAGATATAAAGTTTCGTGATTGTCCATTAATATTTGTGTCTGCTATCGTGTACACAAAAAAAAAATCGACCACAGACATTAGATAGATAGACAGACAGATAGACATCACTCGAAAAATAATCAAAACGTGTTCAAGTGGCATCAATCGAAAATTTTCAATCGAAAATTTTCTTGAAAGATACATTCTTAATACTACATATAAGAAAGTATAAAGTATATGGAAATCTTAATTTTCGTTGAGCAGCATTATCTTTAAGACCAAATCTAAAAACAAATGAAGAGTCATTCAATCTACAATTTAGATTCATGTAAAATTAGCTGAAATTTGGAATAGAAACCGAAATTGAAAAACCTAAAACTGGCTACCGCTCCAAGAAATGAATAAAGCATATTCTTAATATACATTTAATGCATATCTTACACATATTCTATTTTATGGTCCCAGTAAGAGTTTTAATTCACAAAGTTTTAAAAAATTTTCAAATTTTTAAAGTACTACCTTTTTGTTTGATATAGAGAAAAAATATTTGTGAACTTGAACATTATGTCCGCCAAAACAAACACTAAAATTCTACTAAAGTTATTTTATTTTCTTATTAAGGTTGGTATAAAATGCATACTGTTCTAAATTCCTAACAGGAAACCATTATTATAATTTGAAGATCGCTCGACCTTGGTGATGAATTTGGGACATATCGCCAACTTAGCGATTTTTTACGAGTTCCAGAAATGTTTCGAATTTTGTAGATTGGCTAAGAATTTACGAGTTACGTGCTTTTCCCAGAACTTTCCACAGAGGGTATATAAGCTCGTCGTCGTTCCGTTAGGTTGTTGACGTGACAGGAGTAAAAGTAAATTATGAATACTTCAGCGTTTTAAAGATATAATTTTGTGTTTTTTGAATGAGTCTAGTGTTTAATTACTGTTTTACTGTATTTGACAGTTGTTTTGTGAACTTATAAGGTGGCTAGAGTTATTAGCTGTATGTTGCTCCTTTTTTGTGCTTTGGTGCTTTAAATAAAGCGTTTGTTATCCAGAAATTCAGACTCATTTTTATATTCTGAGAATACACCCACTATTCCTAAGGATACGTCGCAACAATATTTAAAAAATAGTGAGTAACTCTGTTACTCTTTATAGATTGATGTAAAACATCACTTTTTACCCAAAATTCGAATGGGAAAAGGTTGATGTGTGTTGTATATGTTAAAATGGCACAAGGTATCTAGGGAATAGTTAATTTCTTTTTTTGTTTCTTAAAAGATTTAAATATTCTTTTAATTATACAGTTTTAATAAGTAATATAGACAGTTTTTATCTTGTTTTTTCAAAACTTCAAACGACGAAGTCATCGACAATGAAACGTTCGGATGTAAACGTTTGTTGTCATTACACCGGGCGAGCTTATGGTCGGCCCCTAGTCGAGTTGATATAGGGAGTATTTTCCCCTCTGTGGAAAGTTCTGGAAAAAGCACTTAACTCGTGAAGTTCTTAGCTAATCTACAAAATACAAGAAGTTTCCAGAACTCGATGGGTTGTCGATATTTAGTCAAATTCGTCGCAAAGTTTAAGTGACTCAGACCTCTAAATTATGACAATGTTTTCCCGTTACGTATTCGTAACAATATGATGTCGCTTCTGTTGCATACTTCCGTTTCATCCGCGTCACATTTCTTTCATGATTAATCCTTTACGCCTACGCCCCAAGCTGTTTCACATAAAAAATGTACTTTGTCTTATAGCACCGGCAGCGAACGGGTTAAGCCAAACCAAATCAGAAGTTCAATAACAACCTGATCTTTGTGTATAACACAAAAGGTTATAAGACACATCATCTGGATGGCGATCCATGGAAAGCATGATCCTTGTCTAATTCACACAAACGACTACTCATTCAAGAGCGTGTAGAACCAATGCCTCTGGGCCATGTTATACGGATTCTCTGTGAAAGTTACCGCACATTTTACGTTGTGTTTTCGTATTTTTTTATATATAATTTACACCTACAAGAAGAAAAAAAAACCTGCGCAATATCATCAGAATGTACTTCCCCCCTTTATTTCTCCACGATTCCGCCCATTGCGGAAAAACTGAACCTAATCGCCGTGAAGATTTACTCTGCCCGACAGGTAAGGGTCAGGGGTCGGTATGTTTTGGAACCAACGGGCCGGAGATTGACCTTGGGTTCGTCGAGGACAGGGTGCCAGCTTGTTTACCTATCTCTGACTTGGCGACTTGTGCAAGCAGAAACTTTGGCGGATAAAATGTCGTTTGGGCTCGAGGTTAATAGAATATTTGCTTGGACTAGTATTTTTCAAACGTCTAGGTTCGCGTAACCCTATAGCAATTCAGTTAGATGCTCCGAAAATCAGTAGCCATTTTGAAGCTTATCTATTGCGATGATCGTACCGGATTTTGTATGATTTTCACAATTTGTTTGAGAGATAGCGTGCTGTGTGTGGAATTAGTAGGATTTCCGATACCTCGAGAAAGATTCTTGATAAATTCTTAACGGTGGCAATTTATTTTCCGTTAAAAATACTTAATAATATTGATTATATTTGATGTAAAAAATGTATGAAAATATTTAATGTCACAAATGCGTAAATATATTTAATATTCACACTACCGATAGTATAAATCTCATATATAATCCCTTATTTGATAATAATAATTATAAATTTTTATTTCTCATACTATCGCATATGAATAATATAGTATTGCTTTTACAAAAATTTTCGATTTCGCGATTTTGATGCCAATACATGTTTTAGGACTTCCTGGATACGCTGTGACTATTTTAAAGTGATGTCTGCCTGTATGCTTGGGGTCGATTACTTGTGCACACGATAGCTACTACAAATATTAATTGGTTTTCATAAAAGTTTTTATCCGGCTATTTGCTCAACGAAAAATCCAGAACTAGATAGAGCTTTTTTGAAATTCGAGTGAAAACTTTGAAATATTATATCATACGACAAAATTTGACATAATCGCACATGAGATTTTTTTTATGGCTTAATGATCATAAAATTTAATAGTTTCAATCATTATAGTAAAAAATATCCGCGATACATTTTTTTTCGTAATATCATTAGCCCCCCCCCCCTTTTTTTTGGAGTGCATGTTACCCCCAACGCAGCTCCTGAGGGGTACGTTGTTAAACTTGTTAATGACGTTCCTAGCCCAAATAAAAGGTAACATGCTATAACTGTGTTCATTTGGATCAGAGATAACACTTCACTCAATAAGTCTCCGGTCTGACACATATGTGGCAACACTGTTGACAGACCCATATGATTTCTGGATAGTACCAACCTTCAAACGACACGTGTCAAAATTTCATGACATTCTGACAATTAGTTTATAGGTTACAGTGGTTTTAGTGACCCCAGTTTTGTAATTTTCAAAACAATGGATAAAGAATTTCGTGTGTTGATTAAACACTGTTTCTTGATGGGGAAAAATACTCTTGAAGCCAAATAGTGACTTAATAAGTGTTATGGAGACTCTGCACCAGGGAAATCAACTATTATTGACTGGTATGCTGAATTTAAACGCGGTCGTACAAGCACCGATGATGCTGAACTCTCTGATCGCCCAAATTGGCAGTTGTTCCGGAAAACATAAAAAAAGTCACAAAATAGTTTTGAAAGACCGTAAAGTGAAGTTGTGTGAGATAGCTGACATCTTAAAGATATCAGAAGGTAGTGTGTTTACAATTTTACACGAAAATTTGAGCATGCGTAAGTTGCTTTCGAAGTGGGTGCCGCGTTCGCTCACACCGGACCAAAAACAACAACGCGTCGACGATTCAGAGCGCTGTTTGGAGCTGTTCAAGTGAGATGAGAAGGATTTCTTACGTCGGTATGTGACAATGGATGAAACATGGATCCATTACTACACACTTGAATCAAAAAGATCGATTTCGATTCAAAAGTTTGGCTCAAATGAAGAAGTGATTGCCGAAACTGAGACCTATTTTGAGAGCAAAGACAAATCGTTTTACAAAAAAGGCATAGAAAAGTTAGAGGAGCGTTGGAATGAATATATCACTCTTGAAGGAGAGTATGTTGATGAATAAAGTCGAATTTCTAAAAAAAAATTGTTTTTCTTAGTTAGATCGGAAACTTATTGAGTGATGTAGTACAAATTTCAATTTATTTATTTATTTATTTTTTTGCAAAAACACAAGTTATTTAAAATTGAATTCTGGTATGAAAAAGTTGAGATAAGCCACCCTTCAGTTATTTATGATTCCATTTTGGATGAAAAAAAAATGCAAAATACCTCGAGAACGGCGTTCATGTAAAATAGATATCATGCATAAAATGACCATTTTTGTAACTTTTATAAATGTAACTTGTTTTTTTTTATAATATATTTTATTTAAAACAATTATTTGGAAAATTAAAGGTTTTCTATTTATTTGTTCCTCTTGAAAACAATAGGTTTCTGACATTTATTAATTAAAATAATCGTATCAAATTTGATTCGATATTTTCAAATCGTGGCCACAGTCCATACTGGCAGGCATTGAAAAAATGGTTGATCCGTGTTCCAGAGATCTATCAAAATCCGAGAGTTAATCGTTGACTCCATCACTATACTATCACGTTACACAGGGGTGATTGACCCATAAGATAGACACCCCTCGAGCGAAGGGGGAGGGAACGGATTCCCACAACTATGCATTGTAGAGACAAATGCATTAAACTTAACAGAATGCGATGGGTAAAACTTTTTCCAAGAATTGATAATAACAGAATTACCAAAAAAACTTTTATGTCCATACCTATTGGGAAGAGCCGACCGAAGTTAAGATGGATATCGATTGTGTGGGCTTTTAGGTGTTGAAGTTTAAAACTTGGAGAAGCATTGTTCCAAGGGGGAGGAATCTTCTGATGGATTTCTATGGGATCTATTGCACTCCGGCGACTCGAGTTTGATTCCTGGTTCTGGTTAAACTGTCTCTGTGTGCATGCGTAGTAAGGGCACGTTAAATATGTGGGTCCATAAGTCCTTCCCAGAGGTTGGTGGTACGGGAAGGAGGGTACGGTCCCTGTGGATGGGTTCCCGTCTAAATTGGGTGGACATTTCCGGCCCTCCAAACAGGTGTCTTACACTTTCGGGTAGGTCGGACGATCTGGGTCGAAGAAGCATAAGTAGAAAAAGGATCTATTGAGGAAGACCCGAACCCACGGCAGCCATTAATGATGATGGTGATGTATTATTGTAGAGAAAGGTAAAAACGGTTTTTATTTTTCATATATGAGAATGCCGAGGGCAGGCGATTGCTTCAGATAATTTCTTTAAATTAAAGTATTGGAAAAAAATATTTTTGATTAGAAATAGGAATACGGGAATAGAAAGTTAAAAGTATGAATAAATTTTAGAATTACATGTAACTGTGTATTTTTATATCAAGAAATCTGAAAAACGTGATAAATATTCTCTTTAACCCTTTTATTCTGTATATTCTACTAAGAACAACGGTTTTGTATGGAAAAGTGGTTTTATGTGTTTTTCCATATTCGAATCTTATAAACGACTGATTATTTACTATAGCCAGTGAAAATGATATGAGTGGCCTTCACTGCGCACCAAACCACTACAGACGATAATTAAAATTATCTATATAAACAAAATTGAAAATATATTTCTGTTTGATACAATCGTTCTCCCGTGATGATAGACAAATTTCGTGAAATTTTGATGAGTAGCCTTGGTGGGATCTCACTTAAAATATAGTCGTCCATCTGTACCTTCTATTTGTTGGACTTTATACCCAACAACGTTCTGTCTGTTCGCTCACTTTGAGCTTGAACTATTTGTTATATGAGCCTTCAGACAAACGGGACCAATCTTTATTTGAGTTTCCAAACTACCGTAAACTAATCGTTTTTTGAGTTTCTCTACAATAAATACAATTCAGAATCCGATAACGTGACCCGATCGTTGTTTGTGCCTATCTTTTCTTTATAGAATTATTGAAGCTTTATAAATTAAAAAAATAAAATAAAAATAACCTTTTAATATCGATGGTCATAAATGAAAAAACCCCTCTTTAATTTTGCCTCTAATAAGAAAAGCAGAAACGTAATCTACTGAAAAGCTATATTGGTTAACTGTAAAATTGCTATTATCTATATAAATAAAATTTAAGTTGTGCTTCTGTCTGTCTGTTTATTATTTCAGCACGGAAAAAGTTTACTTTTTGGGAGAATTATTATAAGCTTTCAAAAAAGAAAACTTCTAATATTAACCGCAAATTGTGAATTATGATTCTTTCCCTTCTTTCAATATCCCTTACAATATGAAGAACGAGGTATGCAATAAGTAGTGAAATATAATCGGTAATTGGTTCTCAAAACTCAAGAAAAAAAACGGAGTTATATTCGAGAAGGCGAATATTTTTATGTTTTGAAAGAGGAAACAACCTAGGAATTCAAAAAATTCTTCGACTTGTCCGAAATAGACATATTGTCACGTGACTGTATTTAATCAATGAAAGTGCATATATGGGTTAACCACACAGGGATCATACTATACGGCAACCCTCCAGAAAAAAAAAATCAAAAAATGATCCTCCTCTGTTACTTTGTGTCCGCTACTTTCTTGGAAGGATTGATGCCTTCTTTCTCCCGCACAGGTGCGCAAATGACGATCTCTGCTCAGGTGCGTGTAAGCGGATGGTTTCACTGCATCTATCCGGTGTACTGCAGAAGGGTGGAGGTGATGTTGACCTTTGGTCCGCTTTAGGAATGGCGGGTGTTTTACTTTCTTTGTTTACCGTTTGATATCTCAGACTTCTCACAGTCAGTTATTGTAAAAAGGTAGGAAAGTCGCACGTTGAGGCTGGGATTTGGCAGTGTCGGTGTCTACAGTAGATACGAGGATTATGCACAGTGGGCGGGGCGGTTTTGACCTCATAGTAGTTTTTTTTAGATCATTTTCCCCTCAAACATTGAAATTACATGCAGCAAAAATAACAATTTACCAAATTTACACATCACAGCCAATTTGCTTCATATAATTGCAACTGACAATTTATCTATATAATACAAATTATCTAACTTATTTTTGTCTTGTCAGACACTCCAGATTTCCCACGGTAACCTATAAGGCTGAACATTTGCACCTTTATCGTATTAACTACAGCACAGAGCCTAACAAAGCTGAATTTTCGATTCCGCCTCCCCCCGGGAGGCAGAGAAACTGTGTTTAAAAAAAGTCATTTTAGACTATTTAAAAGGCCACCTGTGACTTAAAAAGTTGAATCTTTGCAGACTTATAGTATCGACCACGCAGCAGATTCTAACAGAGCTGGATGTTCGACATCTTTCCCAGGGTGGACAGAAGACTTTTATATCTAACTTATATCAACTTTTATGTCCTTCCAGAAGACTTTTATGTCTAACTTTGCTGAAAGATCCCAATCCTCTTCATGATCACACGTAGTCATTTTAAATCAAAGACAATTTGTTTTTAATTGACAACGACTAAAAAGAGCTACATGTGATTTGAAAGAGGATGAGATTCTTCATCAGGGTACTTTGACCTAAAAGTACAGCTCTGGTTTTCTGGAAACTTAGCGCAAACCATGAGATTTTACAACTTTCTTAGAAAAAGGTTTTTGTATTTGGCGGGGATTTTTTTTTTACTATGAAGTTGTGTTCCTGTGAGATTTCGATACTGTTTTTTTTTGTAGAAATATTTATCAACATGATTATTCAACAATGATATAGCAGGTGCAAATTTTATTTTTCCTCCGAACACCGTTTATTCGTGTTTTTTTTTTTAAATTCTAAATGAAATTTATCTTAAAGTTAAAAAAACGTTTGTACCTACCTCCCACCAGAATACACAAAATAAGACATCGTTCATTAAAATCGGTTTAGTCATTAAGGCTGTACGCCTGCCAACATTGAAAAAGTAAAAATAAGCGGGATAAAAATCGTAAAATGCATTTTTTTCCCCGGGTGCTACTACACCAATCGTACATATTTTACATATTTTGTTTTCGTCAGCTTCGAAGTAACATTGCGGGAAAAAAAGAGACCTCTATGGCCGTTTTAAACATTATAGGGCCAATATGTAAAATTGAAAATTAGCCACAAAGTATTATATGTTTTCCAAAGTTTTCTCCCAGAGATTAAAAAATAGTTTAATACTATTTATTTTATTTTCTGAATCCATGATAAATATATTTTCACGAATTATGAAAAGTAAAAATTATTTGCTTGTGAAATGTTTTGGAATAATGAAAAGTAATGACATCCCCCTTTCTCCATAATAATGGCTAGGGGGCGCTGTCGTTTGATTTTTTTTTTATAAGGGGACTAACCACAATAAAGTTTGGAAACCACTGGTTTAAAATTTTAAAGATTTGAGTAGCAATACCATACAAACTCTTCATGATAAATATAATATTAAAATATCGGTAGCTATCCTTTTTTAACCTTCTGATTTTGCCGCGGAACGCCTGGTTTCATTTCCCAGGAATGCAGTTAGGGAAATGCCGCCTTAAACCCGAGTCGTGCTGTGAATCGCCTTTTTCGCAATTTGCGATAAAAATTGAATTTGGCGATGAATAATAAGATTTGGCGAAAATGACAAAGCATTTCTACGGTATTGTAATTAAAACTTGAAATTTATTTTAGTTTCATCAACAAAAATAAACATTCGAATTGCACATTTTTGTAATATCTCCCCGTGTATACCATCAGCAAATATTTATTTTCAAAATGTGTTTTAATAACTATCAGACAGCATATCTTTAGAAAAATAGGCAAACGCTGCACAAAAAAAAAAAAAAGAAGAAAAGAAAAGAAAAAAAAAGTGATATCGACAGCACACGATTTTCCTTATTTAATGCTTTACTTTTTTTCACGACGAAAAAATAGTATATTAATTTTCACATAACAATATTTTTGGTATTCGGACTTTTGATCCCATCGCAGTATTTTCCCTATACATTGTACTAAGTATGCAGAGAAAGTAATAATACAAAGAGCCCAAGAAACGAGAACTTGGTTATACAAGGTAGAATCAAAAAGTTCGGAAACTGTGCTGATATTTCTAACCCTGATTGGAGGAGAGGGGAACTATTTTACCGTGGCGTAGAGACACATGTGGCGCTAGATGTGAAAAGAAGCAGGTGTTTTTCCAGACAATGCGTGTCAGTGAACTGTAGTCGTTCGCGTTCGTCGAAAACGGGAAATCGTCGACTTCCCCAAACGCTAGCAGAATTTGATATTCGTGCGTTGTTCTTCAAACGTCATGTCCGTTTTCGCCAAACGCGAACGACTACAGTTCACTGACATGCATTATCTGGGAAAACCCTGCACTGCGGACCTACTTCTTCCATTTCATATTTCGTGTCACATGTGCCTCTACTCCACGGTAAAATAGCTCCCCTCTGCCCCAATCAGGGTTGGAGATATCAGCACAGTCTCCGAACTTTTTGATCCTACCTTGTATATTTGAGATTAAGATGATAAAATATTTGGAATTTGAGAATTTATAAGACAGATTTTGTGCGAGAAATAAAAAGTTGGCATTTGGTGAATAAAAATTGCCTTTGGCGATGTGGTTGGCGTAAAAAATAATAAATAAGCGCAGACCGCTCAAATAATCCAATTGAATCCTCTTGTGTTTCAGAATAATTCCGGGATTTTTTAAGGAATTCCACCGAAATCAGAATATGAGCTTAAAGATCAAGTTGGATAGATATATTTTAGAATAAAGTGTTGGACAGATATGTTGAAAATATATTTTGCTGAATGTTCAGCTGTTCTAGTCGCAAAAATTACTGTTGAATTACGATGGTTAAAATATACATTGGTGATTGAAGATTAATTTAATCTATATTTTAAGGCGTATTTTTACTTGCCCTTTCCCTATATACATGGGGAAAGTATTATGTCGGTGTCGAGAATTCGAATTTTTGACGAAAGAGCATCCCTGGACTCGAATCGATCATTTTTAGGTGATGTTTCTGTGTGTCTGTGTCCGTCCGTGAGTCTGTGGAAGCAATATTTCACGAATGAATGGAACATTTAAAAAAGAAAATTATAAAATTGGTGCTATTATTATAATACTGGAACACTATTGATTTGAAAGGCTATTGAGCTTGCGAAAGCTCCCCTCCCCCCTCACCTACCCAAATTTTCGAATGAATTTTTTAAAAAATCATAAAAGTGGCATACAATAATGTTAAAATCATGTTATACGTAATTTTTTTATTTGAAAACGAATAACACAAGCTTTAGAACGCTAGATTGAACTGTTTTAGAGACTGTGTTTGCACGTCCTTCAAATAAATTTATCTAAAAAATTAAATAAAAAGAAAAGCAGTCTTGTGAAATATGTAACATTTGGGGGTCTTGGCGACTCATTTTTTCGAAATATAGCTTTTTGAAAATGTTGTCAAATTGGCAGAAATGACACTAAATTGATGAATTAATAATTAATATCCTTTAATATATGGGCTATATTGCTTAGCAGATGTTAACAATATTTCCAATTGTCAAGTTATGTTTGAGCGACATATAAGTTAATTGGATTTCAAAATAGTTTTACATGTTGTCATTCAGAGAAGCGCCAAATGTTAGTGTATTTTTCAACGTTTAAAACAGTGTGTCATGAATCTTGTACATCATTATTTCGCATTAGAAGGAGTAAAGTTCTGGTATTATGTAGGGAAAGTCATGTACTGCTCACATCAGATTTTTTAAATTTATTAATGTAGAAGTAATTTATAGTCATTTAAAATGTAAGAGGTATATATGTATGATGAGCATTACAGGATGTTGTGTTTCTAATTAGACTAGCCCAGAGTTCGTGATTTAAAATGTGTGCTAATTATAAAAGCATTCTAAATCATTGTATTGTTTAAAAAGAAATTCCATTAAAATATTTAATTGAATCCCTTATATAAAATAAAGATGCATAAGCACCTGTTCTTTCTGTACAAAATCACCTACACAAGCAAATCTCTAGAATAAAATTTCCTAGATAAGAAGAGTAAAACAGGGTGGTCTCGAGGTCCCCTTGGTCTCGAAGCTGAACTAATAGAATGATACTAAAACCAAGATTCTACTTATACTGGAAGTGCTCGATAATTTTGATACATCCCCCCCCCCTCACTCACTGCAGTTAGTTCAGTACATATTATGTATATAAAAAATATAAATTGAAAATAATATATTTATAATAGTATTGGCAAGTTTCTATTTCGTTACACAAACATTTTTGATACAATTTTAATTAATATGATGTTCTTAACTTTAAATGGTAAATCAAAATTAACGACAAAAAATATCCTTGAACATCTAAGAAAAAATAAGAGGTGTGTACCAAGTGTGAAACTATGTTCATTAAATCGTCTTGAACCGGAAAAGGTTGAGAATCACTTCTGTAACTGGTACAGCCCAGTCAAAAATACATTACTATTTATTTGCAAAAAAATATTTTTATATCAAATTTTTTATTATTTACATTGTATAAATTGAATCAAGATCGTCTGCGTATAAACACATCGGATTTAATTCCATTGGTAAGCAATATATCATTTTACTTTCCCTGCAATACATGGTAATGTATAGGGAAAGTATTGGAATCATGTTGAAAATCGTAACTCGAGTTTTCGACGGATCTACACGTTTCGAGACCTCTATAATACGAAAACACTATTTTTATCGTGTGTGTGCGCGCACGCGCGCGCGTGCGTGTGCGCGCAATGTATGTATCCACTCTAACTCAAAAACTAATGGGCCGAATTTCATAAAATTTGCTAGGTTTGACCCTGGTGTTGATTAGTTTTTAGTACGATTCGAAATAAAAGAAGCCGCCTCTTTTTTGCAAAATGGCCCGCAAAAATTGTCTGTATCCACTCTAGCTGAAAAACTAATCGACCGAATTTCACAAAATTCGGCTGATAAGTCGCTTGTGAGTTACTCTGGTGCTGATTAGATTTCGGTAAGATTCGGAAAAAAACAACCTGCCTTTTTTTTGTAAAATGGCCCCAAAAAATCGTCAAAATCTAAAATAAAAAACTACGTATGCTCAAATATATCCATTGAATGCTAGTTTTATACGTAATTTTTAACGAAGAAAAGAATAAGACTAACCTCATTACTCTAGGACTAGCCGTTCTCGAGATATTTTAGTTTTTTCGCATTTTCTCTACGCCACCTTTGAAAATAAGTCCAGTTACCAAATGAAAACGAAAATTAAATTAAAAGTGAATTAAATTTAATTAAAATAAAGAGAACATGGATATAAGCCTGCAGGGAAAGTCATGTGCTGCCCACATCAGATTTTTTAAATTGGTGGCACTTGCGTACAATGTCACTTGCGTACATGTCAAGGCGTTCCCAAATAGGAAAAGAGGTAGTACTTGCCTACAACATGGGTACTTTCGTTAAGTAGCAAAGTAATGAGAAGTATTATGACAATTTAGAATAATTAAGGACGCTTCAGAAATCGGTAGAAATGTTCAACCAAATGTTTATGCTGTAACTAATAACGAAAAATCTGTTGGAAAGCCTATTTCCATTAGTGAGGGTTTCAGGATGCAACTTTCATTTTAATCAATGTTTGTAACGGCATATTCAGTCACTTGGATTAGCCAAGGATTAAAAAGGAAATGAAGATATTAGATTTCATATGCTCAGCATTGGGACACCTTCCAGATACAGACATGGATAGTTATAAATTCAAGAAAGTTCACTGTAGCACACAAAGCAGCAGGAATTTTACGATTATTTTTGTGAATGAGTAGCTAAAATATTTTTTTTACAACTAGCATGTAGAACTGTCATAATGTACACACAGCACAAGACCAATACTGTGGCAGAGGGCTGGAATAATAACGTATTAATAGACCACATCCTAAAATCAAGATCCTCATTCAAAAAGCTTAACAGATGAATCTAGGTATAGCGACTTTCTTAGAAATCGAACAGACCGTAATATTGATGGAAAGAAACGAAATAAAATGTGCACCAAACTGAATAAGCACATTTCCAGAACTCTGCGGCATTGTGAAAGTTTAATAAGTGTTTGCAATCTTTAGCTTATGTTGTTAAATTAGAATAAAATTTGAAAAAGTGAATTGAAATACCTTTTAAAGAAAAACAAATTAAAATAATTAATTATAATAAGTAAAAATAAATAAATGGAAATGGATGCAGTTCGTTGGTTCGCAGCAGTTTGGTCACGTTTACCATAATACGGATATTATCATATATTAATCATAATGAAACGGGATTGATTAAATAGCAGGGAAGATTATGTAGCAGAGAAAATCTAATGTTGTGCGCAAGTGCCACCTTTTTTCGTATACTGAACATGCTAGATTTGGAAACGTCTTGACATGTACGCAAGTGCCATGAAATTTGACATGTACGCACGTGTCACTGTATGCAAGTGTCAGTATACCCATTTTTTTTTCAAGTAAAATTTCAGAAAGAAAATCACGTGCAGGTGATTATTATTAAACCTATTTCTATGGTCTGTATAATTCTATTATATCGTTAATCACCCCTTCGTCTGCACAATTCTATTTCGCTTTAATTTTGCGGTTTTCTTTTTTATTAATATCTCGACAACTCCTGATTCTAAAATAGAAATATATTGTGTTTAACCTTACTTATTTACTTTATGTAAGTTATAAAAAAAAATTCTGATTTTCCCCCAAATCATCCAAAGACCGATTTGACAAGCCATGATGATTGACTTCATATGGACGGGCTGATCACTACTGTGTAGTAACAGTAACAACACGGTCCGATTATTATCTTATACGATGAAGCATTACTATATTTTTCAGTTTCTCCACTCTCTTTTTTATAAGGTATCACGTTAAAGCAAATTTCAAATGTTATATTTTCATTTTAAGCTATCCATTCCCACAGACTATATCTAAGTTTGAAATCGAACGGATGAATTATTGATGTCGCAAGGCTTCAACCCCCAGAGTTCAAAGTGGCAGATAGGTAAGCCGTTAAAAACAAGATCGTTAAAATCAAACAGATTCACCTATGTCCCGACCGTTTATAAAAACCAATGGAAGACGGGTGTAAAGGGTTCGTTCTAAATGGAATTTTTGATTTCTTAATCTGGGCGGTGTTGATTTTATCTGACTTGTCTATATGGAGTTTGGTGTATTTCGCCCGGATCGTGTTTATTGGATGATCGTTTGATGCGCAATACCTTGATCTTTCACAGAACAGATGAGACGAGGATGCATTATTTATGTGGGGGGTCACTGGGGTCGAAAAAAAATCTCGCAGATTAAGTGCCACTAAGACGAACGAGATGGATTCTGCCTTTGCAAACTTGTTTCAGCCTTTTTAGAAGTTTTCTCATACACCAAAGTTCACGGTCAACGATAATCCCAGAGTTAAGTTCACATTATCTTACACCATTATTGGATACTAGTATTTACTGGTATTTAAGCTTTTCAAAATAGTACCGAGTGGCTTATTGAAAAATATAACAGTAATTGTAAAGTGCAGTTTCTCTATTTTATCACGAGTAGCTGTAACAGTACTAAAAATAACTAACAAATGAATGGCAAGTTACTCATTCCTGCTTTGTTATGAATTCCACTTTATTGCTTTACTGGAAAGTGTACCAGGCGTTGCCTGGATATAAGATAAGCAGTCGTGGTCCACGCAGCAGTTTATTGTTATTTGTTGTTGTTATAATCAGACGTATTAATAAGGCGTTTTTTTGGTTTTCGAGAATTCATTCTAAGTTCCGGTGAACGAAATAATAAAAAAAAAAAACGCTTTATAGTACTTCTGCTTACCACAACAAAATCTCGCCGAGGAGCATTGTCCGGCGTCCTGAAGTACGTGTGTATCAAATTTCATGACAGTATGATGACTAGATTTTCCGTTACATAGACATTGACAGACATACACATTGCCAAATACACATTGACATCCCGTTACATATGCATTGACAGATACACACTGACAGACATATTCTTTTATTATGTATATCTGTAACTGCTTAGAGCATCTATGCTCTAGGCATCTGTGACATTTTTGACGAAAGAACGCTGAGAATAGCATCTGATTGGCTCTATATTTTGCATTACTTCTTTAGCTGAGATTTATTTCAACAATTCTTTTGGTCTTCCCAACGAAATCTATTAGTTTTATTTCTTATTCAATAGCTTCATAAAGAGTTTTATTATATATACAGTTTCATTAATAATTATATGTAGAAGCGAAGCTGGATATATTAGACTCTTTAACTTTCGAACAAAACAATGGTTATTCATATCCAATACAGTAAAGTGAAGCTGAATATTGGACTCTCTTTTAACTTTTGTATGACAATGGTTATTTATATCCGATTTAATAGCAAGTTTGAACGCTTTGAACAAGTTTAAAATTTTATTTAAAAAATCTAATAAAAAATGTTGGAAAAGTCTTTTGAGGTGCATTAATTTATGTATAGATGCTACTGTGTGGAAGACCCAGACCGTCCGACTCGTCCTAAGACCTGAGCAGTTGTTTGGACGGGCGGCCGGGAGAGAGATGCTATTGTGAGAAAAACCTCAGACTTGTAAGTGGGGTAGATATCGCGCGGCATCGCGGACAAACAGACAGACAGATTCATCCTTTTTATTAATATTGACGAATTCTTTTTTATGGTTAATTGAGCACTGTGTGCAGAATAGTACCAAGTAACTTAAGTTTCTTATTGGAAAATACACTACCCGACATAGAAAATGCAACACCATGAAGCTTTGGCCGTATAATTATACAAATTGTGAGACAAACGCAACTGGTCGATGTATGCAAATGGTCTGAAATGCAAGTATATCACTTGATTAGAGCGCGGGATAAAAGGGATGAAAACGGCAAATGAGCCAACAGTTGTTAATGTCTGTCGTTTACGGAACCCCGTTTTCCGAGCTGTTTTTTGTTTCGGAAGACACGCGTTGAAGAGATGTCTGGTCGACGACGCCGAAGCCCGTTTCAACATTTGGACGATCGTGCGAGGAGATTCATTTTAGGTCTACGTACGGCTGGGCGATCGTACCGGCGGTGAAACACGCGTAGATGCATCCACTGTGCAAAGGATTGAGAGAAAATGAATTGAAGAAAGGCATGTGAATCGTCGCAGTGGTACAAGTCCATCCAGACATGCATCTGCACCCGTTGATCGACGCATTCGAAGGCATGCGGTGGCGGCCCCACAAACGACGACTGTCGACATTCTGCAGAATTTTCAGGGTACATTGGATGTTCCAATATCAGCGAGAACAGTTTCTCGACGATTGGCCTAAAGCGTCTTGCACTCAAACTGTCCTTTATGAAGACTGCCATTGACGACAAGACACCAACGTGAGAGATTACAATGGTGTCGGGCCCGAACCTCTTGGACGACTGAATGGATCAGGGTAGTGTTCAGCGACGAGACTCGGTTCTGGTTGTCGAATGACAGTCGCAGTGTGAAAGTCTGGAGGCCTGTGTAGAAACAAATCTAATCCTGCTGTGACTGTTGAACGTCATACTGCTCGATAACGCGACATCATGGTTTGGGGTGCCATCGACTTCGATAGCCGGTCACCTCTGGTTCGTATCAGAGGCACAATGACGGCACGACGATATGTGGATGAGGTGCTGCGATCGGTTGCACTGCCCTACTTTCAGCGGTTGCAAAATGTTGTTTTCCCAGCAAGATAACACGCGACTGCACACGGCAAACATCAGCAAACAAGCCTTGCAAGGTATCCAGGTGCTTCCTTAGCCTCCATTGGGTCCAGATCTCTCACCCATCGAGCATGTGTCGGACATGATTGCACGTCGTTTAACTGCCCTGTCCCCGCCTCAAACAGATGGTTGAAAGCATATGGTCATTCATCCCTCAGGAAACTATCCGCACTCTCATTGCATCTGTTCCTCGGAAGAGTTGCTGCTTGTATCGCCGCAAGAGGTGGTCTTAGTGCTTACTGATCACCTTCTCTGCACCATTACTGTATTGCATTATCCTTCCGGAATTAATGTAACTTATTTATACATGTCATCTCTGTCTGTGTGTTCTTTAACATCACACTCTATTCGCTCTTTCATGGTGTTGCATTTTCTGTGTCGGGTAGTGCATAACAGTAACTTGCAACTGTAACTTCCAGTTTCATTATTTTATCACGAGTAACTGTAACAGTACTAAAACTACTAATAAAGTAATACTAAAGCTATTAACAAAGTAATACTAAAACTACTAATAATATAATAATAAGTTACTCATTCCCGCTTTGTTGTGAATTCTGCTTTATTGCTTTATCAATTCCCTGTTATTTTTTTATGAAGGTTCATTGGACACTGTGTTCAAAGTAGTATCAAGTAAGTTAAGTTACTCTTTGAAAAATATAACAGTAACTTGCAACTGTAACGTCCGGTTAACCTATTTTATCGCGAATAACTGTAACACTACTAACAAAGTAACGGAAACTTTAATATTTTAATCCTTTATTATGGATTCTCCATTACTGCTGGTAATTATTTCGCCCTAATAACATTCATTACTTTTATAGCTTTTAAAAATTTACATATACGTGTTTAGTCCATCTTGCTGCACTTCCATTACTGTTACAGGTAGCGGTATCCATAAAAATTACAACTCTGAAGGACATGACATAAAAACTCACATAATAGTGCATTAAAAGCAAAATGGCGAACGAATGCTGCTGCCACCGGGTGAATCGTAAAAAAGAGAAATGTAGCCTGACTTTTATTTTTATGATCGGAACGTTGATAGTTAACGATAGCTGTACAAGAAAAATAGCAGTTTTTCCTTGTGTTTTTCTTTCTAATATGATTAGAAGTTTTGATCTGTAATCTAATTGTTTTAATTTATTGTCGAAATAATTTTACTGCAGAATTTATTTACCCTATATGTTTATTATGGATTATTCTTAACTTCTCGATAATTAATACTTTTCCCACATTGTGATTGGATCGAAAAAGCGAATTCTATTTTTAGCTCGTTTTAAAAATCTGTGCACTCGAATTGAACTTTTTTGAGGTAATATCTGTATGTGTGTGTATGTATGTTAGTGTGAGCGTGTGTGTGTGTGCGCATGTATTTGTATATCATGCATAGTATGTATATTAGTGTGTATGTCCGTGAGTCTATGGATACGATGTTTAACGAACACATAAAAGCGCAACCGAATGTTAGAAAGACCCCCCCCCCCCCACTCACACCTACAAGTTTTCGAAATCTTAAAAAAAAAAAAAAATCAGGAGTTTTAATAATGATATACAATATAATTATTTCTAATATAAATATCATTGATACGATTGATACAAACTCTGGAACTCTAGAAACGATTGATACAAACTCTGGAACGCTAGCATGGACTCAAGATATTGCACGATTTGAAAATGAAACTTTGGAAAATATCGTAAAAAAATCAGAAACTTCAATACTGTTAAATAATAATTATTTCATACGTAATTTTTCATTACAAAACGAGTGACTCAAACTTTAGAACGCTAGCCTGAACCGTTCTCGAGATATTGCACGTTTTTTCAAATAAATTTATAATAACAAATTTAATAAAATTAAAGTAGTTAGTATCACCAGTATGGTTATTTTTCATATGTAATATTATGCGAAAAATCTATTAACATCATTTTCCTGTAGCTAAATCGTTCCATTTTCGATAGAAGATACTTTTTGTAATAGTTTTATATTTTGACGTCAAAGAATTCGCCAAGTCTTTTATTTTACGGAATATTCGTTAAATGTCCATTGCATTTTGATGATATTGGGATTAATAAATTTGGATTAATAAATAAGTTGCCAAATGCGCCCAATTTCAATTTACGTAATGTTAATTTAATACCAAAAACATGATTGTGTACAATATCCACAGAACAAATTCTCGGTGAAAGAAGTAAAGTAAAGTAATAGGGAAAGCCATGTGCTACTTACATCAGATCTTTTTTTCAATTTTCTTATACTATTGTATAGGCAATATGTATGTGAGGTGTCGGCGTGGACACGATAGCACAACAGCGGTTATACATACCGTTATACAATTTTTTATGTAGATACATTATAAAAAACTAGAGAAATATCGAATTTTTAACTTATCATTTTAATTAGAACTAGGAATTGATTTAAAACCGGCCCTCGATCACTGATCGGGCAGGCCCATGATTACCCTAAAGGGTCCTAGTACCACGCCTATGCTTGTAAATTAATGTTTTTCCTTAAGTTCACCGTCAATAAAGCTTGAAGAACTTATTGGTGTTGTTCAACCGTTCTTTTGAGTCGTCCATTTTGTCTCCCAAGTGTTCACTCTCGCTGCTTCAGAGGTCAATGAAAGAGAAACCTTGAATTTTGCGCATGGTAGTCTGTTTGATTTTGGTTATAGAAAGCAAGCCGACAGAACGTAATTCAAAATAAATAAAGGCAGTTTCGGTCTTGGCAAATTTGGTACAATGTGTACGGAGTGATCTTATACTCCAATTTAAAGCACTTCTTTTTCTTTCTCAACTCCTACTTCAAATTCATTTCTCATACCACGCACGCTTTGTGAAGTAAATTACATCTTAAGATATTTTTCCCACTATAGATTAAATGTTGCTAGTAACTTCGTAGCCATTTGCCTAATGATAAAACCAATCTGAACCGCAAATGTAAATTTTCTTCATCAAAATTTCCTCTTGCATGTATTCAATCTTGGCGATCTGTAATTATAAACTAACTAGCTGAACTATGCATATCACGTAAGCTTCTATTCTCTAATAGACTCTTGAATCGCTTTTTTCTTTATACAGAAACTGCCAGGGTACGTATTTTCCCGACTATTCACTCCCAGAGAGAGAGAGAGAAAGCTTTTGGACATATTTTTTATAAAACGCTGTATCAGCCATAGAACACTCTGTAACTTTCCCTCCCGAAATGTGTGTCTTTGATTCCATTTAAACACCAGACTGCTCCGAGAAATTCAACGGTGATATCTGTAGAGGCGACTCCTGTCCTTATAACTTAATTGGTATCCAGATGGATAATGTTTCAATAAAATATCTTAAAGATAAAATGATCTGCCTGTTGTTTTGGAGAACTGATTCTAGCATTATATATATAAAAAGCTGCTATTTTCTTAAAAAGCATGCTAAGGAAGGAAAGGTTTTAACCGAATCAGAAAATCTCATAAAGATGGGTTGATGTTATCTATCTACTTTCTTCGTGCGATGCTGCTCATAAGGTCTCCAACTTATATAAATCCATTTTCGCCGGTACAGTATAGACATCCGCTCTTTTGTCCAGCTCGCCCATTCAGCCTGATTTCTTTCTTCACTCATTATTCTTTACCAGGTGATTTTCGGTCTTCCTCTTCATCTGCCTCAGAATAACATTCTTGCCTCCTGGGCTTCCTTAAGGCATGTCCAAAAAGGTCTTCATCTTCTGCACTTGTCTTCTTCGTGTATAGGTTTGATATTTAAAAAAAAAAAATCATTTAAAATTGTGTTCGGCTAGAAAATCTCCAAATATTAAAGAATAAACTGGAAGCTTGGCGATTTTGCTTGAAACCATGACAGTTTAATATTTAATTCTAGTATTAGTTTCCCCATTATTCTAGATTAAATTGTAATCAAAGTTTTGGTAATTTTGTTTGGAGATTTGAATGATGCATTTGGCGAGATGATGTTCAAAGTAGTATTCATCGGGTCGGTGAAATATTCAATGTCAAACATACTGGCATTAATTTTATATATAATTTTAATACATGAAACTAAAATTACCAGTTTAATAAATATATAAGTAACATAATAAAGATACAATAAATAAAACTATGCAGTTTGTGAGAATATAATTTTCAATGCTTCCTGGTAGAAAGCGGGCATGGACAATTAGGTGACTCCATTTGCTACGAGGTTTTTTTTACTGCCTTAGCGGTTGAAGACAATTGCATACCCCTAATTGTCCTATTCCTGTTTTTTCCAAGGAATTATTGAATGTTATAATATAATAGAAGCTAGAAAAAGTCGTATTTGTTAATTTTTAGCGTATTTTAGATAAAATACTTCTAATATACGCAAATATTAGGAGATACATATTATAAAATGCAGCTGTTAATCTAAGAAAAAGCCGCATCAGCTTTCTTATATTATCAAATCAGTGTTTAATAAGCTCTGGTGAAAGCAGCTCGAGAGCAAACGTTGCTTTGTTTGCCGAAAGGAGTGCCTCTTTTTTCAATGTTTTGATTTTCCGCCTCATTTCTTCCCGTGATATAAGAATGGCAGCTTTGAAGGACTCTTTGACACTCACTCTTCAAGAGCGCTTTTTGATCGTCCACCTTTTGTTCCAAGTGTTTGATTTCGCTGCAACCAGAGGTCAATGGTAAAGGAGGACCTTGAGCATCGTGGTCGGCTTGCTTTCGACCGGTGCCTACAGGAAAATGTAAACAATTTGATCTTAAAATTCTGGTAATATATGGAGATCTTGCCTTAAAGGGTTTTGAACGGAGAAATGTTCCACATCATCAGTTTAAAAAAGTTGATGGTAAGATGCCATGTTTTTTATTTTCGCTTTAGGATAAATTCAGTGTTTGAATGAAATAGTCCTTTTCCCATTTCAGTCAACCGTAGCCAAACTGTCAAATACAACTGATAACTTTTGTTTGTTGCTACTAGCAGAATTCTAATCCCGTGATTCTTCAATTAGAATGAATCGGCCATTTTGATTTGTTTTCGGATATACTGGAAATACCTCCCGGTTTCCTCAGAGAATCTTTACCGTAAAAAGTTAAATCGCAGTTGCTCTGTTGGATAAAGACAAATTTCTTGTTAAATAAAGAGTTCAGGATTCGGTCGATGACTTGCAGTTCTCGAATTGAAGTGGATTGAATTAGATTGCTCTTAGTTTAATGCTCTACGGGTTTTGTTTTATGCTCACTGGATATACTTTGACTGCGGTGCTCAAAGAGTTTTTTTTTTATACTCAAGAGTACTCGGGATTTAAACTTACCTCTTATTCATCTGGAGATCACCTCGTGAAACGTTCAACCAAACGTGTGCCTTTCAGCTTAGGCAAAGATCACGATGAGTTGAATGTTTATTTGTGACGCTATTAAAGTATCGCGTTAAAATGTTTCCTGGTTAAGAAAAGTTTGTTTCTTAATAGAAAACATTTACTTTTCCATTGAGATAAAAAAATCTGACTGAGAAATTTTGAAGAATCAGAGGAGTATTCCCTTGACCTTATGGTCATATCTCAAGTTTGACACTTGAAGCTGTTAAGGACCACATTACACGTAACAATTTTTCCCATGTGCTTCCTGACGGGATCTTCTCCATGATTAATCAGTGCGTGTAATACATATAAACCTACGAAAAGAAAGGCAAATGACATGAGGAAGTTGCTACATGTAATGCGGCTTTTCACGCTCTGCTTTCCCATGGGAAAGCCCAAGTTAGAAAGCATATTGGGAAAGCTGTTACCTGTAATACGGTCCTTACACGATATAACAAATTGACTCAAGAAATTGATCATTCAATTTTTGGTTAAAAACTTTCAGTTTACTTAGAGTGATTTATTAAACGAACTGTTTTCCTTAATATTTCAACATTGGTCTATTCAATGAATACAGAACCTATGAACCATGTGAATAGTATTAGCATGATTCTACTTTTTAAACACAAACTCATACTTTTAATGAAGAGTTTCGTTGTTCTTACGTGTAAGACTAATAGAGAGTAGTGAGTTTAGACTAGTCGATAGACTAACCAAGTGCTGCTACATATCCTCAATGACTGTTCCTTTGCTGTCGAAGAAATTTCTAAACCGATTTCAAATAATTTAGAATGACGATTACAACGAAAGTGAATTCCAAAGAAAAAACTAAAAATAGTCTTTCAGAGAAGCATAATGTAGACACAGTATTAACAGAAGTAATCATGCTTCTTTTTACTACAGAGGAGTTACTCAATCTGTACCTGCAAGCCTAATAAGACTGCAGCATATCCGCCGTCATTGTTCCGTTACTTGTTTAATGTGAGGTCTCATGCAGGAAGTGCTCTGATTGGCCGATTTTAGTCAAATATTAATGGATTTTTTGCCAATTCAGAAGTACATTAAATAAATTAAGCTCAAGCAATTGGTCATTCAATTGATTTCAATTTCTTGCATCATGTTAAGGGGCCTTTGTGTTACCTACTTTTTTTGTCTCTGATCTAGTAAACCCAGTGGCACAAGTTTAGGTTAAATGCTTCGTCTGATAACACATGTTCTTCCCCTGTGTTGATACGATTAGTTTCAGCAAGTCGATGGTGGATATGTTCGCAGAATTGATGTATATTGAGTGGGTAGAGGATATCGTAATGCAAGATGAGGCAGAAGATATTTAGTCATCATTGTACAAATTGACTTTCTTTCACCCTCCAATTGAGCACAGTAACTTAACAGTAACATACGTAAATAATAGACACCCACTGTTCCTCTCATGTCTTATGCACGTTCATGATTGAGCTCATGTCTTAGTCATGTTCATGACAAAGTACTGTCTGTACGTAAATTATGCCCGCATTCTTGAATTGCATTAAGCTGCTAGTTCAATTTCATTTTTTGATACATCAGTTGCTAACCAATGTATCAAAACAAATCCAACTTGTAAAACTATCGACCTATATTTAAGCACAGCTTTCTCGAAGTTCTAGTCAATGACTGATTGCACATTACTACTGTTAATAAGTCAACCAAACACACATGTTTCCACGTATGAAGTCTTAGTTTTACCATAAAGTCCACAAGAAGGACTCTAGACAAACACTCTACCAACTGAGCCAGGACAGATGCTGTAACAGATGGCATGGCACAATCGGTTATGAAAATTCACGTCTTGTCCAACGACCACATGTTTAAATTCAGCATGATGTTGTTTGAACGGTTCACTCACGGGCCAATATCTGACTGTCGTTCCGGTCAATATAACCATTGTATACACAAAAGGATTATTGAATGTTAGAATAGCCCAACCTAAATATTGATATTTTCTCTAATTTTCGTACGCTTTAAAAAGAAATCTTTGAGATTTTTTTATTACAAGTGGAAAGTTTTGTTTTCTGTTAGAAAACACATTCTTTTTAACTAAGAACCTTCTTAACAAAATATTCCTTAGAGTTTAAACACAGATATCGTGGGCTTCTCAAGATCCGGAAGATCTACCTTTTGTCAAACAGTTCGCTATCTAGCTTTTAGATTCATAGATTCGAGTTTGTAAGTTGTGCCGAGTTGGGATCACTAAGTATGCACTGCACACATGCTCATAGTAATACGGAATTCACACTACATTGTAAGTTTCATATCAAAGTATCTCTTGTATGCATAAAGAAGTAAAATATCGAATGAGTTCAATCCAATCCAATCCATTATGAAAGCGGGAAGGAAAGTTTCTTGTTGAATTCTTTTCAAGAATAAAACCATATTTATCTTCCGAAGACACTCCCAGTGTAGATACCACTATCCATAAACCCGTTTCGTGCTTATTATACGCTCGTCAACATGGAATAACCGATATCTGCAATGACAGCAAGAAACTGGGTATAAGTCACATTTTTTTGCGAACTTCTATAGGAACTGACAGACAATTTCAATCCTTCCACTTGGCCAGCATAAAATTCGTTTACAGTTTAGCTCAGGACACACGAAGCGGCAACAACCAAGGTCCCGCTTATAAGGGTTTTTCCCAAAATTCGATAGACGCTCCCATTGCAGCTACTACATATACCGGCCACGTGGAAGGATTGAAACTATCAGTTCTCATAGAAGTTCGCAAAACGGATTATAGCAAGTTTCTTGATGCCATTGCAGATATCGGTTATTCCATGTGCTGATTTATTCATGGATACTGGTATCTGCAATGGAAGTGTCATCCGAATTTTGAGAACGCCCTTTATAGGCGGATTTTGTGTTTATTTCTTTATCTTATTTACAGATTAGTTGGAAGAATCCAACTTACAAATGATGTTGCCTAGTAGTCATATTCTGCCTCTTTGACAATAACCATGATAATACATGTGGTCAGGGCTGTACTACAAAATAGTACTATACCATCTAGCATCACAGGCTCCTTTTCAACAAGGAAGTTGTTAGACAATCAAGAAAGTCTTCAGCGAGTCATTCCATTAGGAGCAGAACTGACTATGCTCCACGATGGTGAAGGGAACTAATTATCTTTGTATGGGAAAATACAATAAATATTGAAATAAAATCAATTTATTTTGATGACTAATAGTAAATGCAATATTTTGTTTTGATAACTAATTTTGTTTTGATGATTAATAGTAAATGCAATACGGTATTTATCTCGTCCAATCTTCATTAAACATCAATAAAGCATAAAATCTACAAATTCCTTAATTCTTTTGGTATTTTCAAAATGTTAATGTTTGAGTCCTCCAACAAGCCTCATTAATCAAGACCAGTAGCTGGATTCTTTCTTCTCCAGGATAGCTGGTTGCATATTTTTTACAGTTTGATCTCTAATTTTTGAGATTCGTCAGCTCTATATAATTATACTAATAAGCGGATATTGAAATATGTCCAGATATGCAGACTTAAGCTCTCAATGCGCTCAAAGCTCTTTTATATTTGTATTCTTCAAAATTGGTCCACCGCTTGTAAATTATTGCACATAACCATCTTAAATCCTATGAAACGTTCATTATACTACTCATACAGAAAATGCAGCCACATGACAGCATTTTTTAAAGTGTTAACAACTCTCTTGATTCGCCGGCGTTAGAGAATAAAGTTGTCGACCCTAGTTATAGTGAGCGAAAACTTTGCGGCATCTTGTCTGTAATTTTCGCATTTCCATTCCTTTCGAAAATACACATCTTCGCTGTGTTTTTCTCGGTATTTCTAAATATAATGATCTTATAGTAAAAAGGCTTTTTTTTCTCCGGTTATATATGAAACAACAAATGTCCTACCACAAAAATATTCCCTTGGAAATTGCCTTTATTTATTTTTAAAGTTGTTTACATAAACTCTTTTTACCTGACAGCAAGGCTGTATTTTCCCGCATAATTTAGAATTGAATTCTCATATTATAAAAACTATCTCTTAAGCAAGTCAAATTGAAATGGACTAACAAATGATATTTTCATTCACTCTTAATTCCATTGTTCACAATTTTTAAATTGCGACTGCCAAATGCTATAATAATAATATAATGGTACCAAATGTCAATCCATATAAATAAAATTGAAAATCTGTCTGTCTGTCTGTATGTATGTGTGTTTGTGTCATCATCACGGGAGAACGGCTACATAGAATTTCATGAAATTTTGTGGGTAGCAGTGAAATATCCCCACATAAAATTTAGTCCATGTTTCGAGTTTCTATCAGGAGTTGTCGAGAAATTAATAAAATATCCACATTTAAAACTCACATTTAAGTAGAGATAGCATTACGCGGGCAATATTTCATGTCGGCTTAGCACTGGATTTAAATCCAATGTGTTTACGGAACAGACGATTTTCATTAAATCTTTTCCGATTTAGATAGTAAGAAATGTGTATGAATGAATTTTATCGAAATTGTATTTTTGACTGGACTGGTTATTTTTGCCGAATCACATATCCATTCAAAAATGCAATTTCGATAAAATATTTACATACGGCCTTCAAGTTTAAAGATTATGAGTATTATTGGTATTTTCAGTTTATTACTTCATCTGTTTTATTTTGGCAAAGATTTTTGAAATTCTTATACACTGTCAAAAGTGGAATTGCAACACCCTGAAGGAATGTATGTAGCCATATGTGAACCACAGTACTGGTGTATGTAGCCGTAGTACCGGTAGAAGAGAGAGTCATATGCAAATGATTAAAAAAACAAACACAGATATGCAAAAAAAAAAACTGTTTATTCAGTAAAGAATCTGGCCCCCACGGGTGAGGCTATTAATGATTGCCTGAGGTAATCCTTGACAAGCAGCGTCCGCTGCGGTATGCAGTTCGTCTACAGTATGTACCGGTGTTCCCGGTGCACCTGACATCCAATGAGGGCCCACACGTGGTCATTGGGAGAGAGATCCGGTGAGGCTGCCGGTCAAGAAAGGATGTAAATTCCGTTCAGACTGTTAGGAGTTTGCCGTACGGTGTGTCGTGTGGCATTGTCTTGCTGAAACACCATGTCGGGGAGGGGTACCAGTGGTCGCATCACAGCATGTGTGACGAATCGGTCCGATATCAGATTACTTGCAATGTGCATCAGAGCTGTCCGCTGATCGAACATGATACTGCCCCAAACCATGATGTCCGGTATGACGCTCGGTGATATGGGCTGGCAAGTGGCGTTCCTCGCCACTTGCCAGCCACAAGTAAAGCTGCCACACCTGTCATTCATCCATAGGCAGAAGCGAGATTCATCCGTAAATAATACCCTATGCCATTCATTAGACCAGTTGCGATGACAACGACACCACGCCAGACGTGCATCCCTGTGTCGAGCGCTTAATAGCAACCCAGTGACTGGCCGCCGTGTGGGCAGCTGTACTTCATGCAACCTGCTGCGAATGGTTTGGGTGTACACAGGTGCAACTGTTCATAGTGGTTGACTGTTTCGAATGTTACTTGCCGGTGTCGGATGTCTGGCTGACCAATAGGATTCAGAAATCTAAAAATCAAATTCTACGTGACAAGAAAACGTTTAGAAACTTAAGAAAGGCATTGAATAGTCAATAGAACTATGTCTTTTTTAAGCTAGAGATCAAGCTTGACGTTATAGTGAAACGACTGGAGAAATACGTCGAGTTCGAGTCATGGTAACTAAAGTCCCAAGTTCAATGAAATATGAAAAACTGAAGAAAGGCGTTGAGTCCTGATAGCTAAAGCCCCAAGTTCAATGTGTCAATGAAATATGAGAAACTGAAGAAAGGCGTTGAGTCATGATAGCTAAAGTCCCAAGTTCAATGTGACAACGAAATGTACAAACTGGAGAAAGACGTTGAGTCACGGCGGCAAGCGCTCAAGTTCGATGTGATAATATATGGATGAAGAAACTGAAGAAAATTATTTAGCTATGGTAGCAAGAGCTCATGTACGGTATGACAATGAAATGGATGAGGAAACTAAAACAGACGCGGACGCTATGACAGCTAAAATTAAAGTTCAATGTTAAAATGAAAAGTAGGAAGAAAATGTAGAAAAACGTCGAGTCATGGCAGCAAAAGCTCAAGTTCGACGTGACAACTGAAGAAAGGCATCGAGCTATGAGAGCTAGAGATCAAGTTTAATATTACATTAGAGCTAAGAAAAAAATCTGATGTGGGCAACACATGACTTTCCTTATATAATGTAATGAATTTACTACTTTTACAGTAAAAAAATAGGTTTTTCTTATAGTAGATACTAATATTCTTTCCAAGATATTGAATTTTCGACAATTAGTTGTCATTTTCATTGATTTAGCGTCATTTTTATCCATTTGACGAGATTTACGTTAATTTGGCAACATTTCAAAAAGTCGCCAAGTTGGCGACATTTCGCTAAATTCGTCGCCAAAATCTCGCCAAGAGTTATGCACAAAGAAAAAAGTTATTCTTACAGCAGATAAATGAATATTGGCGTTCAAATACAAAAGTATTATTCAAAGTATATTTTTTCATGAATGGAACGAGCTAGATCCACGAGAATGATGTCACTCAATTTATCGCATGGTATTACATATGAAAAGTGAACATGTTTCTCAATAGGAATTTTTTTTTATGTGACTTTTTCATAATTTTTTTGAAAAATGTACAATATCTTGAGAACGGTTCATGTTAGCCTTCTAAAATTTATGCCAATCGTTTTCTAATGAAAAATTACATAAGAAATGTCTATTTGCGTAACTTTATTAGCGGTTTTGATTTTTTGACGATTTTTTCAAAATGTCATTCGAAAATTTAGGGAGGTTCTGAACATTCGATTACGTATAAAAACAATAGGCTTCCAGTGTTTATGGATTGTGATTTTTGTACCAAATTTGGTTCGAATCGGTCCATTCGTTCGTCAGTTATCGTCTCCACAGACTCACTGACACACACACATACACACATACTTTCACACACACACACACACACACACACACACACACACACACACACAGACATCACTCCAAAAATGTTTGATTCGTGATCAGGGATGCTTGAAACGTGCTCTCCCGTCGAAAACTCGAATTCGAATTTTCGACCCCGTCACAATACTTTCCTTATACATTATGTATATAAGGAAAGTAAAAAAATTGAAGAAAGACGTAGAGTAATAGTTTTGAAAGCTCAATTTCGACGTAATAAGAAAAGGATGAAGAAATGATAGTCGTTGAGCCATGATAGTTATAAAGATCAATTTTAATATTGTAATGAAACGGAGGAAACCTGTGAAGAAAGATGTCGAGTTATGGTAGCAAGTGCTTAAGTTCGACATGAGAATGAAACTGAAGAAGCGCTAGTCGAGTTGGGTCAAGTTTTACCGGGCAACTGAACGGAGGTATAATAGAGTGATGGAGCAATAGAAATCGGGATGGAAACGTGTGGGTTTAGTAAAGATATTGATTTAGAGGAGGGGTACTACTAAAATTAAACTTAAGGCTTGGGTATTCAGAACTGGGAAATGGAGCTATTAGGTGCGGCGATAGAGAATGGGGAGCTAGCTTAACTATTAAGTGTATCCAGTGGTCATGCGTGATGTCGGATGCAAAGTTACCCGAGTAGTTAGAGCTTAAAACTGGAATTAGAATTGGAGGGGGGATTCTTTGGATGTAAAATGTAGAAAAACTGCAAGGAACACTCTACTTAAGAAATACGTATGAGGTTTGAGGTAGGGACCAGCAAATAAAGTGTTAATCTTTTTTGCGCGAAAAATGCAGTTGGGAATAGCTTTTATGGGTTAATTTTACGTGCCGTTACTAAACCAAGACATATAAGAATAAAAAAAACTAAATAAAACAACCTGGATACAACTGCCTAGGTTTCTAGATATATTTGATGGATTATTTTAGTTTTCTTTCCTGGGAGGAAGGGGATTATTACCTGGTTCTCTTTAAATACGCCCTTGAACATAGTAATAAGCGCCGTCAGACTTAGAGGCGATCAGTAAGCACAAATAAATAAAGAAAATATTTTAGAATTTTTCTGGTAGAAGTATTGTAACTTTGAACCCAGTAACAATTAAGGAGTATTTAGCCTTGCCCATTGTTAATAAAATTCTAAGCACTCACAAATAATAAAGAATTGCCTTCTACCTTATAACAAGGCGTTACGTAAAAGTCAGAAAGTACTTAACTGATCATCCATCATCACCCGTGTACCTTGCTTTCGAGGTCTTTGCAGCATGTCAGTACGGTGTTGGCGGTGAGATAATCAGTCAGCACAAAACTCTAAAAAGTAAGATTTTAGAGTTTTTCTGAAGTATTGTACCGTCAAATCCAGTAACGATTGGGGCGTTTTTAGCCCCGCCCATCGTTAATAAAATTCTATACGCTCCGGAATAACAGTGAAGCGACCTCTGCTTTATAACGAAGCAGGGAAGAATTTTATTAAAATTGGCTGGGTATAAAAATGCCCCTAATCACTACTGGATTCGAGGTTACAGTACTTCCGGAAAAATTATAAAATCCTTGCCTTAAGGAGTTTTATGCTTACTGATATCTCATCGTTCGCACCGTGCTGACGAGTGGCGAAACCATGGTCCACGGGTGTTGATGGATAATCCGTTAAGCACTTTCTTGCTTTTATTCAAAGCTCTGTTATAGGGCAGAAGTCGTTTCGTTGTTTTTGAATGAAATATCCAAAGCACTTTCCGCGTAACCATGCGTCAATAAACTTCTTCTTTGTTGATGCCGGTAAGACGATGCTGGCAATTTCGCTAACAAGTTACTCGTATTTTTGCCTCGTCCATTGACCTTGTAGCGTTTAGTGATCTTTCCTCTCATCTGAAATTATTTTTCTTAGTTGAAATCTCCTCCCCCTACATACTCTTAAGTCTGAAGACAGCTCCAGCCTTTGTTGTTTCTTATCTGCTGCTTCTGCTCGGCTAGTTTAACGTAATCAGTTCCCGGAGATCGGCCTGAGCTTTTCCCGTGGCCTCTTTCAAACTGTGTTTACTGTTACGGGTATGAAACGTGAACTTGACACTGAAAGTAATAGATAAGTGCTGTTTTTCCTGAGCGGCTTCTCACTTTGTGACATTTTATATTTTCTAGTTTAACCTTTTGCTTACGGGTAGGACAGCGTCCATCCCAAACGAAGAACCTCTCAAAAAGGCAGGTATTTGACATACCCTATTCCAAACAGTTCGATTCCCCCTTTGCAGACATTAGCGTCCATGCATCATGCCCTTCATCAGTGGCGAAGTGACTTCGCCGCTGATGAAGGGCATGGTGATGCATGGACGCCAGTGTCTACAAAGGGGGATCGAACTGTTTGGTATAGGGTATGTCAAATACCTGTCTTTTTGAGAGGATTTTCGTTTGGGATAGACGTTGCCCCACCCGTAAGCGAAAGGTTAATTGGTGGAAGATTTTGGGATTCTGACACTCCAAATTATCAATTTGTTGCGAAAGAATGAAATATACTGAATATCAATTTTTCCCCCCAAGTTTTTTTTTTGTAAGAAAAATTTTAAGTAAGAAAAAGTACCTATTAGTTCTTTCGCTAGTAGTGTCAGCAGGGTCCGACTTAGCATAACTGGAGCCTGGGGCAAACATTCCTCCGGGGCCCTCCCTTCACCTCTCGACATATATGAAATGTACAAATATATTTTTCCAAAGCATAAATGCTTTCTATAAAATGGTATACGAAATTAAATTTGTACATATTTTAAAGGAATTTAAATTATGGACAACTTTTCTCATCGCAGTCAAAACAAACATGATCTAGATCGTGAATTAGTGCGACAATCCGAATTTATCCGATAACAAGATTTATTTTCAAAAGGCAATTGTTAATTTTTCGATGTTACTATTGTTTAATTCGGGGCCCCCTCTGATGCTGGAGGCCGGCGTGCCCCTGCGTTTGTAAGGCCCTGAATGTCCACATAGACAAATGTTTATATATTAAGAATTTGCACTTGCAACCATTATCGACGTATGCTTGTATTTCTACTTCGTTTCTTCTGTATCTATAAACAAATTGTTTATGTGTTTAAGTAATTGGCGTAACTTTAAATTAATAATGTGTTTAACATTTTAAGGTGTTATTTTTTATCATACTAGGGGGCTTTGCCCCCCTGATCGCTCAGCTCGCACAACCTTCTTCGGGAGGCTTCGCCTCCTACTCGCTACGCTCGCTTCATATCTATCTTTCCTAAAAATTCTATTTTCAAAAATCCCTTTTTTATCCCTGCCTATTTTCCGCAGGAGGGAAAAGCAGGGATTTTTCTGAGTCCAGGGAATCCAATAACTGAATTCCTTGATCATGAGCTCGCTTCGCAAGTTATTTCATGCCAAACTAAAGTTTAAATCGATAAAAGGTTTATTACATCGTATTACCTTATTATTTCTCTATAAATGTACCAAATTTCATATTTTTGTATGCTATAGTTTTTACGGTACGAGACAGAGGACAGAGAAATCGCTAGACGTGCCGATACGAAAGAAAAGTTCACTTCAGAAGTGCATAAAAAGTAAAATATATAAAAAACTGCATCGAAATTAAAAGAAAAGGGGGCTCCGTCCTGCAAAAATTTACCCATGTAGGTACCTGCCTGCAAAAATTTGTGGTATTGTTATTCTATCTGGGACGCGAACTCGCAGCTCAAATATTTTGTTTTTGACATTAACTATTTCTTAAACTACAATATATATCAAAAAACGATTTATTTCGGAGTATTCCCCAAAGCTTTTTTTACAAGTATATCAAATTTCATATTTTTAATGCAATAGTTTTTGCGATACGAAGCAAAGAATCTCGAGAAATGAGAAATTTGTCAAACAGCGGCGGCGGCTATTTTTTTTAATATAGAGAGAAACCTACTGGCCAGGCAAGAATAAATATTCTGTCACGTTTATGTACTGATATAGAGTGTGTTGAAGACCCAGACAGTCCGACTCATCTTGAGGACTTGAGCAACTAATTGGACGGCCGGTGATATAGAGTGTGTGAAAAACAAAATATAGTTTTAACTGGGTTGCCAAGGTTCATTTCAGAGTGGTAAAACCAGCGAAAAAAAAAAAAAAAACATGGGAAAAACCGCCAGGAAGAAATACTTTTTTCAGATTCTTCCACCATTTTGGAAGAAATACCTTTTTGATAGACGATGGATATAAACGCATATGAGTGAAAAACGATTTATCCTCGCAGAATAGCATGTGGATTTATCCTTGTATAAGGAAGCAAAAATCCAAGTTGAAAGAGTCTGATCACCTTTTATTGTGACAGGCATCCATTACCAATATTTCCAGCACTTGGTAAGACATAGGTAAAGCATTCATATTTACAAAATGTGAGCTAATAAGCTCAAAGAATTTTCCTTGCATACTGGGCCATTTTAAAGCAGTTGCGGACATCAGGGTAATAAAAATAACTATATTACCCAAAACCTTAGGCATGCACTCCTTGAAGCCACCGGAACTGGTAACACGCTTGGCGAAAAGGTTTCTTTGAAGAGTTAGTTAATTCCAAGCAGAAAGAAATATTCGTAGATCCGTTACCGAAATTCACCGTTCACGATTTAAAGATATCTGCCTTTCGTAAAGAAACATTATGATCTATAACGGGATCAAACTTAACATGGTCGTACAGACCGCTAGGCAAAAACCGCCGGCACCGAACATTGAACTGAATGTTGAATTGAATTGTATCAAAAAATTACCTAACTGCTTCAAGATGAGCTCTGTATATATACCCGAAGATCGTTTCGGAACGTAATTGTAACCGGAAACGCCCCTGGATATGTAAATTACTTGCATACGCGTCGAGCATACGATTTGCATGATTCGCATGCCGAGAAAAACGTCGCGATTCACTCCCGAAAACAAAATGAGTCGTTCAAAAATAATTTGTTAGTTGAACAACGTTCAGGAGAATCGTGAATTGCGATTGTTTACTCACGTTTTTCCAAGATTTTTCAATTTCTCCCACCATTTTGGAAGAAATTGGAACTAATTCTTCCACCATTTTGGAACCAATTCTTCCACCATTTTCAACTTCTTCCACCATTTTGGAAACCTATATCAAGGGACATGAAAAGTTTCATTAATTTTTGTCATTCATGCGTGGTAAATTGTTTTAAGCCATTCTTTTGGAACTTTGGGCATATTTATTAAACTCAGATACATTCAGTAATTCGTTGATACAAAATTTGGTAAAATATATACTTCTTACAACAAACAGCGTATACTTCTTCTGTAACTATATAATTATATTTTAATTTTTTTAAACATAATTATCATTATTGAAAAGCATATAACAAAATATATATTACAGAGATTACATTTTTTACACGACATTACATAAGATTGTTAATACAGAAGTTCCCAGAATAGTGGAAAAATCATAAAAACAGGACAAAATTAAATTAAATTAATCATCCAGTTTTTAACAAGTAAATGGTTCACATACACCAACTCTAACACATACACTAGCTCACATACACTAACATAATGATAGGTCGGACGGTCTGGGTCTCAACAACAACATACACTAACAGTACACTATATATTTTTCACACTCACTGTACTTTTTGTTTTCTTATTTTAAATGTTTAATTAGTAGTATATAGTAAAATTATATATGTATATATATGTATATATGTAGCAATTTTTAGATATAGTTATACTTCATTTTCATACATTTCTTAGATTTTATTATTCATGTACAAAATAAGGTGACTGTATTATTTACATTATTATTTATATCTAAAATTCTAATATTTATTTTTGTTTTTGTTTTAGGTATGTGATTTTTATTTCTTCAATGTTTGTTGCAGCATAGTTTTTAATTGTAACTTCTGTAAGGTAAGAGTTCTTTTTCTAAAATCTGTTTTATTACATGTGCGAGTGTGTGACGTTTCTCCTTTGAGATTTAATTATTTAAAACAGTGTTAGGATTCTTCAATAATCCGAATTTTTCAGTAAAGAGTATTAATTCTCTTAGATAAAAGTAATTGTGTAAAAATGATACACAGTAACATTAAAAATCAAATATAATGAGATTAAAATACATACATATAATGACATTAAAAATCATACATAAAAAATTTATAATTTTTATCAATAATTATAAAGTAATTTGAACTTTTGCCAATAATTTCCTTAGACTTTTTTTGCAACTTTTTGTTCATAAGGATAGAATCAAAGGTTACTTTTGACTCGTGAGTAAGTGCTATCCGTGTTATGTATTTACTATTATCCATCTCTATATAAAACGCTTGGGTAAGTCTCTCTAAAAATGGGTAAAATTTGATACACTTGTAGAAAAAGCTTTGGGTAACACACGCTGAAATAAATCGTTTATCGTTTCTTTAAAACATGAAGGTAAAAGAGAACACTTTCTTCATGGTTTAAAAACCCTATCAAAAGTATCTATGGATTCAGAGAGTATCTCCATGGTTGTATACACTTAATAATAATTTCCTTCGGTCTTTTGCTCAACAATGAAAAATATGACTTCAAAATAGTTATTTAATTATGATCATATTACGAGCAAGATTTTGTCATACTTACTGCAATGCACTGCAAATTATACATTATTTCATCTGAAGTTTATTTAATTTAAGTAAGTATAATTTATGTTTCATTTGAGAATCATATAATAATTAAACCGCATGTGTCGGGGGTTATTAGGAGTGCAAGAGCTATTCTTTTATTCTGATAATAATTGTGAGACAAACAAAACTAAATACTATGGAAAATTAATGTTTGAAAAATTTGGTACACTTGTCGAAAAGGTTTGGGTAACACGCTGAAATAAATCGTTTTTCGCTATATATTTTAGTTTAAGCAATATTTAATAAAGATAAATTATTAGAGCTGCGAGTTCTCGTCCTTGAAAGACTAATAATAGCAAGACCACATTTTTTTTTCTGGCAGGTTACCCACATAGTTGGATTTTTGCAGGACGGAGCCCCCCCCTTTTTAATTTCAATGTAGTTTACGAGATATTTTACTTTTTATGCACTTCTGAAGTGAAAAATGTTTTTTTGTATCGACACGTCCATCGATTTTTTCCGTCTCGTACTGCAAAAACTATACCATACAAAAAATATGAAATTTGATACATTTATAGAGAAATAATAGGGTAATACAATGAAATAAACCGTTTACCGATTTAATCTTTAGTTTGGCTTAAATAGCTGGCGAAGCTAGCTCTACGAGCGCAGCGAATTACGGGGGTTGACGAAGTGTAGCGAGCAGGGGGAAGAGCCCCTAGAATCTTCTGAAACTCTTCAATGGCACTCTCATAAGAAATGCTAGGGAAATATTGCTCTAAAATAAATAAGAAACACTCTGGGAAAACGCCATGTTCCTTGATATAAAAGAGATCTGTAATGATCCTCTGGTATTAAAGTCGTTTCTTCAATAAAATGCTCGGTTTGAACAAACTTCTTTTTTTTTTCGTAAAATGCCCGGTGATTTTTACCATTCTTATAATACGCCAACGGCCGTACCGTGCTGATAACACCGGTTCTCGTTAGATCACCGAAGTCAAGCAGCATCGGGCGCGGTTAGTACTTGGTGGGTGACCACCTCGGAACACCGCGTGCTGTTGGCCATCTCGGGTGCGGTATCCCCGTGGTTTGCGCGCTAGATTTGCACGCTACCACAAATGCCGCCGTGTTCATGCGGAGTACGATCACGTTAAACATGTGGGTCCGTAAGTCCTTCCGAGAGGTTGGTGGTAGGGGAAGGAGGGTACGGTCCCTGTGGATGCCTCCCCCACTGGGTTCCGGTCTAAATTGGGTGACCCTTCCCGGCCGTCCATTCAGTTACCTTACACCATTCTGATAGGTCGGACGGTCTGGGTCTCAACAACAACAACCATTCTTATAATACGAGCATCACGACAGCAGGTTAATTTTTAACAAGGGAGATCGTAAGTTATAGATTTTATAATAGTAAGATTACATAACCATCACATACTTTAAAAGGAATTACTGTCTGAAGCTTTGATATACTACATGTTTAGAGGAATACTGCAAGAAGGAGGAAACCTCATCGAAAATTGCGATTTTCCTCATTTATCGACCCTTTGAAAGTGCTTTCAGGTGACTGACGTAAACACGTCATTTACATAAACGGTTTTCCCCTTTATAATAGTTTGAAAAACACCGAACACTTAACGGATGAAGAACATTTCTTTTCTCGCTGAAATTGAAGCTGATTATTAACATTTGGTGACGTATAAATTGTAAAAGTAACCTTGATGGGAGTATAAAAGGCTGAGGCATTCTCAAAATATATTTGGAGTGAGATGTAGGCCAGGATACAAGGTCCAAGATCGGTCCAGGAAAAAGGGTCATGATCGGCCCCTTCAACTTCGACCCATATCGTATTGTTACGACATATCCTATGGAATCGTGTGTGTACTCTCGGGATATAAGAACCATTCCAAATTTCTGGATAACTAACACTTTTATTTAAAAATACTAATAAGCATAAAAAGAAAAAATATACAACGAATAGCTCGATAACTATCTTATAAGGTCACTAAACTATTGTCAGATATAATAAAACAACAATTAAATGCTCAATTAATTCACAAAATAACAGTTTCTATTCTCAAAACACTGACGTATAATACAATTTAATATAGGTCGTATGATAAACGTCAACTGCTCTCCATCTGAGCGATGACTCCTTTTATACACTCTCCGTAGAAGTTTACAGAAGGGGCTCTTATCTCCAAGAATATTAGTTATTTCGAGAAAGTACTAGTACATTCGAAAAGTCGTCGGGTTGACGATAAATCATCAAATCTGGCAACCCCGCTCCGACATTCAAAATATGGCAACCCTACACTCACGTAATAAGAATGTCTGCCTGTAAAAGTGTTTTCTTCTTGAATAGAGTAAAAGCCTTGAATAGAAGAAAAAGTCCGCTATGTATTATTTGAACAGAGGTAAAGCACAGTGAAACTTTTTACATATTCATAACCGTATTCGAAAAGAAAAAAAAATAAATCCAACAGTCCCCGCCCACCGGGAAATCTCCAGAAATCCCTCCGGAATAGTGAGATGTTCCACTCATCTTTCTCAAATACAGTCAACACGTAATAGCACGAACTTTTTGATATCTCAAAATTTTTTTCTTTTCCTCACGCTTACTATTTAAATAATGTTAAAACGCTCAATTAAGTCTAATGTTTTCCTTTCTTACCCTCAATAATTCGGAAAAAAAAAATTTGGGGTGATTACAGATATTTTTTTAAATTGCCTTATGGAGTTAGACCGAAGAATAACTTGACAAAAGCCCAAAGTTGTTATTTTATTCATCGCAAATTGCACTTGTTGGGTGCCAAAACTAAAGACAGTTCAAGTTAAGTTTCGGGCCTCCGAACACTGTATCAGGGTGTAATACAGAATTTTAAAGTGAAGTGTCGGCATCATGTTGTAAAATGCATTGCTGAAGATGAAACCGAAGTCTGTTGAACACCTTCAGCATCGTTTAAAGAAGCACAATCTTCAATGAACATTGGGCGAATATTTGTCGAATCCAGGCCGGATAGGACTTTTCAGACTTTTCCAGCAGTTTCACATTGTTATTAAATGCGAGAAAATCCAAAACGGGCAAAAAACGGTTTTGGAATTTTTTTTTCTAACGTTAAAATTTGTGTGAATGTCTGGCGACTCAAATACTTTTAACTTTCACACGCTTTTGAACTTTCAAAATTTTATTATAATATGTATAATTATTTTTTTTCAGCATTTGCATAATGCATGAGTTGATCCCGTTTTGATCCAGAGGGTACTTATTCCGGGCATGACTGACTTGAATTTTTACTTTCCTTATATACATAATGTATAAGGAAAGTATTGTGACGGGGTCGAAAATTCGAATTCGAGTTTTCGACGGGAGAGCACGTTTCAAGCATCCCTGATCACGAATCAAACATTTTTGAAGTGATGTCTGTGTGTGTGTGTGTGTGTGTGAAAGTATGTGTGTATGTGTGTGTGTGTATCAGTGAGTCTGTGGAGACGATAACTGACGAACGAATGGACCGATTCGAACCAAATTTGGTACAAAAATCACAATTCGTAAACACTGGAAGCCTATTGTTTTTATACGCAATCGAATGTTCAGAACCCCCCTAAATTTTCGAATGAAATTTTGAAAAAATCGTTAAAAAATTAAAACCACTAATAAAGTTACGCAAATAGACATTTCTTATGTAATTTTTCATTAGAAAACGATTGACATAAATTTTAGAACGCTAACGTGAATCGTTCTCGAGATATTGTACATTTTTTAAAAAAATTATCAAAAAGTCATATAAAATAAAAAGAAAAATATTTCCTATTCAGAAACATGTTTACTTTTCATATGTAATACCATGTGATAAATTGAGTAACATCCTTCTCGTGGATCTAGCTCGTTCCATTCTTGAAAAAAGATACTTTGAATAATACTTTTGTATTTGAACGCCAATAGTCATTTATCCGCTTTATGAAAAACTTATTTCTTAGTGCATAACGCTTGGCGAGATTTTGGTGACGAATTTGGCGGAATGTCGCCAACTTGGCGACTTTTTTGAAATGTTGCCAAATTAACGAAAATCTCGCCAAATGGATAAAAATGACGCTAAATCAATGAAAATGACGACTAATTGTCGAAAATTCAATATCTTAGAAAGAATATTAGTATCTACTACAAGAAAATCCTATTTTTTTACTGTAAAAGTAGTAAATTCATTACATTATATAAGGAAAGTCATGTGTTGCCCACATCAGATTTTTTTATTCTGGCTCTGCGCATCATGACACAGGAATAGCAAATGTGCTCATTTTATTCTCGGATTCTCTGAAGAGACCGAATTTATTAACTGCGTGTCTTGGACGTCACTTGAGGAAGGTGTGCACAGTACAATTAAAAATGTCTACTCAAACTGTTTGTCTGGATATTGCCATATTAAAATTAACAAATAATTTTTAATTGTAATGATGCGAACACTTGCTGTGTTTTAGCAACGACTGTCAAAGTCCTCCCTGGTCCGTGGCATCACGAATGACGAAATGCTTAGCTCGTCGACCTCAAGCTGACAACTTTTTGATTGGTTTTCGGGTTGACCGCCCAACGTTATATTAAAGAACCTTGGTTTTGCTCAGCTTTTTTTATAGTGAATGTACGCACGTACCCAGCTAGTTGAGCAATGCTTAGAGGTTTACTTTATTTTTAATAAGTTTATGTATAATTTTAATTATCCTGTGTTTGTATATAAAAGTTAAGTTTTCAAATGTGTCTTTTACTTTGTAAAAGTAAAATAATTCGGTAGGTGAGCTGGATCACAGAGCAACTTGGGAAATATACAGTTACGAGAAAATTCCAGCATCTCAGTATGTGAGCTAATACCTAATTAGCGTCTCTGTTGTAGTACAGATTGACTAAGAAACCTTTACAATCGGACAAGATTGTATATTGTAAAAATTGCGGCGATGCTATTAATAGATGTGGAGTGATGTGCGCCACAAATGAATACGTATTTGTATATATAATTAAATCGAGATGTATACGTGTATAGTACGTTCTTCTAAGTTCTATACTATATACGTATTTAAAAGCTTCATTTACTGGTGTCAATAAAAAATTCGAAATGATCGTGATATTCTCTCAGAGACGTTAAATATACTTAAATACTATGTGCATACGTCTGTATGCTCCTATACAATTAGAAGCACTGCCATTTTTTTTTTTTACTTTCAGTGACTCGAAATTTTTTTTATGCTTCTATCCATTTTTTATGCTTTTCCAGTGACTCGAAAATTTTTTATGCACGAGATATCGAGTGCCATTAATAGTTTTAAGATCTTGCACCATAAAAACCTAATGAACCAACTAATCAACTTGCATTAATATTCAATACTTTTTCGATGAACATTTTCTATATTTAATAGGGCAATCAATACTAAGATCCAGAAACCCGAATTCTAGTCAAATTTTGTCGCTGAGTATTTTATATGTATTTGCCCTTAATTGAGCGTATTAATATTTTCAGCCATGTTGTTTTTTTACAGTCTATGGATAATTGAATAGGTTTAGGTAGGGAATAGATGGCTTATAAACAGGAAAAATAGGTTTAGGTAGGGATAAATAGTGTAAAGTAAATAAGAAAAAATACCTCTGTTTTAAAGTTCTGAAATATGTCTGAAATTCTATTCCTCGAAATAATTCCTTTAAAATTTTCATCGTAGTTTCTTTTTTAATCACATACTAGAACTAATACTCGACGTTGTTCAGATATTTAAGGCGGATACCTTTGAGTAAAATTATACCGAAATCATGAAAATTAAAGAATACTGTACCAATAAATTCGTTTAGAACAAAAAACAAAATGTGTTTTCTGACGTTATGACTTCCAAGAGCCCAGGACTTTTATTCATGCCCAGAACTTTTATCCATGCAAATCAAACTATTATTTGTCATAGAAAATTTTTATATTTAATTCTAAGAAAAAAGACTCCGAAAAATCGAGAACTTTTTCCCTAGACCGATGTCCTAAAAATGATTAGACCTCTTCGTTTACCGATTGAAATAATATCATTTCCCCTCCTTCTTTTAATTCCCATGTCGCCCATCTCAAAGAAAGGGTGTAGAGCAGTTACAACTCCTAGTTTGGAAAAACATAGAAAAACAATAAAAAAAAGAAATAGTTAAACAGACAATTTACAAAATATTCCAATAACGGAAGAAGATAATAATAATGAAAAAAGATCACAAGTATATCTGGCCTAACCGGGAATTTATTTCTAGCAGACAAAACATCCAACAATATTGGGGACTTGCATAAATTTGTTGTCGCATACCCTTCTAGTTCAATTAATTGACAAATCATAACCTTGAAAGCTGAAGAGAATGTAAAAATTATTTACAAGTAATTTCAGAGAGTTGTAATTTCAGGGAGTTATAAACTCAGGAAATCCAAACGTTAAAATAATTTAGCCAAATAACCCAAACTTTATATTTTATAAAAGTAGCAAATAACAATTTCAGATTAATAATTAAAAAAAAAGAAACCCAAGATATCTAGAAAGATTATTTATATGAGCATTAAATCATATAAAAATTAAATAAGACTATCATATACTTGACCAGCTGTGTCCTACGTCTTAATTCTAGAAATCGAGTTGCTATTTTCAATGTCCCCCCAAGAGAACTCAAACTAAATTTCATTAGATTTGCTCAATTCTTGTTTTCAAAATATATCCAGCCCCCTTCCCCAACGTATATTACCGAAATATGGTTGATTCGTATTCAGGGATGACCAAAACTTATAAATCCATCTAAATCCGATACACTGCTTTTTGATCTCATCACAATGCTATCTCTTTACATTTAAGATCTGCACGAACTAAACTTTTACTGTTTGACCCGTCCTGACTCAACAGTACTCGCACCCAAGTCTAAAGAAATTTTTAAATATGGAACCTAAGCATCTACAGTCTGGCCTCAAGACCCTTGCATGTCTACAAGGTTCAGCCTGAAATTATGTTTGCTCAAATGTGTCAAAAACGTAAATTTGAGCAATCTTTGTGTTATGAATTAGTATTTTTTTAAAATATTTGTCTGCATTACTGAAAACAATAAAATTATTTTATGTACTCGATCAAATTTTCGTTATAAAATTTTCAAACTTTACATAAATTCGATCCGGTCAGACCTAAATTCTTCAGAAACTGAGCCCGAGCCCACCCGGTCCAAAACTGTGAGAGAAATCCTACCCAACCCGGCCCAGCACTTGCAGACATTACGATTGACATATACGTATTGTAGGGGAAAATAAAACTTATACGGGGTATTTAAAAAAGATTGTACGACTAAATATATCTTGAACAATGGGTTACAGACCCATGATTCTAATTTAAATAAATTGTAGTGTGGCTTAACTCGACTTTCTCATGCCAGAATCCATTTTTAGTAGCTCGATTGATGCCATACTTGACAATGTACCCCTCGGGGGATAAGTTACCCGCATTGCCCCCTCGGGGGGGGGGGCTAATAACGTCACGAAAAAAAAATTATATCGCTACTTTTTTTCACAACAATAATTGAAACAATAAATCATTGAGTTATAAATAAACCCTTATTCATGATTATGCCAATTTTGTCCTATGATGTCATGTTAAAAGAATAAATAAAATTTCAAATCAATTTCCAAGTTTTCGCATTAATTTAAAAAAAATTATATTTAGTTCTGCGTTTTTTTTTATAACAAAGATGGATATACGGTTTCGTGAGAATGCATTAATATTTGTGGCCGCTATCATTCACACAGGAAATCGATCACGGACATCAGACACACAGACGGACATCAGTCCAAAAATAGTCAAAACGTATTCAGTAAGTCTTAAATTATATGTTGACATCAAAATCTCGAAGTTGAAAATTTTCGTGAAAACAATACTACGTATGAGTGTTGGGTTGCTTTAGAATGTATGTAATTTGGCGGTTTGAAAAATTACTTTTATTTCTTTTTCCCTGGCTCAATATTCTTAATTTGGTAATATTTAAATAATATATATTGGCTTTTTCGTTTATTCTTTAATTAGAATATTTTTAATCTTCTAAATTAATTTTCTTTATAATATTCTTAATTAAAAATGTTCCATTCCCTAAATTAATATTACTTTTGATTTGTGAATTTTAAAAATTATTTATTTATTTGATTCCCCTTAAAATTCCCTTTAATTTGATGTCCCATTTTCCCATTTTGGTTAGAAATTCCGTTTGTTCTTCAGTTTCAAGTTATTTCCATGTCTCACTGCAATTCAAAAATTTCAGTTGCGGCCATTTTCGGAATTCTGTTTTGCGGGCTTTTTACTGCGATTAATGCGCCACCTAAGCGTTTTTCGCGCCTCTTTGGAATTCGTGAATTATTTTAATTGGTTCGCGTTTTTACGGATCGTCTGTTCTCGGAATTATGAGTATTATTTTGGCAATTCTAATTTCGGTAAGCGAATTTTAATTTCTGCCGTTTGTCTAAACTCCGCCCTTTTTACCGCACGTATAAATTTTCGGTTTCTGTTTTAACGGGCGCAGAATTTTTCGGTTTCTGTTTTTTGTTGAAAGCCTTCGTCGTGTGTTAGCGCGAGAAGCGCGTTATTGATTTTCGAATGGAACTTATGTTCCACGCGAGATTTTCTATGGAACGTTAAGTTCCTCGCGTTATTTTTTTTTAACATTTGTTGTTTTAATTTAAAAGAGGGTTTTTCAAGTTTTTATCGCGAAATTCACGAAGTAGCTCTCCGGAAAAGTGTGTATTAAAATTCATTATGCGAGTTACGTGGACGTAGTATCTGACGAGGACGGCTGATTTTAAGAAGATTTTAGCGTTCCAGATGTAGTTGTTAGGCCTCTGCTGATGAATTTTCTCCGGATCCCAAGAAAACCAGTGTAGTTTTATTCCTGTCAACTCCACTATTAGAACTTTTTGTCTCCAACCAGTGCAGCTCTAATAATTGGAACTTCCCCCCCGGTCTGATGACCCAGCTGGTGAATATTGCTGTTATATTTAAACTCCTAATTTCTTAAATTCTCAATATTTGAAATGTATTTAATCAAAATTTATTCTGTAAATATAAAATTCTAAAACTTCATTCTGAGAGCAAATTTCTAAATCTTCATAAATTTATAAGAGCCTGGGAAAATTCTAAAATTCTTTTAAATTTATTATTTTTGTTAATGATTTTCTGATGGAATTTAAAAATGGATTTTTTTGAGTAAAGTTTTTATGCTAATTCCTTAATTCTAACTAAGTTGATAAAATTCTAATGTCTAAAATTCTAATGTTAATTCTTCCTGAGTTGCCTGCTTGTGAGCAGTGTTTTTGTATTAATTAATTTGAAGTTACAATTTAATAAACTAATTTTCTTTAAACTAAATATTATGTTTTCCTTTATCTCTTTTAAACACAGCAGGTTTTATTCTATCTTTCAAACGCAACATGAGAAAGTAAAAATGCTTTAAATGCAGACTTTTAGACTACAACAGTTTGGATCACCTGACACGTTTTAGTAAGTAAAAAATAGTTTTACTTTTAATACCTGCCCTCTTTAAAGGACGGTCCCATTCGCAAATTGCTTCTCATTTATTTAAATATATGTTGAAACTAAAAATAAATAAATAAAAACACGGTTCCTCTAATTTGCAATATTGTCTGTGAAAAAATTGCCAAAATTATAGAAATAGGACCTAAACCACTTTGACCCGATCAAAAGAAACGACGAAAACGTAGATTGCAGATGTCGTACCAAAAATTAAATTGCGTTCGATGAAATTTAGATTCGAAAGCTTACATGCATATCTATCCTTAGAAAAAATTTTATACAGTCTCCAATTTTCCATCGAAAACTTGAATGACTATCTTGAGTTCAATTGTGATAATGGACCTTTTTGTTTGACTCATTAAGCTATGAAAAATATTTTTATAATTGAATTTTTTTCTCTAAGTGGGGTGGGAGCGTATAAAAAATTGCATATTTTACTTATAGTACGTAAACGTGACATCTTTTAGTAAATAAGTCTATCTATAGATACATCTATATATAGATATATCCATAGATACATATGTGACATCTTTTATAAAAGATGTCACATTTAAATACTATAAGTCTATCTAAAAGATGTCATATTTACATATTAGATGTCACATTTGCATAATACAAGTCTTTGCATAAAAATGTGTATATACTAAAAGATGTCAATTTGCATGCTGTAAGTTATTTGCATACTATAAGTCTATATTATATATTGCGTACTATAAGTCTATACTATATTTGCATAATATAAGTCAATGCGCATACTATAAAATACTGAAAGATATCATATTTGCATACATACTATAAGTCTTTGCATACTAAAATATTTATTTTTGATTGACAGTAGAACTTTTTGTTTGACTAATTGGGCTATGAAAAATATTTTTATAATTAGACATTTTTTCTAGAGGGATGTGAGCGTATAAAAAGTTACATATTGCACTTATTTGCTAAAAAATATCCCATTTGCATACTATAAGTCTTAATACTTTTGTTTGACTAATTGGGTTATGGAAAATATTTTTATAATTAGACATTTTCCTAGAGGGATGGGAGCGTATAAAAAGTTGCATATTGCACTTATTTGCTAAAATATATCCCATTTGCATACTATAAGTCTTAATACTTTTTGTTTGATTAATTGGGTTATGAAAAATATTTTTACATATTGCATTTATTTACTAAACGATGCCCCATTTGCATATTATAATTCAACCTTGAAGCATTTCTTAAATTGGAACTATGGGGTTTACGACCAATCGTTTAAAAGATATTTAGTGGTGAAACATTTTTAAACACCCTGTATAATATAATTTTCCATCTAATACACTTCAGATGAAATTTTTACTGGACATCAAGTTTATGATCCGCTGAAGATCTTTTATATAACCGTACAAATAATATTTTGTTTTATAAGAAGCACATATCTGTAGTCTGTTAAGCATTGATCATGAATGTAATGAATTTACAGCGCAAAATAAATATTCTTTTGATTCATTCCGAGAAAGTTTCATCCAATATTCTGGGAATATTTAAGCAAATGTGTTCTTATTGCATTCATAATTCGTCTCTTGCATTAACCTTTGAAATTTGAGAATCCAGTATATCAATCTGGTGACCCGTTTCTATTTTATTAGCGATTCGATCAACTCAATTTACTTCCTTGTTGTCACATTATTGGGAATATCTGCAACTGGCAGGCATATGTCTTTATCGATCAAAATGCAAAATATCAAAACCATTCACATTACATTTCTAACGAATGCAGTTTGGGCTATGTTGTTCAAACAAAAAGGGTCTTAAATTTCGTATTAAAGAACATATGAGTTATATTTTTAAAAGAGGAGTATACAATTAATCAATTATTGATGGAAATCTAATCATTATTTTAATTTTCGGAAGCCAAGGTCATATTTATATTTAATTTTCGAGTTGAACTTTCTTGAAAGTTTCTCTTAACTCAATTTTTGAATTGGACTTTCTTGAAAGTTTCTCTTAATTCAATTTTTGAATTGGACTTTCAAGAAAGTTTCTTTTAATTCAATTTTTGAATTGGACTTTCTTGAAAGCTTCCCTTAATTCAATTTTTGAGTTGGACTTTCAAGAAAGTTTCTTTTAATTCAATTTTTGAATTGGACTTTCTTGAAAGTTTCTCTTAACTCAATTTTTGAATTGGACTTTCTTGAAAGTTTCTCTTAATTCAATTTTTGAATTGGACTTTCAAGAAAGTTTCTTTTAATTCAATTTTTGAATTGGACTTTCAAGAAAGTTTCTTTTAATTCAATTTTTGAATTGGACTTTCTTGAAAGTTTCCCTTAATTCAATTTTTGAGTTGGACTTTCAAAAAAGTTTCTCTTAGTTCAATTTTTGAATTGGACTTTTAAGAAAGTTACGCTCTATTATTTCTTAATCAAACTCCATTGTTAACAATCATTGTCTCATCCTTCTGCTTGGAAATCTTTGGTTTAATTTTTATTCCGGAAAATTAATTCCTATTTCCTTTATTTTTTTATTATTTGTTTTACTTCTCCCAGATTTGAGTCATTTTTTCGCAATTTCATTTGATGAAGTTAGCTCACGTAGCCTCCGAAATCAGTTGGTTCCTTTATATTTGTTTTTCACTTTTATTCCTGTTTTTCCTAACTGTTTTGACGCCGCTTTCAATTATTTTCTGCTCCCTTTTCTTGTTTGTATTTTTTGCAGCATATTGTTTACAGAATGTTTCGTGTTCTTCCGTTACCGTTTTAGTAGGATTACTCACTATTCAGTTGTTTCTTTTCGCTCTGCTATCCGTTCTCTTAACCGTCTTGTTTTCTGCTATTATTCCTCTTTTACTATTCATTCTTAGTATCCTGCCTTCTTTGTTTCATCTTTCTCATTTCTCCTCGCGGCGATGGCAACTTTTCTCCTACCTTTAGTTACGAGTGCTTTTCTTTTCAAATGCCAAAATAAGTGAAGCTGAGTTTCTTGTTTGTCTCGAAGAAGGGTGTTTTATGTCTTTGAAACCAGTTAACCCCCTAAAACTTAGTGCATGCTGTATTTTGACAAAGTTTTTATAGCGTCGGTTAATAAAAATTGTTTTTATTTGTTTTGGGGATGGTAGATAGTATTTGTTTCGTAATTTTTGGTTTCTTTTTCACATTTATTGACTTTCACATAAACTTAAGTTCTCGATTGAATGGCTTATCGAAGGACCAACAGATAATATAACTATTTCTTCATAGATTGAAGAAGTGTATAGAAATACAGTCGAGTTTCGTTAATAGTTGGAGATCTGCATAAAAATGTATAACGGATAATTAAATATTTGACCATAATCACGGACACCAGTAGCGTAAGGGTTAAAGTGCATTCGGGTTATACCCTTTGCTAATGTACAGCAAAACCTGTGAAACTTTTGTTCACCAGCAACGAAAGAATTGGACCAAATCGGCGTGTAGAGGCACCCAAGAGTGTCGCGTGATTTAAGGAGAAAATAACTTTTCAAATAGGAAAAAATATTCTCAGAAAAAAAAAAGTTTTGTGACATTCCATCCACGAAGCAGTTACGTGACACAGCTTTACTTAAGCTTAATAAACAATCGGTAGCCGACCTATCTTTGTTCCTACTTGAGGTTTCGAACTTGATATAAGTGTATCGTATATAGTATATAAATATATGATTTTCATGTATATCTTTCATTAAAATTGGTAAGTTTCTGATTTATTACACAATCTCATTTTATAGATTTTTAGTTAAGTTCCCATTTTATAGATTTTTAGTGTTTTTAACTTTAAATGGTAAATAAAAGAAAAATAAATCGAACACTTGTGAAAATCAGAGGGTTGTTGCGAGTGCAAAATCATTCATAATGGTGCCGTGAACCGATAAAAGTTGGGAATCACAGGATTAGATGCATTGAGGACTTTTCTGTTTATATGCCACGTCCTGTTTTAAGTTGCTTCATGACTTGGATAACTATGACCATGAGATGACAATGTTTCGAGTAAAGATGATAAATTGTTAATATAGAATTATACTATTTCTTTTTTTCTTTAAATTAAAGATCCAGAACAAAAATCTTTTGAAATAATGAATATTTTTTATTAAGCTAAAAATAAGTTCGACTACTGTAGAATTGAATGACATAAATATTACGTAAATCATTTAATTTAAAATATAAGAAAAACTTTTAAATTTTGGTTTTCTGATACTTAACTGAAGCAGTGCCGAAAACTTTGTCTTCTCAAAAAATTGATTTCTTGAAAAGTTCAATGTTTAAATGTATATAACTCGAAAAATTAGAAGCAGAACTATAACATTTAAGACATAATTTGTCTATAATGCTAACTTTAATTTGACTTCAGGATTTGTACATGAAATGTTAAGTTTTAGATTTACAGTGTTTAATGCATGTCACTTATATAAAAATATTTTCTTTAATTTTTTCTTATCTGTATATCAAAATATCCTGAAGACAAATTAAAGAACATACTTCTCGCCAATAGAAATATTTTATTTCGTTTAAAGTGTTTGAATTCATAATTATATCCCGTTTAAAAGCTTTATTTATTTATTTTTTTTTTACGTTTTAAGTATAAAAAAATATTTCTTATCGTTTATTTTTATGTAGCACATTTCCACCCAAGAAGAAAACATTTGTGTAAAAGAAAACATTTGTGTAAAAATGTTTGAAAATATCTCGCGAATCCCTTAATATGAGAAAAATGACAATTTGTCACGGAGTGATGCCAACAAATATTTTTTCTTTAAAAACTATTTAAATAAAGCATTTAAGTAGAGGTACTCCCTTTACCATTCCTTGATCGGTTCTACTAATTTTGAGTCTATTCAAGAAGGGATAAGTAACTTGATCAATGCCAGATTGAACAAACGTATTTAAAGAAAGGAATATACGTATATTCGCTCTAGTGAACATTTTCGAAACATTTACTTCCTACCCTCTGCGAAGAACACAAATGGAAACTATCTTTCTTCGCGCGTTGATGCAAGTGTCAAAATAACGTTCTAAAATCTCTGGATCAAGGCGTTAAAGCAAAACTTGACGGGTACGATAAACGGAAACAAACAGTGGATTGATTCTAAATATATACGTACTACCCAGTAGCGGTTGATGTTTATTACACTGTATAGAGTATTCATGGGAAAATCCTGAATCACCCCAATAATTTTCTAAGAAAAGGTTCATGAGTGTACACGTTAGGTCCATCTATAGTAAAGCAACCGTGCCCTATCAAATAAAAGTGATTGCAGTGCCCCTAGCGGAAAATTTAAGAAGTTAAGATAACAAATTCAGCACAGCTATATATACGAAAAAGGCCTGTTACAATGTTGTAGAGCAAGCATGTCAAAGATGCGGGCCATGAGCGGTCCCCGGGTCATTTAGATGCGAACCGCGGGCCATAAGTGACCCCGAGTCATTTAGATGTGGTCCGCGACCTCAATTAGTAATACAGTAAAACTTCGATTAGCCGTCACTCGTTTAACCGTCAGTTTCTGTTATCCGTCATCGTCTAAAAAAATGCGTGAGTATCAACAAACAAACAGAGAATGGGTGGAATAAACTCTTGCCTGATCCTATTGACGAAACTGAAGGAACTGAGACTATTAGTGTTGACGAAATTGTGCAACTGTGCAGGACTAAACAGTGAAAACATTACGCCAGAAGAAGTAACAGATTGGTTGGAATGTGACAAAGTGGATGGAGGCTTTGAAAGTTTGAACGATGATGAAATTGTTTCTAGTGTGACTACCATTGAAGAAGAAGGAATTGATGACGATGAAGGATCAGTTCTTAACCCAAAACCTACAACTAGCCACTCAGAAGCAGAAACAATGTTATCAAAGTGCATTGAATGGTTTGAAATGCAAGAGGAGGCAAATGCAACATAGATCCAACTACTGCGTAAGATACGGAACTTCGCCGCGCAGAAAGCTCGAACCTCAAAGACACTGAAGAGATGAAAGATTAATTTAAATTAATATAGGTTTATAGTGTTACAATACATTTCTGTACATTACTACTCTTATATTGAAGTTTATATTGATCGTTTTGTAAAATTAAATACAATATGTATGTATTGTTCACTTTTAACGGATTTTATTTTCATTTTCGTCCCAAGACCGCAGTGAAATCACGTTACTGTACATATGTATTAAGATATTTCTGTTATCCGTCTATTCGGTTATCCGTCACAATCCTAGTCTGGACAGTGACGGTTAAGCGCAGTTTTACTGTACTTTAATTTCATGAATGGTTTTTCTATACATTGAATACATAGGTACAGATTACAGATACTTACTGAACACGTATTTATCTCTGTCACAAGTACGTAACGTATTCTTTTTAAATGGAGTAAACCTGTAATATTATAATGCAGTATGCCAGCTTTGTTAGTTTGACGCGATAATCTTGCCCTACGATTGTTTTTTATATGTAGTAGACTCGGTCATATTTCGACAGCGCGCTAACACCACCATACAATATTTTAGACGACAGACATTGATGACATAATGAAGCTGAAAAGATGCCAAGTGTCTCGATCTTGGAAATAACGCGCTGTTTTTTGACAATTATGACTTAATATCATTTTAAATGTGATATATACTTTAAATTTACATAAAAGGTTTTTTTATATATGTAATTGACGCTTAATTGAATCCTGGACCGCTGATATACTTTGAAAGAAAAATTGGTACAAGATTGAGTTTGACACGCTTGTTGTAGAGCATTTATTTGATACAATAGGGTTATTGGCGACTGGTTGTTCTATTCAGAAATAATAAAATAAGTAATACTTACTTGCACAGGAACCCCATGTATACAACTTGTTCAAAATGTCCTCCGTCAGCAACACTTGAATTCGAGAAAGAATAAGACCTCATACTATAGGACTCGCATTGCAGGTATCGTCGTGTTATAGGCCATGATGAAGGCTCCGAAATATACAGGCTGGCGCAACAGCGGCCATCTTGGCTTCCAGTTGAAGCGATGGCAGTACATGGCGAAAAGAGGGACGACCAGTCTTGGTGTAATGGTGTTGGTCTTAGTCTTTTCATAGTTAAAAATTGCGTATAAAACAAGCATTTAATTGATATATTTGAGCATTCGGAGTCTTTTATTTTTAGATTTAACGATTTTTGCAGGCCATTTTGCAAAAAAAAAGGCAGGTTATTTTTTTCTAAATTATACCAAAATCTAATCAGCACCAGGGTAACCCACAAGTGACTTTTACTTACCAAATTTTGTAAAATTTGATTTATTAGTTTTTCAGCTAGCGTGGATACAGGTAATTTTTGCGGGCCATTTCGGGAAAAAAGGCGGGTTCTTTTATCCCAAATCGTACTAAAAACTAATCAGCACCAGGGTCTTCCACAAGTGACTTACCTACCAAATTTTATGAAATTCAATCAATTAGTTTTTGAGTTAGAGGGGATACATACATTGCACAGACAGACACACACACAGACTTCACGCTAAAAATAATTTTTTCGTATTCTAGAGGTCCTAAAACGTGTAGATCCGTCGAAAACTAGAGTTGCGATTTTCGGCATGATTACTATACTTTCCCTATACATTAACATGTATTGCAGGGAAAGTAAAAATCTGATGTGGGCAGCACAGACTTTCCCTGCAGACTCAAATGTATATTTTTTTATTTCTTTAATAATTTATTAGATTGAATTTAATTGCACCAAATAACACTAAATTTGCATTTTTAATTCAATTATTGTTTTTATTTGGTAACTGGACATTTTTTCGATAGCGGTGTAACAAAAATGCAAGAAATCTCAAATATTTTGAGAACGGTTAGTTCTAAAGTGTAATGGAGTGTGTTATATTCTTTTCCTCGTCAAAAATTGAGTATAAAACAAGAATTTAATAGATACATTTTAGCATACGTAGTCTTTTTTTTTTTTTTAATTTTGACGATTTTTGCGAGCCATTTCGTAAAAAAAGGCAGATTGTTCTTTTCCGAATCGTACCAAAATCTAATCAGCACCACAGTGTCCCACAAGTAACTTATCTACCAAATTTTGGGAAATTTGGTCAATTAGTATTTTAGCTAGGGTGGATACATATCATTTTTGCTGGCCATTTCGCAAAAAAAGGCGGGTTCTGTTCTTTTGAATCCTACCAAAAACTAATCGGCACCAGAGTCTTACCCAAGTGACTTACATACCAAATTTTATAAAACTCTGTGCATTAGTTTTTTAGTTAGAGTGGATACATACATTGCACAGACAGACTGACACACACACAGACGTCACGCTAAAAATAGTTTTTTTCTTATTCTAGAGGTTTCGAAACGTGTAGATCCGTCGAAAACTCGAGTTGTGATTTTCTATATGATTCTAATACTTTCCCTACAATACATGGTAATGTAAAGTAAAAAGTTGATCATTTTAAGCTTTACATTTTACCGCGAAATGTTTATTTTCTTCTTGCGAACACCAGTATCCCATAGAACATGCTTTAGAAGGCGCTGCCAAATACCACAGTCTGTTGAATTTAAATTATGAGTTCAACTGGGGCAAAACCGCATAATGGATGCATATATTAACTCCTTAAAAACATAGTGATAAACAGTGTAAGCCTGGAAATATAAATAGCCGATGAAGTCGTTTTATAAATATTTCTCAAGAGTTGAAAATCTTCATTTACCTTGATGAATATAAGCAAACATTCGACAGACACGGTTTGGAGGGGATTCCCCTGTCACGAAAATAGAATCCTAGAAAAAGTGTTCGCCACTAACCCATTCATTTTCTAGGCAGTGAGGCATGCCGTTTACTCACTGCTGGTTTCTTGCCAAGCCGTCACTGCGATGTGTGTCTACTAACATCAGCAGCGAAAGTTTACGACCTGGAGTTTGGCTAATTCTGTGGAATATGGAATCAAGTGTACCTACCTTCTTTGCTCCAGACCAGTGGTCTGAAAAACTACTTAATATAGTTGTAGATCACTACAATAATAATGACAAATGCAGTTAACTACAACCACTTTTATAAAAAGTAGTGAATACAAACTACTTTTAAAATCTAATTACTACATAACTACTTTTATAAGACCAATTTTGCCACAGCTTCAATTTTCACTAAAAGTTGAGGATACTGTAGTAATTTAACATACTTATTCTGAATAATTAAAATTTACTGATCAACTTACCAATCTTTACGCTTTTACCCACTTCTGAAAACAGTAAAATAAAATAAAAGTATAAACTTTAAAATCAAAGACGTCATTGATGAAGAGCATTGCGATGCCTGAAAGCGCTTTGGCAGTGTAACTTTTGTACGTCGAGGAGATTTTATTAAAGGATTTTTAAACTTACTTTTAGTTGTCTTTGATTTTAAAGTTTAATTAAAGTTGGCGTGTATCTATTTTATTTATTTAAAGTATAAAATACAATAAAAGTAGAAACTATTTATTTAAAAACATGTTTGTTCATTTTTAGTAGAATTTGCATCTCAAAATTGCAATCAGATGAGCAAGGTCTTTTGGGAAATAACACATCTGAATATATCCATATAAAAAATCAACTTCATGAGGCAATGGCCTTCCTAACCCTGCAACCATTCATCGTACATCGTTGCGCAGAACATCAAATTTCATATAAAGGAAGAAAGATTGATCAGATGATATGTAGAATGGCACCTTGTTGTTTACTGAAGTAATGTTAAAAGTAGCGTCCAAACTCGATACAAACTAATGATTTATTGTGTCGCGTTACTCGTTACACTACTTATTTTTAAAAGTAGCGCGTTACACTACAAACTTCGAGAAAAAGTAGTGACTACTGTAGTTTCGCTACTTCCGACCACTGCTCCACACATTGAAAAGTAGTCATTAACATCTAAGACGTGTTTGCGAAACAACTGGCATTGCATGTAAAAGTATTTTATATCTATGACATGACTTTTCCTTATAAACTATCAAGTAGAGATTTTGTAGGGGAGAAATATATTAGGAGTGCAAGGCCCGCTGACTTTTTCGTACTTCCTACTTCATATTGTATAGGTCTAGATGTATTACAATCAGTACCAGAATTAAGAAATAGAAATCCCTTTTTGAACATTCGTTCACAAGTTTTTTGTAAATTTTGACCTGCCCGCGTAGCCAGACAAGCATGTATGTGATGTAGCGTTCTACGCGGGCAAGTAGTGTGCAGGCCCAGTGTTGTATTGCAATAAATAAATAAATAATAGTAATGGAACACTTGCTATATAAATTGTTATACAAATTTATTATTTGATTATACAAATTGTTAACTAAGCATTATTCATTTGCAAAAATAAATAAGTCAAACATTAGAACATTTGTTCATTATTTATATTTATTATCACTATAAATACAAATTTCAAATGTAAAAAAAACAAGGACAAAAAAATTTTAAAAATCCGATAAGTAGAAAACCAATACAAAATCTCCAAAATGATATAAAAAATACTGTTAAGAAGAGTAATTGAAATTCCCATACAGGATCGATTACTTATTTTTGAGAGATTATCCTTTTTGTTTGTTGTTCAATAACTGAACGATGAGACCTTAACCAAGTTCAGATATTTAAAATTTTGAAATATATTTTTAAATATTCCTAATCTGTGACCACCCTACCAAAATTACAACATTTACTGAAATTGCTACATGTATATTTTTGGTTTTTAAATAATATTTTAAAGGAATCTATTTTAAAGATTACTATTAATATATATTTTTAGCAACATTGGGTAAAATATATATTTCTCCCTCTCCTTTGATTACGTGATTGTTTCATAATACACTGGTGTCCAAAATTAAAGTTACAAAAGCATGTTTTGCAATAATTCAAAATAGCTACAACCAAAATTAAAAAAAAATGATGTCATATATGAAGTGGGAAACAGTGAATGTAATGTAAGCATCCAGTGCCTGTTAAACTGTTAAAAGGATACATTTGGTAAGAAAACATGAAAGTGACCGTTTTCCGCATCGGAGAATTTCGTCTATAGAAGTATGTTTCTTGCAGGAAAATCACAATACGGACTGATTTCAGCTAAAATGAGTTCTCATAATCGTTTAGACGATGAACTGAGAGAGCCATCGGCAGGCTTGAAGTTGGCCAGTCTGTTGGTGAGTTGCACATTTAAGGGCCTGTGCCTGATTTGTATCTTTTATCTCTCTCTCCCTCTCCAATTAAATAACTACTAATTAACGCCAGTTAAAATATTTACTTGTTAACTCCAAATAAATTATTTAATAGTAAAAGTCAGATGTTTTCATGATAGCTTACCATCTGTTCCAAATTAGTCTATGAGACCCCTTACCATTGTTTATTTTAAATTATTATTAGAATGGGTGACTAATCCATTCATGTTAATAGGAGCATTTTGTGTATTATGTTTACTTGTACATAGATTTAAGTATTGTAAATAAATGAATGTTATTATTTAAAAACACGGCCAATTTTGTCCTAAGGTAACTTACCTCTTTTAGGATACGCCAGATTAGAGCGCGAAGAAGAAAAAGGCCGTGTTTTTAAATAATAACATTCATTTAGTTACAATACTTAAATCTATGTACAAGTAAACATAATACACAAAATACTCCTATTAACATGAATGGATTGGTCACCCATTCTAATAACAATTTAAAATAAACAATGGTAAGGGGTCTCATAGACTAATTTGGAACAGATGGTAAGCTATCATGAAAACATCTGACTTTTACTATTAAATAATTTATTTGGAGTTAACAAGTAGATATTTTAACTGGCGTTAATTAGTAGTTATTTAATTGGAGAGGGAGAGAGAGATAAAAGATACAAATCAGGCACAGGCCCTTAAATGTGCAACTCACCAACATCACTTGCAATTATACAGCTTCTCTCTTTTCAGAGGACCATGTTGGGGAGCAGTCTTTTTTTCACTCACAACACAAATCCTTCCTCGTTCCTTTTTTTCAAATTTCTGAAAACTCTCTCTCTCCAAGATTTTAAAACACGCCCCTGAGGCGCCTACAACTATCTCATTGGATTCTGGGTCTTAACCCCTTGACCCCAAAACATCGCCATTGGCTTTAGACCTCCAGAAACAAAAAAGCCCCTTCTCAAGCCCCTGCGAAACTGATATTCTTTCGGGCACTAATTCAAAGCTGGCCGAAAACCCTATGATCCGCCGAAAACGTACAAACGTTACAACTTTCGGTGAAAATTATATCTAAAGAAAACTAACCTACATCCTGTTTCCTATTCCGAGGAGAGCAGCTGGTCAAACGAAAAGGCTGACCCCCAAAATAAATAAGTAAACTCTAGATCGCAACCCCGAAAATATTGGATCATGGGTTTACCATGCGACAACCACTTCACATCTACGATGCGGACACTGTGACCGTACAGCGCTATAGAGATAAGGTCCTTGAATCTTATGTGAGACTTTTCCGGGGAGCTGTCGAAGAGGACTTTATTTTTATGAACGATAACTCAAGGCGACACAGTGCTCAACTTGTCGACGATTTACTCGACAAAGAGGATATTCGCCGTATGGTGTGGCCAGCAAAGTTGCTGGACCTAAATCCTATAGGCATATTTGGGATGCTCTAGGAAGAGCCATTGCATGACGTCAACCCCCTCTCTATGATCCCCCCAGGCGTCAAAATCCTCACTCTCAGGAGAATGGTATTTATTGCCACAAGCTATGATCAACAAACTCATTTATAGTATGAGTTCCCGTTGTGCGGGGTGTTCACACTCCTTATTAGCCGGACCATTCTGGAGATATGGTGTATCAAGATATGGCCGCTTTTGATCTCATTTGCATAATGCAAAAGATATACCTCCTGTTTATTTTGTTATGTTACAATTGGCTGTCTCAGTATGGGTCGCCTGTGTACAAAATTGCATTTCAATGTAACAAACTAATAACTAATAACCAATAAACTAATTATTTTTCGAAATATCACATGTTTTGTGTTTGTAACCTTAATTTTGGACATCAATGTATTATTGGTGTATAAATTTAACGATTTCCTATTATAACATTTAGAGAAAAATACTACAAAATAATACCAGAACATCTCAAGACATCCCAGAAATTTTACAAGTGATTGAAAAATAAATAAATAAAGGACAAATTTGGCCACCAAAGATGGTTAATTATATTGAAGTGTTGCAGGTACACTTTAAAAACAAAGACAGTTATTTTATTGTAAAATAACATTCAACGTATACAGAGACAGGTTTTAATCTGTTGCCTCTTTCTTGGAGAGAATAACTAACTCTCTGATATCAAATGTGAATCCCGGTCGTCTTCTCTTGAGTTTTGTAGCTCATTTAGCAATCATACTCCTTACTTTATAATAAGGTCACGTATTTTAAATAAATGCTTTTAGCTTTTACTTGAGTTCGCATTTATCAATTAATTTCCACAATATCATTGTTTTTAATTTTGCAGGGGATTATTAGAATAATAATAATTATAATAATAAATTGTTGCAGTTTATGAGGCGTCATGTTGCACCCATCAAGTTATTTTAAACGAACAGCACACTTGCTGTTTTATGTTTTCACGTGAATATAACGTTTATAACCGGGATATGGAACTGAAATCGGAGAGTTACGAAAAATGTAAGCGCTTTGGGTGCTTATATTTCCGAATTTAATAGATAAAAATGTAAACAATTACTAATGTAATTACTACAACAATTAATGTTACTTGTTGTGTCGGAAATAGGGTTACAAATTATGAATATACAAAAGTAATTTCAATATTTTGTATATTCATAATTTGTATTCAATACTTATATAATTCAATACTTATATATTCAATATTCTTATATATTCTCATATATTCAATACTTATATAATTTTGAGCTATTTTTTTATGGAAAAAATAAAATCTTTTTTTGTCTGATCCAGTTTTCGCCTCACTTTGCTTATTTCCACTGGAAATATCTTAAACTATAAAGATAGATACAATTTTTTTTTCTAATTGGCTAGGCACTTGATATTTAATAATTAACAGTGGCCAAAGCATGAACTATTTTGCCGTGATACCACCTTGCCCCAGCGCACCACAAGGGATGGATCATATTGGCACCCAATTTTGACTGGAACCAAGTGTGGGAAATATCCATAGGGACCGTACCCTCCCCCCTACCATAAACCTATCAGAAGGACTTTCGGATTCATAAATTTCACGTGCCCGTACTCTGCGTAGACACAGGGATAGTTTGGGTAGCTTCGAAAATCGAACTCTGGTCCTCCGAATGCAACCCCCGTGCCTTGACCCAGTGGCGTGCAACTTTTTTGTTGGTGCGACCCTCCTGAAATAGTATTTCATTTAGGAAATCCCGTGCCATCATGTAAATAAAATAAGGGGTTAAAATTTATAATTAAATATATATTTTTAAAATGCATTCATTTTACACTCGTCAATATTAGTTACATTTAACAATAAAGAATTTCAAAATGTTTCATCGCTAGAAATAGTACGTAGGTAGAACGTTTTTGAAACAATAAAACACTGTTTTTTAAAGATATCACTCAAAATGTTTCTGAACTTTATTGGAGTGTCATTTAACAAGACGTTATTCATGCAAAATAATTTTGGCTTCATCTGACTGGAGCCACCGTCGATTTCTTTTTAATTTAAAAATGTATTGTTTTGGAGGTTTTTTTTTTATTTATATTTGGTTTGATATGGAATGAAAGGTTATGCAAATATTTTTTGACACTGTTAGTATTCGACTGCCATTAAGTCATTTTAGATTAACCTCTGAATTATAAATAAAAATTGGCACTAGGTTTTGCTATTTATTTAGTAAAATGGGTCATTTGATAATGTATAATCGCATTACGAGGAATCAAATATCATGAGTCTGCCACGCCTCTAAAAAGTACTTAAAAGTATTAATAACAAACAATCTACATAGCGCAAACACACCCATTATTCATCCTGACACGTCGGCCAGCCACAAAGGTTCGATTTGCTCATCTAAATAGCAAATTGAGATACTATGACCAGACTATTTTTCTTGGGATTTTTTATTCGTTATCGCAAAGCGGATTTCTGATTTTTCTATGTATTTTCTGCATGACGAATGTCAATATGAAATAATATTCTTTTACTACTGTCGCGATGTTTCTTAAACAGTCCATTTGTAAACTGCCATGAAACACTTTTGTGGAGAACTTGATGTTAGAGTTAAGCGTAACATTGTAGCTCAGCAGTATTAGGATATTTATAGCATTTGAAATAATCTTATATAACAAATATATTTTCACTCTATATTAAAAAATATCCTGCAAATTTTTGACACTGCGTGAATAGACGGCAAAACGTATAGTTCTGAAATTTTATATATAGAGAGTACTATGAACCAGTAGATGTGAAAGACGAGCTCAAAATATTTATTTAAACCTTAGGTAATTAAACATTAATTAAAATGTAGCATTGCCAGTATGGGCAAATATTTAATCTGTTAAACCAATTTTCGACTTCTTTATGATTGATTGTTTTTAGAAACGTCACAAAGATGGCTGATGACAGATCAATTATATGTTTATTTTATTGTTAATTTTCTAAGGAACGTTTCATAGCTATCTATGATTGTCATAAACAATTACGATCATAATGTAATTATTAATGTAGTTAACAATTATAACTTACTTTCCATTCTTATAAACATGGCGTTTCGCAACTCTGATTGTCACGAACAATTACTATTAAAATGTAATCATTAATGCAGTTAACAATTATCTTTCTTTTTGATGGTTCTTATAAACAATTAATGGGTCTCGAGAATCTTAAATGTGTCATAAACAGAGTGAATTCCAGTGCTTTACATTTTATTTTATTCCTCTACTCCTATATATCCATAATATTTAAACATTTTATGGCTAATAAGTGAATACCTGTAGCATATATGATAATTTTTTTCAGTAAGGTGAATCTGATAATATTTTTAAAAATTGTATAATTTTCAAGAACTTATTAAAATTTTATTTTGACACACTTGCGTACGTGGTTGCAACGAAGCTATTGTTTCCAGAACCATAAATATTGCTGATTAGGATGCAAAAGTATTCATTTAAGCAGTTATTTCTCAAAATAAAAACATCTGGAGTTTTAAAAAATAATTTTGAAATGTAATTAAATTTAAAATTTTATTTACTTAATAATAATTTTAAATTTAACTTTTGAAAAACAAATTATGCAGATATGTTTCTGTTGAAGTATAGCTTCTCTAATGAATACTTTTGCATCATAATCAGCAACATTTTCTTTTCGATCATAATTTGATAATTATAAATTTTTTTTTTACTCCTAACAATGATTTTTATATTACCTATATTCCTTCTCGTTAAAAAAAAAGAATGATTTTAGAAAGTAATCAAAAATATTGAAAACAAAGACAAAAAAAAAGCATCTTGACAGCGGAAGTCAATCTTTTCCCTCCAGCTAAGTCTTTTGTATACTTCTGTTTTATTTAGCAAAATATTTCGAGTAACCTCCCTCTGCCCCTTTTCCGTCGCCTTTGAAGGGGAGAATCGACTGAACTCTACAGTTTACTTTTATCAATATGTTTATACAGACGCAAAACTGACAGAAGGTGTTAGATTCATGACAAGAGATTTTCTGAAAGCCTGTGCAAGCCCGCCGTGCAAACTCGCAGTCTTTTTTTTTTACGCCTCTTCTATATTTTCCATTTATATTAAACCTAATTGCCAGATTGCGGGTTCGAGTCCCGCCTGCGGGCATGGATGTTGTAATGCCTTATTTGGGGCAGAAGTCAGACTTCTACCTTCGGGTGCCCCGGGTCATTAGACTAAACAGAAGCAGTGCACACATTCTTCCTTAAATGTAATGTTAGGGACGCAACAACAACATATTATACCTATTGCGGGTATAATATAAATGTAGTAATAAAACCTGTCAAGATAAAGAAAAGTGCAAGTACCTGAATTAATTATACAAGGGTGGTTTTCCTTCATACCAGCTTTTAATAACTTGTTATGAATCTCCAACACCAAAAAAAAAATTACTTCGAAGTATTAAAACTTAATTTAGAACATAGTTCTCCAGGAATTAAATTCTAAAACAAAATATCAACAACAAAGCAAACAGCGCCGTATATTAGCCTAAATCCTTACAGAGCAGAATATGCAAAATTAAATTGGGAGACGACTAAAGCACTCATCTTGGAAAATGATCTAATTGGAAAGTAATGAAAGGCACGCCCCTTCTTTCAAGGTTCTTGCCAAACAAATGGCCCTTGAAGAGAAGCAGAAGACCCGCTCAGAGAAATTCGAGAAGGGCCGCCAAAAGGAGCGATAATGGCCGAAACGGATTAGTTACGGTTACAGATATGTATACTGATATATTCGTTCCTCTCTGCTAATGGGTTTTTAACGAGTACCAAGACCTGGATGGTAGTAGAAGTAACAAAGTTGTAACCCACTTTCTAGAGATGAGACAGACATTCGAACACTTTGAGGCGCAATTAAGACCGCATTGCGAGGTTGGCGACAATTATAAACGACCTTGGCCGTAAAAAATGGATATGGAGAATCAGTAGAATGGAGCGTAAAATATTCTAATTAGTAATATTTTTATCTTTTACTCACGGGGAGATTCAGATTTTCAACAAATTGAAAAGTTTATTGTTGAACAAAATAAAGAAGAGATTCTTTCAAAGTAGTGCTTCCCAACGTTTTAACCTGATAAATCCGTTGGAAAAGAATATTCCTTTTGCGATCCCCTGCAGTAACGTAGCCAGAATTTTTTTTTTTTCGGGGTGAGGGAGAGGATTGGTAGCCAAATAATGTGTTACCCAAATATTATTTATCAACTTTAATGGGTTTCAATTTCGATTCCCGGCATGGGAACCATTATTAGGTGCGTGACAGGCTAGTGGTTAGAGCGCGGGAATTACACTCGGTCGGCCCGGGTTCGATTCCCGCTACTGCCAAAACTGCCGCCGTGATCACGCGGAGTACAATCACGTTAAACATGTGGGTCCGTAAGCCCTTCTGAGAGGCTGGTGGTAGAGGAAGGAGGGTACGGTCCCTGTGGATGCTTCCCCCACTGAGTTCCGGTCTAAATTGGGTAGCACTTCCCGGTCGTCCAAACAGATACCTTATACATTTCTGGTAGGTCGGACGGTCTGGGTCGAAGAAGAAGAATGGGTTTCTAGTGAGGTTATAACACCCCCCCACACTCCTTGGCGACGTCACTGCACCTTTGTCTGCATTTTTCTTGAAAGAACGGTTTCAATCAAGTTTCGTTGCTCAGTGTAGCTTTAATTTGTCTAGCTGTCTATGTTATCACGAATGTTATTCTTATACATTAAAAAGAAAGTATCGTGAGGTGACACAGAATAATTAGTACTGACACGTTAGAATTCGTGAATGCCAATTAATTATATTTTCAATGATATCTGTTTGAATCTATGAGTACGGCAACTCTCAAGCAAATTGTGTAAATCGAATTTCAGCATTTGTTTTCAAGAATAGGAAATAATTGTGTTACAAGAAAAAATATTTTATGTGTATTTTTTTAATTTAAAAATGAATGATATAATTTAAGTATTAATAATTTAATTAATGCTTCAATATTTATAATTTATTTTAAGCACTATTTTCGAGATATTGCACATTTTCATCTGAAAAAATCATAGAAATAAATATTTCTATATTTTTAAGAGATTGAACGTTTTATAAGCACTTACTTTTCACCAGAAATAAATGATGGACACTATTGTTTAAGAATTATCTCGCAAAGGGCACGCTTATAAAATGAAAACTATATTTTTAAAAGTCAACAAATTAGAATGTTGGATTTTAAAACTCAGTAGCTGACCTCCAACTACAGAAGTTTAAATATTTTTTTTCCATCGAGGGGGGGGGGGGGGGGGGGGAAGAGATCGTCAGGAAGAAAAATTCTTTTATATTTTCGACAGACGACCATAAAAATGGTTTACGCGGTATTTTGTCCATCATTAGAAATCTATATAAAAATATCTATTATTCTTTTTAATTTTTGAATGTACTTATCGATTCCCACACGTAGCTTTCGTTCAAAGAAAGAAAGGGGGTGGGATCGAGATCCCAGATCAAAAACAAACTGAGATGTGGGTTTAGAAAGTGTCGATTTATAGGCTTTTATCCGTATCTTTATAACTTTTATACAAATATTTAAAAATCTATTAGATTTTGTAAAATGTTTTAGATTTAGATTAATTTAGATTTATTTGTTTTTTAGATATTCGAATTTTCAAAAGTTTCACGGAATTCCTCGAATCGTTCGCTAAGTTATAAAAAAGAGAATAAACAAAAACAAAGTAAAAAAATCTGAAGTGGGCAGCACATGACTTTCCCTGCAGACTCATATTCACATTATCTTTATTTCTTGAATAATTCATTAAATTGCTCAAAATAGCAGCCATAATTGCTTTAAATGACACCGAATTTACACTTTTAATTCAATATTCGCTTTCATTTGATAACTGGACTTATTTTCAAAGGTGGCGTAGCGAAAAATCGAAAATATAACGAGAACGGCTAGTTCTAGAGTAATGGGGTTGGTCTTAATCTTTTTGTCGTCAAAAATTACGTATAAAATAAGCATTTAATTGATATATTTGAGAATACGTAGTCTTTTATTTTTAGATTTAAAGATTTTTGTGGGTCATTTCGCAAAAAAAAGCTGGTTCTTTTTTCCCAAATCGTGCCAAACTCTAATCAGCACCAGGCTAACCTACAAGTGATTTATTTACCAAATTTTGTGAAATTGGGTCAATTAGTTTTCTAGCTAGAGTGGATGCAGGCAATTTTTGCGGGCCATTTCGCTAAAAAAGGCAGGTGGGTCATTTTGAAATTAAGTGGAAATTTGACAACCAAAATTTCTTGAAAAAAAGTTAAAATTTTATTATTTATTTTACGTTTTTGTGTTCTTGTTAAGTCAACGAAGTTGTACAAACCTCGAACCAGAGGTCAAGAAAGCATTTTATATCAACTTATCTTTCATATCAATAAAGATTAGTGTCACCTCCGTGTCTCACTATTGACATGCATGTGCCATATTTGGGGTTTAACTTAAAAAATTCATAACCTATACACACAATATTATCATGCTGCTTGGATAACATAAAAATTCACAATTCAGAATTTATAGAGGTCATTATCTGTTATTTTGAAAACTGGCATAATTAATGGGACCATGAAGGTGACATTAGATAAAAGTACTCTCCATTTTTGTTATTACTTTTAATTAAAACTTAAAGAAATGATAACTTACCTATCAAAATAGATAGCTAGTCAACAAAATGGTTAACTGTGGCTTCATCTCACTGTAAAGGTTCTTGACTTTGCTATCTTCTAGGGTATTTTTGAGGAATTATAAGAATTTTCCATGGAGAGGACCATGATTCTAAGGTCTACTCTTTACAAGTCCACAAAGGTTTTTATTATTTTTCAACCCTTTCTTCAAAAAACGAAGGAAATGATGTTTCTTAATTAACTTTGATTACTTTATTTAGTGTTTCTTCTTATATTTTAGGAGAAGTAACTACAATATTATACAAAAAGAATCGGGGGACATACCATGGGGGTGACTTTCAGTACGTTTAGAAAATTTTTTAAATAGTAAGACCACGTAATTATCCTAAAATTCAATTGAAATAAAGCAATGTGATGCTCCTTAATTATTTGAATGAATATTTGATTATTTATTTAAATACAGTTTTGAAAATATTGCAAGGGACACAAATTTCCACTTAATTTCAGAAAGACCCAGGTTCTTTAATCCCGAATTGTAACAAAATCTAATCACCAGGGTCACCCACAAAGGACTTTTCTACCAAGTTTTATGAAATTCGGTCAGTTAGTTTTTCAATTAGAGTGGATACAAAATCTGAAACACACACTCACACACAGACGTCACGCTAAAAATATTTTTTTTTTCGTGTTCTAGAGGTTCCAAAACGTGTAGATCCGTCGAAAACTCGAATTGCGATTTTCAGTATGATTTCAATACTTTCCCTATACATTACCAAGCATTGCAGGGAAAGTAAAAACAACAAGATATTAGATTAGAATAAGTGAGATACACATAGATAAAAATAGAAGCATAGATGGTCGGACGGAAATTAATGGAGTGGATTACTTGTATTATTTCCCCATTATCTGAATTTCTTAATTCATTAGGAAAGATAAATGTTGGGTATATATTTCGGAAACGCACGAACTATGCCTGCAATGAGAAAATGCTTTAAATATTTTAGGAAGCTTCTGCTACTAAGCTGCTCCTGCAAGACATCTGCAAAGAAAGACGGATGTTTCGAATCTTATCAGATGCATGCAAGTATCCTTAGAATGAAACAGAGGTTGTTTTTTTATAACTCATCTGTGTGTCTTGGATTATTCTTCAAAGCACAGACAACTTATTTGGGTTGCTAACTTACACAAATCTGAAGGTTTCCGCGCAATGCAAAATATTTCGCTGCTGCTTTTTATTACTTTCCCTACATACATGATATAATGTGTAGGAAAAGCATTGTGACGGACTCCAAAATTTGGATTTGAATTTTCGACATAAGAATACGTTTCAAGCATATATATATATGATACATATATTTTAGCCTAAGCCTTAAGCCTAAGCTTTTTACCATTAACGTTGTTGTGATACAACCATTCAAGAGACTTAATTAAAGAATAATATAATCAATTGAACGATCATATCTCAACACCTGATTGGGTCGGACACTCACATACAATTAAGAAGGGAAATTAATTGTTAATTTTTAATGGAATGGGACCGTATAGTGGGGAATGGAATTTTGAATATAAAGCATTGCGTTGTGTAATTAAATATTAAACCATACTTGTATGTGAGCGCCTTAAAATTACTTACTTGTAATTAATGAATAGTGTAAGGAGTCACATAATTAATGCTGAAAACACTTCACCAATCGGATGAAGCAAAATCACACATATTCATCATGGTAATGACCACAATCTAAAGTCCTTTTTAACTATACTCAAAGTTCATTCTCTTTGTAAAAAAAAAATGAAAATAATAGCAGAATACAATTCCAAAATGTACCTTAATAACTGCACACAGAAATACCAATGTGCACTCTGCTGTTTTTACATCATTCCTTGCACATAAATAAAAAAAAAAGGCTAATATTTCAATCTTCATGATGATTTATTAACTCGTGTCTAATATGCCAAGAATTAATCTTTTATAATAATGCACTAAAGGTAGTTGAAAGAAGATTATAATAATTATGTCGAATTAATGTCCGACATAACAAATGCAATAAAGGCTCCTAAACCATCAATGCATAGTAACAGACGTAACTATTCTTGCAGAATACCATAATTGAATAGTGATTGGCAAAAATTCAAATCCACAGAGAATATCCATAGATGCAAATGCTGCTGTCAATCCAAAGAAATAAATATAACTTCTTTAACTTGACTCAATAATTTTTAATAATGATAATCACTGAAGTATTTGATGTAGTAATCAATTACAAGAAATCCACTTGAGAATAGCAAATTACTGTATTCACACTTTCTATACATTCCACAGTAAATCAGACTTGATTCATGACATATGCCCAAAAACAAATATATAATTTATATTTTTTTAGACGTAAATAATTTCATCTTCAGTGCTTAAAACTTAATGAATAGTAAAAAAGAAAATGGCAAAGCAAAGGGCCAAGGCCCCTTTGCCTACGAAAAAATACAATAACCTTCACATGCAAGAAATTTCAGAGAGAAGAGAATGAGCATCAGCATTTCACACCCGAGTCAATTTCCCGCCTAACCTGGCACACTGTGATTGGCTGAAGCCACACACACCGTTGCCATGCCAGATAAACCAAACTTCTGTTCAACCAGAGAGGTCAAGTGAGACAGAAGAAAACAAGTTTCCGTGTCTCGCCTGAAACGAGATCTACCAATTGAAAAGGTGTGCGCGTATCAAGTCATTTTTAAAAAGGGCGTACACTGTACGAATAAAAACCTGAACTGATAGCAGCACGTATAATTTAATTTAATAAAAGAATCAATTGGTCTATTAATGAGTATATAAAATAAAAGCAATTTTGAATAGAATAATTTGGAATAATAAATTAAGTAAAATAAAATATTTAATGATTTATAAAAAAAAATGTTAATTTGGAATAATAAAATAAAGTGTTGTGACGTGTCACAACAAACGTGTTTTTGAATTCATCATAAGTATTCCAAATTCCTATCTCTTAGCCATCACTTGTGAAAGCAGATGGATGGCAACCTCATGAAATTTTATTATATACCTCATTAAGTTTTATACCAAGCCACTAATAAATATTAACAAGTGGTCGAACACCATCTTTCCCTTGATCATACCATATATAGTCCCGAACCCTATCCCTGTAAACGTTTTAAGATGCAAAGGACACTTCTAATCAAATGTTAAAGCCTAATGAACACCAAGATAAAAAAAACACATGGCCCATATCATAAGCCCTCTCCAACTCCAAGTCTCTCATAGCCTATCATGGCCCCTCCGAAGTGGACTATATAATGTACTTGTAGAGAAAGTTGGGTAGAGATGACACTGAAATTTTGTATGAGCTGGTCGATAAGGACCACGGCCAGACCAATGTAACGGTGTCTGTTGAACTCTTTCTAATAAAATAGATTCTGGTACTGAGAAAATGTCTTTGTCTTGGATTACTACCGTCGGGAATGTGTCATATATATATATATATATATATATATATATATATATATATATATATATACCGGGTGGTCAGAATTAAAACACCCCTACTCTGATCTCTCTATACATCGAACTACTCAGTGTAAAGGCTCCAAAATTGTTGAACCTACTATTCAAGACATGGGGAAAGGGATTACATGAAAAAAAATAGTTCCAGAAACACCGATAGGTGGCGCTGTACAACAGAAAATATGCTGAAAAGACACGAAATAATCACAAAAAAACAAACACATGCGATATGGAATTTTTCCTTTTTAATTTCTTTTGCTGATATGAAAAAAAAGAAGATAAAAAAGTGAATAAACTAAAACTGTCATTGTAACTGCAATTTCGCACTGTAAGCACAAAAATTTGCATAAACCCTTGGTTTGCAGCTACTATGTTCTGGGCATAAAAGGGGATAAAACTGGGAAATTTTCATTTTTATCAGCGATTTCTGTCACACTGCCAGAGCGCGTTTTGCTTGTGAAGCTGTTTTATGAAAACAAAGGACATGCTGCAGCTGCACTTCGAGAGTTTCGTCGACTTAAGAATTTGCGCAAAGGACCATTACTTTTGCAAGCTCTCAGGAGAATGATCGCTCGATTCGAGAAAGCTGGACATCTTGGAGTTCAGCAGGGTCGAGGACGCAAATCGACTCGTTCAGATGTCGTTGACGATGCTGCCACCGCTATTGTTGAACAATCAATGGATAACGTTATAGGCTGTAGTAGTGCACGTGGAGTGTCACGACACTTGGGTGTTCCCTACAGCACAGTACGGAACGTACTGAGAAACATAGTGCATTTTTTCCCGTACAAAATTAGTCATAATCATCACTTGCTGACCATCTACAGGGAGAAGCGACTGACCTTTGTATTGACATTTCTGGCTAGAGTTGAAGTGGATGCATCGTGGCCATGGCAGATTCTATGGAGCGATGAAGCGCATTTCCATCAACACCCATAATTGCCGCATTTGGGACACGGAAAACCCTCGTACCTTCCAAGAGATTCCACTTCACTCACCGAAAGTTACAGTCTGGTGTGGATTCACAGCCATATTAATTCTTGGACCTTTCTTTTTCAAAGAGGCTACTCCCAATGGCCCTGTGACATGCACCGTGACGGCCAGGATGTACAAAAACATGCTCGAAAATTTTGTTGTACCCCAACTGCAACAGCACCAATGTCTTGATTCAATTACCTTTATGCAAGATGGAGCGCCTCCACACATTGGACTCTGTGTACAGCAATTTCTTCGGCAACATTTTACTAATGGTAGAGTAATTAGTCGTGCGTTTCCGACAACTTGGCCATCTCGTTCTCCAGATCTTAATCCCTGTGATTTTTGGCTGTGGGGATACTTAAAAAGTCTTGTTTATCGAGGACGTCTGGTAACCTTGGCAGATTTGAAAGACAGTATCACTCTGCATGTGAGAAGCATTTCAATCGACTAATTACGATCCGCAGTTGAACAAGCTGTCCACAGACTGCAGATTTTACATCTTGAAGAAGGGAACCATATTGAGCAGCATTCCCTGCATAGATAAGGTCCTTGTGATATGAATGTTTGGTACGTTCGAATAAAATGTGTTACAAATGTGCATTTTGTATCTTTTCAGCATATTTTCTGTTGTACAGCGCCACCTATTGGTGTTTCTGGAACTAATTTTTTTTCGCGTAATCCCCTTTCCCCATGTCTTGAATAGTATGTTCAACAATTTTGGAGCCTTTACAGTGAGTAGTTCGATCTATAGAGAGCTTAGAGTAGGAGTGTTTTAATTCTGACCACCCGGTATATATATATATATATATATATATATATATAATATCGGCTACAATAGTCCAGGGAAGAGACATTTCACGTTACCAAAAAATCTACTTTATTATATGACACTCGAAACATATCATTTGTTACATTGGACAGAGTTCCTGACCGTCCACCAGTTCTCAAGAAATCTTAATGCAGTCTGCATTGGTTCACACAATGTACAATTACATCGCAGGGGGAGGGATATGAGGACATGGGGCACATGCTGTCTTCGCGTATCTTTATGCTTTTAAAATGTGAAAGGGAAGCAGTTTCGTCTGAGAAAGTTTACGCAGAGGTTAAGATGAGTGACCATATATGGTATGGTCGAAGAAAGGAGGAAGTGCTGGCAGTCTTTGTTAATATGAGTGGAGTCGGATAGAATTTAATATAGCTGCAATACGTGCTGGACATGAAATAGGAATTTGGAATAACAATTATGAAAAACAAGGACGCGTTATTGGGAAAAGCTTAAAATTTCTGTATCATATATATATATATATATACATATATATAAAAAGATTCATAAATACCGAAGCAAACTAAAAGAGTTAAGTATACTTAGCAAGTATGAAAAGTCAGATATACTAAAGAAATTAAAGTAATATGCATTTTATTCTTCTCTTGATTAATAAAACTCAACTTTTTACATCTTTTTACGTTGTTAGAATATTTCAGTTATGGTTATATGAGTTACAATTTCTCTCTAATATACATATATATGGAGTGTGCCATGACTAAGCTGCTAGCTGTAGCCGGGATTCAGGAGAGTTCATAATCGCTCTTCCGCCACTTCCTTTAGCATTATGTGGGCAATTTCCTCTTCTTTCATTTATCTTAGTCTGATATATATATATATATATATATATATATATATATATACACACACACACACTTTATAACGGTGCACGTTTTTCCAGCAACTTTATACAAAATTACATAAAATTAAAATGAAGTAGCAAGTTTTATGAAATAGATTAACTTTCCATATGCAATTTTATACGACAATGCTATTAATATCATTCTTGTAGATCTAGTTCGTTCCATTCCGGAGAGAAGATACTTTTTGTAATAAATAGTTTTATTGTTTAACGCCCACAATTCGTAGTCATTTATTTCACCGGGTATTAATTAGATGTCCGTTGCATTTTGATGGGGGTTTTATACGTGAACATGAATTTATCCATCCATGAATTAGCTTCGCAAAAAACGCCGAATTTTAATTAACATAGTGTTAATTCAATACCTACAATATTGTGGTATGGCTTTATTTAGTACCATGCACATCCAGCGACTTTACGAACGATGACTGGAAAGTTATCACAGTAACGATATTCGCATCTCTAAATTAAATAACGAAAAGTTAAATACATTACTGGCATACGAATATCGTGTAGAATTTCAATTTTAGGAATCTGCTGATTGGAACTCAAGCCATCGGTTTTAGATAATTAAAAATGAGTTTCTAATGATTTAAATCATTATTATACGGGTTCTATTTTTAACTGTCAATTTAGATTCGCGCAAAATATAAGTTAATTGGGTATTTCGAAATAGTTTTACATGTTATCCATGGCAGTTGTTGTTGTTGAGACCCAGACCGTCCGACCTACCAGAAAGGTGTAAGGTAACTGTATGGACGGCCGGGAAGTGCCACCCAATTTAGACCGGAACCCAGTGGAGGAGGCATCCACAGGGACCGTACCCTCCTTCCCCTACCACCAACCTCTCGGAAGGACTTACGGACCCACATGTTTAACGTGATCGTACTCCGCATGAACACGGCGGCATTTGTGGTAGCGTGCAAATCTAGCGCGCAAACCACGGGGATACCGCACCCGAGATGGCCAACAGCACGCGGTGTTCCGAGGTGGTCACCCACCAAGTACTAACCGCGCCCGATGCTGCTTGACTTCGGTGATCTAACGAGAACCGGTGTTTTCAGCACGGTACGGCCGTTGGCCTATCCATGGCAGTTGTGTAATAATTAGTAATACTGGTGAGGAGAGGTGAGTGGGGAACATGTATTGGGAACGCAAGTGCTGCCGGAAGTTAATGAGTGGGGATCTTTTACATAACTTTATGCACCTCTTTCTATGTTGAATTTAGCCTCTCTGAAAAGAATGTAATAAAACACTTTTTCATAAACCATTTTGTGTGTGAGTGTGCATTTTATTTAGATCCAAGTAAGTGGATTTGGCAAGCACCAGTACAAAAGTATATAATACAATATGTTAAGCTATGCAACATGAAATATAGTAGCGATTAGGATTACATCTTTAGAAAAACGATCTTCAAAATGCAAACCGTGTGACAGAATGCTCCCAAACTTCACTTTCTTATCTCCGAAACTTCAGGTCTCTATTTTTTCCAATGATGTAAAATCCATCTTTGCAGGTAGATGTCAATGGTGGGTTATCGGGGGGGTTTCTTTTCTTGCCGCCAGCTAGTTTAAAGCATGTCATCCAAGGGAACATAATAAATGCTGTTGATAAGGGTTTTTTTCCCTCCTGTAATTGGTGAAATGTTATTTTATACTAGTGAAGGAATTTGTGTAACCTGCGTTAAAATATTCTTTAGGTCTAAAGCTCAAGATTTCTATTGGGCTTTAGACCTAAAGAGTATTTTCTGTAACAGCGTAGAAATATTCTCTTTCAAAGAAATCTCGCTCACTGTTGAGTGTTTAGATACATCAATACGGTACACCAATATTTCATTTTGATAAATTTGCATACTTTATTTGCTAAATATCGATACAATAGTACGTATTGTTATACAAACAGGCGCTCAACCACTTGGCTCATTTGGAAGGGCAATAACTTTTTTTTGCACAAACTCAAATCGACACAAAATTTTTCAGGTCAATTTATTTATTCGAAATCGTGCTTGATATTGATTTTCAAGACGATCGGCCAGTGGTTAGCGCGCGGGGATTACACTCGAACGACCTGAGTTTGATTCCCTGCTCTACCCAATCTGTCCCCGTGTTCACGTGGAGTACGGGCATGTTAAATATGTCGGTCTATAAGTCCTTCCGAGGGGTTGGTGGTAGGGGAAGGAGGGTATGGTCCCTGTGCCTTTCCCACTGAGTTCCGATCTAAATTGGGTGGCACTTCCTGGCCGTCCAAACATATACCTTACACTTTCCTGTAGGTCGGACCATCTGGGTCGTAGATAACGATCGGTTGAATAAAACTGTGGCAGGGAATGTGGATGATCTCAATGAATGACGATCGATAATTTACAAGAAAAATGTGTGGAATATGCTTTTTGTAGGTAATAAACGTAGATAAACATTTGACAGGAGTGTGTGTGTGTGTGTGGGGGGGGGGCTTTATTTTGTTTTGACGTTTACGAGTATCACTAGTTAGCTCAGTCGTTTGACTCGTTTCTATGAGTTCTAATTTTGAACGTATATACCAATGGACACCAAATTGTTGTCGATTTTTATGCGCATAGGAAAAAAAATCCTTTTATAAATGGCCCCTAAAATAGGAAAATACATAAATAAATATGTTTAAATTGGTTAAATAAAGTTTACTGATTAAAACAGTGTATATGCGTTCGAAATAGTGACAGCAAAACTTTAGACTTCGATAACTATTCCTGGTCGATTTATCTCTTTTATGACATTTTCACTGTCTGTCAAAAAGCGATCAAACTTTATCTGATACTGAAACACGATTTTTGTCACGTATGAATCTCCTTGTTGACAGGCTTGCTTTTGCCAGAGCATTCTTTTGCTTAGCTTTTAGATCCAACTTGAGGCTTCACTGAAATATGTCACTTGTGCGAGTTAAATACGTCAGCGCGAAGTGATGAGAAATTATCAATTAAAACTGCGAGTTAACAATAATGCTCATGATTTGATTTCATTCATGATGCGATTAATAGTTATCTCACCTTCACGGTTATTTCTTTGATGGATATAGGGAAAGAGAGATATTAAGTTTCTTTTTCTATTGTACAAAGAAACTAATATTTAAGCCTGCGAGAGACAGACATTCTTAAAATTGAAATTGCAACCCTTTCTTTTTTTTTAATAAGTTTGTTTTTGTTTGACGATGTATGGCTCTTAGTGTTGAAAATAATTGCCTTTGCTTCAGTTAGATTCTATCCCCTGATCGCTATTGCTTGCGCAAATTTCCCCTTTTAAGTCCTTTGACGGGAAAGGTCCTATCACACTCAAAAACTTTTGGAACAACCAACTATTTCGGACAACTTTTCCCCCAATTTTTCGGCGAAAAAGTTGGCGATAGGGTTATTGACAGTTTGAAGAAGTTGTGCTAAATGACAAAACTACGGCGGTATGTTTATCGCCTTTTGGCGACAACTATACATTTATACATGTACTTTTCGGCAGGCAGCGCGTTCTCGCTTCGACTTCGGCAGTAAAACAAGACTTTTACTTAGTACTTCGTTTTGTAACCTTTATTACTTTTTAATTATAACTAAATTGCTATCAGCTGCAGGAAAAAATCAAATATGCCTTGGCATAATTACGCTAGGATTATTCCTGCTTAAGAAGAAGAAACAAAGTAAACCGAGAAGGATGTGGACAAAATCTATTGTAAATTTTTGATTTGCTCTTTTTTATATGGATTACTTCAGATATCAGAAGCTTAAACAGTTGAATGAACATTAAAAAATATTTGGATTTGTCACACATCCGTATAAAACGCAAATAAATATTTGGTGAAAAATATTGACTCTATTTTAAGATACAAAATTAGTTTAAAAAGCGATATTGCCGATATTGACTGAAATGAAACAAAAAAAAAGAAAACGTAAAAAGTATTTAAATTCAAGAATGCCGTTATTAAAATATTATGTCTTCAACAAATTTAAGTTCATTACCATTTTATACTTGATTTCAAAGGTTTTCAAAGACGTATCTATTTTAAATATCCGAAGATGTTCTTTGCTCGTTTGTAAAGTTTAAAATATTTCTCATTAAAGTAAACTTTTAAAAATTATTTTATCTACATTTATATTTATTTAGTAATTATATTTTAAAATAGATTTAAATGTACATTCCATCTATAGCTGGTATAAAGTATACTTCAAGATGTTTTTCAAAGTAACTTCGAAATAAATTTTTATAAGCATTCAAATTTAAAAGAGTTAACTTTTCATATTTATATACAAACTTATTTTTTTTATGAAAAGTAAATGATTTTCAAATGTATTGTAAATTTCTAATTGTCTATGTGCGTTTAAAATAATAAAAAAAGTCTTCAAATGTTAGCATTAAATTATTAAAATTTCAAAGTAGTTTGATTTTTGTTTTTATTCTAATCTAAAATGTTCAAAATTACATGTCGAAAGATAACTACTACTCGTATAAGGATGTTCGATGATTTCTGTCTAATTTTACATGCACATTTTATATTTGCTAATTTTACAAGCACTTTTTTACTTAAGAATATATTCCATCTATACCTGGTATAAAGTATACTTCAAGATATTTTTCAAAGTAACTTTGAAATAAATTTTTATAAGCATTCAAATTTAAAAATAATTTACTGATATAAGATTATTTTGTATATTGAACGTAAAATAATTTAAAACAAAAAAATTCTGCAGGAAAACTGTATTTGAATATTTTAGCAACAGATGGCAGCACTTGTAAAATTTAAAATTCGCTTGGATTCGAACCAGAGCCCAGTCGTTTGCTGATCTGATTCTCTACCACCCAAGCCAAAACTTCACATTCAGAAAACTGATGAAATATGTATATATCGCCAAAGCAAACTCGCGTACGCTCTTGATTAAATTCACAGAAAGGCGGATTTTCTGAAACGCATCTATACTGTAAACTAGCAAGCCACTGGTAAATATAAATTTTAATCAGAAGAGACCAAAGAGATTATATTAGTAATAATATCTTAATATTTATTATATAATATTTCATGTATATAAAATCGCTTTGGAAGAGATGGTTCGTAAAGATGATATTTTCTCGTACGCATGGTTCTTCAAATTCTTTTTTAAATACAGTGGATCTTTTAGATTCCACAAAAATGATTTTTCACGTATTGATTCAATTAACTCCATTTCCATCTCGCATGACTACTTTTTTTTTACTTCGAGACGACTTCCATTGACATCCACCTTTATGACACAGAAATATTATAAATACTTAACAAAATTCTAAATCTAAACTAAAATAATACTTCGCGCTGCCTGGTTATTATATCAATATAATCTATCTGTTATTATATTCTATCTGTTCGCGCTCCACAGATTCAAACTTGCGCGAGGATTTCACGCCAAACCAGAATGTAGTAGAATCTGCGCCAACCTTTCTACACACATGATTCCTTCGCTACTCATATGTGATTGGCTGGTTGGTAAAAAATTGTCCCAAATGAACAACTTTTTCTATACCTGTCAGATAAAGTTGTCCCAATTTTTTGACCTCATTTCACCCGAGTTTTCCCCCAACTCGGCGTAAAAATTGTTCGAAAAGTTGGTTGTCCGAAAAATTGCCGGAAAAGTTGTTGAATGTGATAGGGGCTTTAGACGCCTCTTATTTTGTCATCCCCGGAGGAGAAATCGAAAATCAGGGGGCGTTAAGTTCTGTTCCGTGGACAATACTATGTGAGCAAACGATTCAGCCTTTTAGGTTACTGGAGTGTTTGGAAAATGCTTTTCGGGGGGGGAAAAATTTTTTTTTTCGTCTTCCCGTGGAAAACTGAAAATCCGACTGAATAAGTTTCTGCCTCGCTGTCGAAATTATAAGTGTGCAAAGATTTTGCTGTGTGTGTGGGGGGAAGGGGGGTCGAAAGTCCAGGCCAGCCGACTCGTCCGAAGACATAGATCAACAAGATGGATGGCCGGGGAAAGGGGGGGGGATCAGTAAAGACTTTTCGAAAACTCCCATTTTTTCCTTCACCGAGGGGGAAATTAGATATCCGGCTTCTTTAGATTCTGTCCTGTGGTCAATATTATAAATTTGCAAAAATTCAACCTCTTAGGTCACCGGGAGTTTCACTATACTATAGATAGACCTAATGTGTACACTCATAGACCTTTCCAGACAAAGTTATTAGGGTGTTTTAAAACTTTCCTAGGAGCCCTGTAGAGCTGAGGAAAACATCCTTTCATTCTTCTGAATTACCCAAATCCAAGATGTCCAGTTCCTTGTTCACATCCCTAGCAAAGGTTAATCCCAGAAATGATTCACTACCTACGTTTAACGTTCGTCACGTTCTGGCCCATGTATAAACTTTTTATAGATTCTTCTTCTTTTTCTTCTGTCCTTTATTGCCTTATTAATGGACGTGTTCGCGGGGACGTTCTTCTGCCCAAAGTGAAACTTCTGTATCTCATAAATCTTACCGCTGGTAATCCGTTAAGCCTCGGCGATATATCTCCATGGAGGTGGAGATGAACATTGAACGACTCTCGGAATAGGGAATAAGATTCGTTCTTGTAGAATGGGATATCTGGAACTGCGGTAGAACCCGCTTTTAACAAGTCCTTATTTTACGAGATGTAGAATTAAATGAAAACATTAACAAAAAAAATTATCGCAACGAGCAAAATCTTCAACAAACGTAAAAATAATAAAACTCAGTATAGTCTTGAAAGCGAATATAAAAATCAAAGAAAAACAAATTGACTTCTAATGATAAATAGGACGGAAATGGGTAGTAGTTTACCGACACCCATAGAACATTTGTAGGCAAATGGAAAGATGACCAACCCATTATGTTGTATATGGCTCTTTCGGAATATGATATGTCATACGCTATGTGAAGTTTCATAATTTAGAAAGTTTATTTTCTTCATAATAAAGGTTTGAAATGTAAACAAAAGTTTTTAAATTTAAATTATTGAAAGTAAATGGAGGGGTTTTCAAAATTCAAAAGTAAAACCGTAAATATTCAAAAGTAAAACCGTTTTGAGATTTAAGCTATTGAAAATTAAAGAGATATTTTAAAATTTAAATTATAGAAAAGTAAATAATAAAAAAAATTGATTATCGAGAAATAAACAAAGGCTTTTAAAAATTCGAATTGGTGAAAGTAAACAAAGGTTTTCAAATGTTCATTATTGGAGGTAAACAAAAACTTTTTGATATTTAAACGCTTATGTAAATAAATTGCATTTTTAAAAAAAATTTATGTGATTGGAAAGTAAACATTTTTTTTTAATTTAAATTATCACAAAATAAGGACACTATTTTTGAAATTTAAACAATAAAGAGTAAATAAAGGATTTTTTTAATTTGAATTACTGAAAAATAAACAAAAGTCTTAAATTCTTAAAAAAAAAAACATGAAATTTGAAGTTTTTCCATGGTCGCACTTTATTGAAATGAGCCAATTTATTACGCAATTAATGTATTTAAACTTGGATTTTCATTGATTTGTGTTTCATTATTGAATGCATTTTGTTTCGTGTTACGTTTTTCTTGCTATCATGTATTTTCAGACTGAGAGAAAAAAACTCACCGAAATGGCAACATTTTTTATAAAGTTCGCCAACAGGGATCGGTAAACTACACAAGTACACGGAAATCTATTAGATTTTTTACTAATATTTACTAAAATATCTAACGTCAATGCTAAAATATCGTTCTTTTGAAAAAATTTAGGTAGGGAATAACTTTTCAGCATTCATCCATGCACCAAATCTTTGCTTGATATGCTTGTTTACGAGTAACATTAACAACTGTCTTTTCTCTTCCTGGATTATGTATTTCTTTACATTTTTGTAATAAAGCTATATAAATAAAAATAAATAAGTTAAAATTATAAAATGAAATATTAAAAAGTTTGTAATAAACGGCATGGACCGTACAAATATACGTAACCGATCTTAGAGGAGGCACATGGACAAGCAATAGCAAACTTTGCGAAGAAAAAGAACTTATTCCACAAAATGGAAAAACAAAGACGTTATTATCTGCGGAAAAGAAGAAAAAAAAAACCGTTTTTACCACACGTGTTTGCGCCAGCCAAATCTATAACAAGGAGTGACAACCCCCGCTCAGCATGATTGTTAAGACCACACGGTTGCCATCCGAAAAAAATAAATAAAAAGCAAAACTGAGGGAAAAAAAAATTCCGCAGACGAGAAGAAAAGTTTTAGATAAGATCATTCTACTCCACCCAACTCTTTGGACGCTCTAAGAAAGTTGGACCCAAATAGATTCGGGCAGTTCGGATGTTGGAATAGTAAAAAAGAAAAAAAAAAGCTGTGTCATTTCAGAATATTTGTAGAATTGTTTCCGCCTTTCCACGCCCTTTATCTGTAAAAATCCAGCATTGTCTTGATCTCGAACGTTTTTATCGTCTGGGGTCGTTGGTTATTTTGTCGAAAATAAAGATGCATCGGTACGAAGACATCTGAAATCATACAGTTACTTGAAATGGAATAAACGTTTCTCTTAACGCAACTTTTACACGGTAGTATGTATGGGAGGGCGCGGTAGCCCAGTGGTTAGCTCGCAAGAATTGCACTCGGTAGTCCCGGGTTCGATTTCCTCCGCTTCCAAAACTGCCGCCGTGTTCACGCGGAGTACGATCACGTTAAACATGTGGGTCCGTAAGTCCTTACGAGAGGTTGGTGGTAGGGGAAGGAGGGTCCCTGTGGATGCGGTCCCTGTGGATGCCCCCCCCCCACTGGGTTGCGGTCTAAATTGGATGGCTCTTCCCTGCCTTCCAAACAGTTACCATACACCTTTCTGGTAAGTCGAGCTGTCTGGGTCTCAACAACAACGGTAGTATGAATGGGGCGCGGTAGCCCAGTGGTTAGCGCGCGGGAATTGCACCACTCGATAGGCCCTGGTTCGATGCCCTCCTCTGACAAAACTGCCGCCGTGTTCACGCGGAGTACGATCACGTTAAACGTGTGAGTCCGTAAGTTCTTCCGAGTGGTAGGGGAAGGAAGGTAGGTAGGGGGGTCCCTGTGTATGACTCCCCCACTGGGTTCCGGTCAAAATTGGGTGACTCTTTCCGGCTGTCCAAACAGTTACTTTACACCTTTCTGGTAGGTCGGACTGTCTGGGTCTCAACAACAACGGTAGTATGTATATTGCAGTATCAGTAAGTCTTCGAAGAGGATGAAGTTTGATTTTTGACTTTATATCTGACTTTCTATCAAAAATTTGAATGTGAGTTTTCGACAAAATTACGTTTTTAATAGCCCTGAAAACTCAAATCGGACGTTTTCGTTGTGACCTCTTGTGTACATGTTTACGTGTGTATGTGGTGTACCCGTGAGATTCTCTTTACATCTGAAGAGCAAATGAGGCGATTCGGATGAAATCTGTGAATACGGGAAATTTTTATTTTAAATACGTTTGAATATTCAGAAGGTGCTCAAATTTTCCCCAAACCAACTTTAAGCTTCCAGTACTCCACTACATTCTTCCCCCGGCCACATAAACAGCTACCATAAACCCTCGGGTTGGTCGTGTGGTCTGGGCCTTCGACTACATTCTTCCTATTGGCCGGTTTAGCATTCAAATTTTAGCTGAGCTGATATGAACAGTGCGGATTTGTACAACTGGAAATACAGACAGATAGACGAACTTTAAGGATTGTAATATAGATGAAATAAATTAAAATCGCAGGACGGTATCTAGATTAATTTGATTCTGTAATTTGTGCCACAGGTACACTGATCCTACACGGGTTTTGACACAAAAATACCTATACGGCCTATATCTTAAATTTCAGTAGCTTCATAGTGTTGTTGCTCAGCCCCTTGACCCAGAAAATGCTATGTCAAGTTAAAAAAATCACGCCGACCATAAAGCAGTAAGGCTACCCTCTCCAGGTCCTCTACTAAGAGATTTAAAGAGTCGAGAAGATGAGAGGGAATAGACGAAGAGGAAAAACAGGTACATGAAGGGAAAATTCTGTCTCCTCGTTCAAACATCATATCCTTATTATGGTCGCTCTTTAACCTGGTCAATGCTGTCTGAATGGAAGTTTCATAGTGAATCCACCACTGGAAGTAACTTTATTACTATATCTACAATAATTCGTGTGTTAGGCACATCAGATTTTGGATCATTGTGTTTCCGAAGTCAGTTCAAATTAAACGTGCCGTCTGCGTTCGACAGACGTTATATAATATATTAGGAATCTGTGGTCTCTCTATCTTTCTCTTCATTAACTGTTTCCAAACCATGATAAAAAAATCGGCGGTGGCTTCAGTCCGAAATGCTTTTGCGTGAATAACATTTTGTAATATAAAACTCAAATTTTGTAATATCGGAAAAAAAAAGAACTATATCCAAAATCTGATTATATACACTTTTAGGGTTTTTAAAGAGCTACAAATTCTTGCTTATTATTTATATCTATGACTTTAATTTTTTATGATAAAAACATTACAAACTTGAAAAAATGTAAAATTTTCATATTTCTTCAACTTGACAAAATGATTACTCAAAAACTATGCAGAATCCACTTGGACGATTAGAGCTTGCAATTCCATCCCAGTGGCTGACAGATAGATCATCGGATGGCCAGTACGAAAATCCTTGGTTCGATTCCCGGTTGGGGTAGCAAGGTTCATTAAACTTATAAGAGCATTTTTTTTAAATAACTATAGTTTTAGAAACTAAATTTCATATTAATTAATTTGCATACTATTTATATACTATTTTAATCTATCTTTTATTGTTTCGAGGATGTTTAGAGTGAAAGCATGAAAAATGATTAAAAAAAACGGTCGAAAAGATGCTTTTTAAAGGTTTTTTTTCCCCCGAAAAATTAAAGTGATAGATATAAATAGATAGATCCAAAATCCAATTATTTGTGGGGCTTTCAAAGAGCTACGAATTCTTGCTCAATGCTCAAAGTTAGCTCTTTTAGTTTTTGAAATGAATCATTACAAACTTGAAAATCAGAAAATTTTCAATCTTTTTAACTTGACAAGACAATTCCTAGAAAACTATAAGAGCTTTTTTTTAATAATATAGGTTTTAATACTAAAATTTTAAGCACACATTTTTGTCGTTTACTATTTATATCAATCTTTTATAGATTATTGTATATTTCTTGTGAAAATTAGAAAAATGAAAAAAAAAAATCCTGATTTCTTTTAAAATCAATAGGGTTCTAGTATTCACTAATTATAATAATCGTAATAAACTACGTTCAAAATGTCCCCTTCATTTGTTCCGAGATCGCATTCACTGACTCATGAACATATCCCCCCCACACACAAACACAAACACACACTCAAACACACTACCTCAGAAACGTTTCATTCGAGTTCAGGGATGCTCGAAACGTGCTCTTCCATCGAAAACTCGAATTCGAATTTTCGACCCCGTTACAATTCTTTCCGTATACCTTATATTATGTCTTGGGAAAACAATTGTAATCTGTCAACAAGTAACAAGGCAAAATGTAAAGCGTCATAAGTTTTTTTTGGCTTCCTTCACGTTCTTATCGGTCATGGGTGTCAAGGAAGTAAAGATATATTCTTTTTTTGTTTTTCTTAACACTCTTCTAAGCTTTCCCTTTGACCCTAACTTCATTTTCAATACTGGAGGATATCCTGAGTTACGCATATTCAGGGTGAATTCCCTATTCAAGCCTTCTGCAGAATTATATGTTGGCCGAAGCTCCGCCAAACTCATTTTAGAAAGAGCCTTCAAATCATGCGAAGCGATTGGAAGTCACTACTAAGATTTATTTGGCAATAAAGATGACGAAATGCACCGATAATATGGGATCTCTAGAGCTACATTCAGACTTGTATATAGTCTTACTGTATACAGTTAATACTCGGAAACATTTTTTGAAAAGTACCATATATCTTTTACCAAGTCCTCAACAGCTTAATTTAATTTGCCATGTTCGAGCTGGTTGATTCTACAACGTGACGTTCACTAGTATGGCTTTAATTATATCGAGAAATATTCGAAAATAATTCTTCCGTCTGTAAATGTACACGCATTTGAACGCAGAAAGAATGGGGCACTTTGAGAAATTTTTCAATTATTAAATTTTATAAATATATTTTGTAATTTAATCTTAACTAAACACTTACCTCATATACATCAAACACTTCCACATAAGATATAAAAGTATTCAAATGTCTTGTGCTCACGTAATAGATATTTTATTCAGAACCCATCTATAGTGTCCCAAGGGGCACCGCCGCATTCAAAGGATAAAGCATTACTAATTGTCAACTTTCCTGAAACGAATGTTTGGTTACTATGCTTAATTTAAACGAGAACACAAATTCCCCCCGGTTTGCAAATTGCAGCGAATCAGCAAATTAACTTCTCTTGGATAATCATATTCAATTAATGAGACATTAACGTTTCTTTTATATTCTTATATTTTCAGTACTTGACAGATTTAACTTTTCAGTTGCTACTATATAGGGAAGGAAAGACACTGAATATTTTTATTTTTCTATAAAACCTTTTCTTAAAGGTTTTTTCTCTACAGTCGATTAATTAAGACAGAGTCAATAAGGAGTATATAGGAAAGCCGTTCTCTCCGATGATTATTTTATTATTTCTTCAACACATGACGGAAAAAAAGATATGTGGGTGAAGAATGTAAAAATAATGTAAAAATATCTGGTAAAGAAAAAGGATGTTGCGCTCAATTACTCAGGGACAATAAGAGGATTATAGGATTATTTACCACTCCTTAGTGATATTTTAAAATTATCAATATTTGATAGATTCAACTTTTCAGTTGCTAATATGTAGGGAAGAAAAGACGCTAAAACTATTTTTTTATTCTATGAAACCCTTTCTTAGAGGTTTTTTTTTTCTAGGGTCGATCAATTAAGACCGAGTCAATAAGGAGTACTTAGGGATGTCGTTTTCTCCGACGATCATTTTATTATTCCTTCAACACAAGACTGATTTCTAATTTTCTGGTAAAAATACTCATCAACAACACATTAGAGATCAAGTTATGATCAAAATATGATGGGTCGTTCTAAAGGGATGCTTTTGAAACATTCCGACATTGAAATCACTCAAGGAGGGAGTTGCACTCAATTACTTAGGGGCAATAAGAGGATTATAGGATTATTTACCACTCCTTAGACAAACCCTGCGAAACAGATGAGTAGAAAATGGGATGTTCGATTTGATTTATGCCTCACTCCTCTTCACACGCCCTAATCCTACACAAAGACTATTGAATTTCACAGAGTGGAGCTAATTCTGGTCAATATTGTTCTATTTAAGAATTTTTTTAAAGATCATCTACACATTGAACACCAGTTAGAAATGAAATTTCATCAAAATCAGATATGCTGTACTAAGGTGGTGCTATAAAAAAAACCTCGACATTGAAATCACTTAAGAGAGTGCGCTCGTTTGGTTTCAATAACTTACACAACAGTCTCAAAATTTAAGAAGAAAGAATTTTATACAATGGACATGCATTGAACTTATAGTGAAAATACTTGAAAAAGAAAAACTAACATTTTAACAGATGAAAAATTTAGAGGCTTCTTGACTAACAAATTATTTTACAATTATAAATAGCAAATAAAAAAAATCTTTACATATAACAAGCACTGCTAAAAACAATTCCATCAGGTGTTCCAATGTGAGCCAGTAAAGGAAATTAATCTTTATAAATAAATTTAATTTAATTAAACAGGAAGTGTATAAAAAATACTTTTTGTTTAGGCTTTCAAACTTTTTAATTAATATATATATATATATATATATATATATATATATATATATATATATATATATATATATATATATATAAATATATATATATATATATATATATATATATATATATATATATATATATATATATATATATATATATATATATATATATATATAAATATATATATATATATATATATATAAATATATATATATATATATATATATAAATATATATATATAAATATATATATATATATATATATATATATAAATATATATATATAAATATATATATATATATATATATATATATATATATATATATATAAATATATATATATATATATATAAATATATATATATATATATATATATGATTTAAAACGCAAATTTATTTCCAAGTATAAACAATTTTTTGATACTCATCAAAATTTAAACCTTCCATATTTAGTAATCATACCAAAATTTCACAAGGACCCAGTAAAATTTAGAACCGTTACCAGTGGACACAACTCTTATGCATCAAAAGCTAATAAAAAACTTCTCAAAGTCTTAAATATTCTTTTTCATGCTATTTCCCTTGAGCCACATTGCATTATCCGAAATAGCTATGAACTTATTCAAAAACTGAAATCCTTTTCTGCCATTGATTCATTCCAAACATTAGATTTTAAAGATCTTTTTAATAACATCGACATCAAAGATTTATTTTCTGTCATTAAACAACTCTTCGATCCATTCAAATTAAATACTCTTACTAAATATGACTCGTCCACCTTCAATAATTTATTGCATTTTGGGCTTCTTCACAACTATCTTGTACATGGCAATGCTGTATACCTGCAAACGATTGGAGTACCGCAAGGATCCACTAGTAGCTCCATGCTCGCCAATATTTATCTTTACTTCTACGAAAGAAAATCCACTCTGTTCACTCGTAACATTTCTATTTTTCGATACATTGATGATGTTTTTCTTTGTTTTCATACTGCACACGATTCTTTACCCACACTTAATATATATCCATCCAATCTTGAATTAATACCGAATGAATCCCACCCTTCCAAATCTGTAAATTATCTTGACATCACCATTGATATACATTGTAACTCTTTCACTACTACTATTTATGATAAGAGACATCCA